>CM076574.1:1261122297-1261490694 GCA_034641835.2 Pinus albicaulis | reverse complement strand
GAAATTTTGAAGATTAGAAATAAAAATACTAACAAATGTTATTAATATTTATATGTTTGGTGATCAACAAAATGAAATAATTAATATATTAAATAACAAATACACCTATCATATCATTCAAATGTGATAGGAAGAATATATTGAAAAATACATGAAAAAAAGGTGGCTAGAAATGGTGATCTTTTATTGTGTTTTTTAATTCCTTCTTTTTGTGATGCTCGTGGAAGGCGTAGCCCCCGACTCCCACTGCAGTTGTTGCTGCAATCTCCTCCGCAATCTTGTGCCTATGTGCGTTCTCTGGATCCTTAAATTATTTGAAAAGAAGGTGGCTAGAAATGGTGATCTTTTACTGCATTTTTGAATTCCTTCTTTTTGTGATGCTCGTGGAAGGCGTAGTCCCCGGCTCCCACTGCACTTGTTGCTGCAATATCCTCCGCAATCTTGTGCCTATGTGCGTTCTCTGGATCCTTAAATTATTTGAAAAGAAGGTGGTTAGAAATGGTGATCTTTTACTGCGTTTTTGAATTCCTTCTTTTTGTGATGCTCGTGGAAGGTGTAGCCCCCGGCTCCCACTGGACCTGTTGCTGCAATATCCTCCACAATCTTGTGCCTATGTGCGTTCTCTGGATCCTTCTTTGGTTTATGTTTCTCGTACTGCATACTGAATGATGAGGAACATGATTTATCTTTATGTTTCTCGTACTGCATACGAAATGATGGATCCTTCTTTATGATTTATCTTGCTATCGATATGAGGAACATGGATTTGATTTCCTATAATTATGATTTATCTTGCTATCGATATGAGGAACATTGGATCCTTCTTTTCAAATAATTTTCTAGCCACCTTCTTTGCTTTATGTTTCTCGTACCTGCAGATTGTCATTAAATTGATCGCCAAACTAAGTTGATCTAGGCGTTTTTGAATTCCTTTTTTTTTATGCCTAGTAGAAATATCTTCTTCCTTGATTTCTTCAGGAAACCATCTCATTTAACTTGTGTAGTATTGTGCTATATGTTTAGAATTGTGAATTTTGTAGAATTTTGTACTATACATGTATAAGGAAGTTAATTAATTATGATTTATCTTGCTATCGATATGAGGAACATGGATTTGATTTCCTATAATTTTGTTTCTAGAGGTATGATGCGGGTCTCTAATATCATCCTTAGTATAGGCTTTACAATGCCTAAGAAGGTGGCTAGAAATGGTGATCTTTTACTGCATTTTTGAATTCCTTCTTTTTGTGATGCTCGTGGAAGGCATAGCCCCCCAGCTCCCACTGCAGCTGTTGCTGCAATCTCCTCCGCAATCTTGTGCCTATGTGCGTTCTCTGGATCCTTCTTTGATTTATGTTTCTCGTACTGCATACCGAATGAGAGAATTAGTACTCCGATTAAAGCTATAAACAGCTAAATATACCTTTTTGGTTTGTCTAGGTTATCGACTCTTGCAAATTACGGGAATTCAAATTTTACAAAACGATTCATTCCTTCGAAATTTTAAAATTGACCTTGTCACCCCTAAGTTTAGAATTAAAGAATAAGAGATAGATATAAATAGTACTAGTGCAAAAATTCCAGCAGCGACTGCTCCCACTTGCCCTAAATGCTCCATTCGCTTATGGTGCTTCTCCTCCATCATCGCCTTCTCATACAAATTAACAACTATCCGCCATGGCTCAGTGTTGTATAATTGTATGATTGCAGATTACCTTCGAGATAATATGTGATATGCTTATGAGCGTGCAAGGAGATGAGAGGCTCCATTATTTGAGAAAAAATGTCGACTGTGTCTAAGATGCAATGTTGTCCCTTCCCATCAAGTTTCCAGGCACTCGTTTCTACAAAGGCATGAAGGTATAGGTATTACTGGCACATATCCATTTGAACTTCAGATCTTAGATTATTATAATCATGAGCTATCAAATTAAGCCACTTATTTTGATGGTTCATTTTGGGAATATTTTCAGATTAAACCACTTGTTTAGATTGTGGATTCTGATGATGTTGTGAAATTGGAGGTCAATATTTTCAGAATCTGATTCTAGAATATTTGGAAAATAGACAATCAATATTGTTTATTTTGAAAATAATTTCAAATTAAATCATTTGTTGTTTAGATTGTGGATTTTGGGAATATTTTGAAATTGGATGAAAGCTAATTTTTTTTTTTTTAATCTCAGATTCTATAATATTTGAAAAACAGACAATTTAATTGAATTCCACTTTCAAATTAAGACACTTTTAAATCAATTTACTCTAGAGCTATTAAATTAAAACTTGTAAACTATAAATTAAAGGAAAATCTTACTTAAAAAATAATGGTTTTCCTCTAAATCTCTAATTAACATAGTTTGATTAAATTTAATTATAAAAAAACGTATATTTTCCAGTAAGAAATTGCAAATCCAATCCAAAAAAGTAAAATATATGCGTTTTAGCAGTCAAATAAGCATGAAGAAGACTAATTGAATACCCAAATCTGCAATCGTCATAACCTTAATAGTTATCAATCTTCCCTTTTACATATAATAGCTTTATACTTCCTGAATTTAAACATACAATTTTTTATATTTCTTGAATTTGAACTGAGTTTATTCTCTGTATGAAGTTATGAACACATTTCCTTCCCCTTCCCATATAAGAACTTTATGGTAGTTAGTTTGCACTTAGTTCATTCTCTTGATCAACACATTTCCTTTACAGAAGAAAAATTAAAATTTAACCATAATTATCAGGTTCAAACTCAAATTTGATTTTGAATCTTTGTGATTAAATCTATGGAATTTGGAAATTGTGGTTTGAATTTTTTTACAGATTGGTTAAAAAATTAACAACAACTATATACTTCTATTTTTTCTATAAAATATAAGAAAATAAATAAAATATAATTATATTATTTTAATTTCATTCCACACTTTCCATAATTTTTTTAATGAAAAATTCAAAAATAATAAATAACACATTAAAAACTAAAAATAATTAATAAAACATGAAAAAATAATTATGTAATACTGGTATTTATAATTTATATTATATTATTGTCTGCAATAATATAACATAATATTATATTATATGGAAAAATTAACACAATTATTGACTTCGCTGTAGAATATGTAGCTGGCTGGAAAGTGAAAGTAGGTATATACAAATTTGATAAAATAGCTGATTCGAATCTGATGTTTTTGTTTGCAGTGCCCTAGTAGGCATGTACGCAAAGTGTAGAAAAATTGAAGATGCACAGATCGTATTTGACAAAATACCAAAAAAAGATACATTTTCTTGGAATGTTATGATTTCAGGTTTCAGAATGCTTATTCTCACTCCAAAATAACTCAATACCGATTCTATCTCACAACTCTTAAATTTATATTAAATAATAATTTTGTAACTAAATATTTATAGTTCTATTTAAAAACATTTATATTTTTTCCACAACCTTTTTCCCACCACTTGTAAACACAGTGTAATTAGCATGGAGTTATTGGGGCAAGAAATCTTGTATAAATTCAAAATTTCTCTTACGGAAGCTGTTATTAATTTATATCTCCATTCACCGCTATTACTTCGCTTATTGTGTACTGTTCGAAAAGGCCGAGATAGGATGTTTATCACTTCGCTTATTGTGTACTGTTCCAAAAGGCTGAGGCAGTAGGTTTTAGGGTTTTAATGTATGCTTTATACAACAGGTTTTAGGTTGTTGAAGGCGGGCGTGTTATGCTTTGAATTGAATTATAAATATTATAAGCAATGGATGCAGGTCGAATCTGCTAGTCTCTTTGCAATTTAACGCATACTTGAACCCAAACTAATTTTCGTTTGGATGAAACTCGGTTGATCAACTGTGGAAAGTGCCAGACGAACGCATATAAAATTTGCGTTATCATTGCATTGCTAGACCATTTGATTTCACATAAGAATCGTTCTCACGGGGCTATCTCTATGGCGTTCTTCGTTCAATGCTGGACTTTCTACAATTATATGAATCCGCTCCTTGAATAAGTCTTTCCCTAGTTTTGTTATTTGATTCTTAGCTGTTTATTTATTTATATGGCTATTGATTATTTAATTTCTTTTTAAGCTGACAATATTTTTTTTTAAGCCGACAATATTTATATTATTATTATTTATTTAAAATTTAATTTTTGGCTTCCGACATACTTACACATCAGGGTCATACACATTGAGGTCATGTTTGGAGTTTGTAGAATGCGCCTCTTAGTATAATAATAGTAACATTATATAATTTAAAAGACTAAGAAATATTGATATAAATTCATCTATAATAAGCATCAAAACATTTATCATATATTGCCAAAATTTAAAAAATCCTAAAAATAAATAAATTATAATTTTATTTTAAATTATTATTAATAATATTATTAATCATAAAAATAATTAATATATGAGTTAACCATATATACATTTAAAAAAATATGAGTTTGATTTCATTGTGTTATAGAGATTCTAAGCTTATAGATAGATTTTGTTATAATATTATGCTTTATCAATATTGTATGCCTAAAAAAACAAAATTTATTTCTTAGTCAAAATATTTTATATATTGTTTATTTTAAATTAATTTTATAATTTTTTTTAATTAAATTGAAAAGCAAAAAAAACATATTTACTTTTTAAAATAAATCTTAATTTTCTATTCTTCATTAATAATACAAATATTTTATAATATTTTATAAAAATTAAATCTTTACCTTTTATACCATATTCAAAATAAACATACCTGATAGCGCACAACTACTCCTACAATTAACATAAACATCAAATAAATTAGAGTTTGAATATATGATATTACTTCAAAAAATTCCTTCACACTACATTATGTCATTAACTCATATACATCACGGCCGTCAAATCGATTTTTATTTATAATATAATAATTTTTTTTTGTTTTTAATAAGTTATATGAAAATATTTTAATTGAAATGCAAAAATAGTTATAATATTACGAGGGAAAGAATGTTCAAGTGAATGTAAGAGTGCCCCTCATCTATTGTGATGATTTTGATTGTGAGATGATGAAGGTGTAATTGGAAGCAAAAAAAGAAGAAGAAGAAGGAGACTGCAAGTGGTAATCAAGGTGTACTAATCTAACACGTTATTTATAATCGGTAAGAAGTGATATATATAATTTTAAAGATGTAAAATATGTATATGATATGTTTATTATTTATAATTATTAATTATTAAGAGATAATATATGTAATTGTTAAGAGGTGATAAATGTATGTGAAGTTTTATGATAGAATTAGACATCTGGTTTAAGGACTCCATGATATGTCATGGGATATTAAAAAAATGTTTATTGGTTTATTAAATATTAATAAATATTCTAATTTTTTTGGTTTTTTTTTTCAATAAAAATGATCTATTTTTACTCGATATTGTTAATTTTGATTAAATATATATTTTTATAATTTTTTTCTCGCTTATATTAATTTGTAGTATCTATATTGAATTTTCACAATTTTAAATATTTTTTTATGAATGATTTCTTATAAGATATTGGTTAGTAAGGTAAAGCTTTCATGGCATCTTATACTTGTTAAAAATTATGACAAAATTAAGAGGGGTGGTTGAATTAGTATTGTAGGAATTTTAACAACTTTATTTTATTTGCACAAGATATTAAGACACTAATTAATTCTTCAGCACTTAATTTAGGTGAGTATGATATGAATCAATATAAAAAACACAAGATATAACACATAAATTGTTTTAAAAAATTCTTCAATCTCTTCACAAGGAAAGCTACTATTTGTTGTTACATAGTTCTCTAGCTACAACCAGAAGGAAGAAACTACTCCGTGATTTATAAGCTACAACTAAAAGGAGCTACAACCCATAATTTTATCAACTATTTCCGAAAGGAGCTTCAACCCCTAAGTATTTACCAACAACTTCCGGAAGGATATACAACCCTTAATCTGCAAGTTACAACTTGGTTAACCTCAATTACTCATATTTCATACAATTTTCATACTCAAATCATGAAGTCGTTCCCTTTTACAAAATAAATCAAATTGTCACTTCAAACACTCACTATAACCACCATTACAAACACCCTCAATAATCTCTTATCACTGAATAATTCACCATATACACGAGCGATAATCCATCACACACTAACAACCAACACAATTGCACAATTTTACTTCCTCACCTTGCAAATTCGATTTTTCTTATATAGATTTTGGACTTATATTTCTAGAATTAAAACTTCAGTTATATTGCTCTTTAATCCTTGTATGAATCTTTTATTTTTTCCTATATCCTACTTCAGTTAAATGTTTTGAATGTACTCTTCAAGTCTTCAATCACTACTTACCAGTCACTATAAGAAATTTTGAGTTAAGCTATTATTTTCCTCCATTTTGGTAAGTTACAGGATTTAGCAGCGCTCCTTCTAAATGTGGCACTTATCCAAATTAGCGAAACCGCCACATAAATTCCAAATATGTCCACTACCATTAAAATTGCTGCCAACTTGTTCATGCTTCTTATACCACACTTTAGTGCTATATTAGATATGGCATATATGCCAATTTTAAAGTTGTCGATCAATTCTAATGCATAAGCCTTTCAATTTAGGCCAAAATATAGGGAAAATAAATTTTAAACAAACGCACTACCAAATATAACTCCACTGTGTCTTATCACCTTATTAAAAGACACATATAACCTTTTGCTGACCACTTTATGTTATATCCCTAGGGGCTCAAAAAAAACTGGATTATTCTTTGTGCCCTTGGTCACAATGTCGTCCTCGTTCTTTCCCTTCAACGTTTAAACCTTGACTTCATTTCCCTAGCGCAATTTCATAAACAACTATGGGGTTGTTTGTCTAGGGTTATGTGTTAATTGGGTCCGCCATTGCTCTTTTCTCATTGGCCCTTGCACTCCGTCATGTATGTTACCATGTCCTAGAGCTCCATCAGCCCAGAGTTCCTTCACCATGTACTCGTTTGATTTCTTGGAGGGTCCATGGACTGGGGTGATGTGTTCTAGTGGGAACCACCGCATGTGCTTGTAAACCACTCATTTGTCAGCAAGGGTGAGCTATTTAGCCATGTGTTCCTAGTGCCAAGTCAGCCGTAAGTCTCTGCATGCTGCAACTTTAAATCCTTTTAGGGTGACATCATCAATGTCATGTGGTTCCATTTGAGTGGTGACACGTGCCACTCAAATTTGGCCCACTAGGCCACCTAAAAACATCGAAAATGCATGCTATATTTCCCCATGTATGACATCATCTTGGGCCAATAATATGTTACCATGTGTCTCCTAGAGAGGAGAGAGAAAAATGTCCTTGGGCCTTTGTTTTACACTGCTTTCCTTTATTAAAAATTTAAGAGTATCGAGCCTTTTTCAGTGTTGCAACTGCCACGATTGCTTGACTGTACATCATCATGGGCTTAACCTCTGAGTGCACCTTTTGAACTTCCAAAGAATTCATGTTGAGCTTAGTTGTATAGTAGGGACCTCCCACTTTAAACTTGCACCAATTAATTGGTTTCTCCTCTATTGTAACAAACCCTGGTTAAAAACTTCATGCAATAAAGTTAATAAAGGAAAAATAAGACCATGGTAATGGAACACATACTCCAAGTTGAATGTTGGGAAAAACATCCTAGTGTGGGTATTCACTTGGTTTATTATGGCTAAGGGAAATTGACAAAGACAATGAAAAAGGCGTTGGAAAGGCAGGAGGCATTAATTGGAATTTTATTTATTAAAATAATGGAAATTAGAAGAAAAGAAATATGAAAGGTCACAAGTTGCATGTGAGGAGGAAAATGAAAGAAAATAATGGAGAATTGAATAAACTCTATGCATCATTAATAAAAAGGCTTTCGAGGATCAGTTCACATCTTTTTTAGATTAGTTTTGGAGCTCTCTCTCTCTATTCTCTCTCTCACATAATCTTGCAAACTTAGAGTTTTATTGGATCACTCTAGCATTAGATCAAGGAAAGAAAAGGAAGGGAGAAGAAGGAAAAGGGAACCAAAGATCATGCAAGGAAGAGTTGGATTAGGTGGCTACAACGAGATTACTTGTAGGTATTGAGTTGCATGTATGAATTCCTTGCTAGTTTTGGCATCCATGGTACATGCATGTGTGTATTTGGTTATCTTGTTATCATTGGAATGAGTTTTTCCAGGTGTGACAGTGGTTTTAAACCTTTCCTTTCCATTTCTAGTTATTCATGGTGTGATGGGGTTTCTCTTACATGATTGAGCTAGAATTCTAGATGGTTTCGAAACTAAGTGGGGTGGTCTCAGGAGGAAACACATGACCCAGAAATCCTTTGATAGGTAAAGGCATGATACATGGTAAATCTTGGTTGTAGATACCCTTGTTAGGCCTAGGACTCCCTTGACCAATTGTGGAGGGATACACGGTAATCCCAGAGGTGTATACTCTCTTTAGGCATAGGAATCCCTTGACTTACAATAAATCCTAAAGAGTGGAGACAAAAAAACTATTCATGGTTTAGGTGGAGAAATCCAGAGGCATCCATGCTTGTTAGGGCCTAGTGATACCTTGACTATTACATGGCAGGATTGTAGTAAATCCTAGTAGTGTATGTTTCTTGTTTGGGCCTAGGAATCCCTTGGTGATATTGTGGTAAAGCCTAGTTGTGTAGATGAGGGCTTGGTCCTAGGAATCCGTTGGTGGATTGTGGTAAAGCATGGGGAAGCCTTGGTACTTTTGTTGTGAGTCCACATTCATGCTTCAAATATGGCACAAGGATCATTGTTTGAAAGAAATATTTGGTTCATTCCAATCTATTAGTGGGTGGGTACATGGAAGTCTCAAACCTAGTTTGCACTTTGCACATGTAATAAGAGAGTTATTTTCTTCTTGTGTATTATGTGTAAATGTGTTTGTTATTATGTGGTTATATTGGTTGTTCTATAATTATTTATCTATTGGTTATATGTTGGTTATAATCATAGTTTATGATAGACTTGAGTTATGGATCTCTTAATGTTTGATCAGTAAATGAATGAAAAATGAATGTAAGACCTTATATATGATATTGCAACTATTATGAGAGGGAATCAGACCTTATTGACAATTCACAGAAAAGTATGAATTCCCTACACTAAAATGTGTTTATATGAACTATAGATTACATGTTCATGATTGTTAACCCTAGAAAATCATACAACAGAAGACGAAATCAATTAAATGTCGAGCCCAAGTATTTACAGGACAACAACACATTATGGAATCAAGAAGTATTTAAATTAATCTCTACGGTTTTGAGAAAATCAGATTTGAACTAGTCATAAATGTTGAAATGCGTGCTTTATCCTTCGAGAAGAGCGCCTTCTGTGCGCCTTTTTACCCGATAAGCGCCCATTCCTGGAAATGGAAAAACGTTGCTTTTCGGGACCACACCATGCAAAGGACAGTTACTCCTTATGTGAAAGCCGCCTAAGGACAACCACCAGTGCCTCCTTAGACATTATGTGAGCACACAAAAGAATATTTGAGCACACAATTGAATCACACCTCTCCCTTGGATCACCATCCATCATGTACCAAGGGAGGGAAGGAGGATTCGAAGCTCACCTATATAAACCCACCAAGAGATGAAGAAATGGTGATAAAAGTGTTATGTTGGCCAAAGTGGGTAAAATTTCTTCTCCATTTCAAATTTTTAATAAGAAGAGGTCATCGAGCCATCATTTGCATTATTATCTTTTTGGACTCTCTATATAGCTTCTGTATATTTGTGTTTTTAGTTTTAGTTTAACCAGAGCATACTTCAGCATACTATTTCCATTAAATTTTATGCTTTTGAGCTCCCCCACTTTATGCATGTTACCAATAGTTTAGAGAGTAGACCACACTCTCTAAGCTAGTGCGATTTCGTACACCCATGCGACTAATCCACCACAACATGATTGGAAACTCCACTGACGTGCTCCAAGTTTATGTGGTTGTGCCATCTTTTGTAGGAGACCCTTTGTCTATGCTGGAGTGGAGCTGACAGTCCTCTGACCCATCTTGCAGTCCCTAGACTCACTGAAGTGACAGAATGAAGAAGGCAGCTCCTAATATTTTACTTGTAGGATTTTTGCATGCATTTTTTCATCACAGGGGCACATTGTGCGCGTTCAGGACTGACTTGCGTGCAGGAAGGCGCACCTGTCAAGGGTTTTTGCATGAAAATTGCAGATTGAGATTTTTTCTCCCTATTTTCTGCATTTTTTCTTCTTGTAAGTGTGTTGGACAACCCTTAATGTATCTGCCAACACCTGTGTTGATACCCCACAGCTTCTGAGAACTCACGTTTTGCTGCTTTCTGTAGGCATTTAGTTATTTTTTCATTTAAGTTGGTTTTTGCAAAAAGTGTTCACATAGTTTAAGTAGGGGGCGAATTAACCATTGCTTTCCGAACAATTTATGTTTTTTCATATTCTGGTATGCACACTTAGTTTAACTAGTCCAAGTAAGTGGCTCAAGACCACACATGCATAAGCTAGTGTAGAAATTATTTATTTTAAATTCAAGTTTTGCATCTAGGAAATTCTGGGACTAGGATTGAATCGCCAATTAGAGCAACTAATCTCTGCTTTCTTTGCACCATTTGGTGACCCTAGAAAATCATATGAATGCTCCACATTTGTGATTCACCATATCCCTTTAGTTACTCACATAGAATAACTAGGAAGATTTGGAAGTGGCCCATTATCTGCAAATGCTTTCCATTTGAGCAAGGAACAACATCACATAGTTTAACTAGTGGACTTTTGTAAAGGATCACCGATATCCATATGTTCAAATTATGAGATTGTTCACCATACGCTCACACACATTCACCACTAAGCAAAGAAATATACCTAAAAATAACTTAAACCAACTCATTAAATTCTCCCCACAGGGGCCACAAAAGAATTTATAGATTAAGTTAGGATCAAGGGGGTAGGCATCCAATAAGCTGCCTTGATCACACTTCACATTGAAACATATAAGTTGTGTATTTAGGGAGCTTTAAAATCCACCTATCCGCCCATGGAAAATAAAACTCAAGCGCAGTAGAGACTCGATTCAGAGGGGGTTAGGCTTAGGCGCAGTGCGTGCGGTATCATTTGGGGCTACCTGACCCAGCTAATACTCGGTACTGTTAGCTAACTACTAAGAAGCCCAAGACTCGAACGCTCACGTTGGATAGTGGTTATTAGTGGCCAAAACTAGGGCATCCTTTACCTTATAGGTGACTGTGCAGGCAAGCGCCAGACCCTCTACCCTTACCTTGGTGGATTCTCTTCGACTAACTGGGGGCGTCGCCAGCTCTTATGAGATGCTGTGCCAACACTAGCAAGAAATATTCTCAAGGCCCAGTTACTTTTGAGTGTGTGAGGATGTTATAGGTCTTCTAGGATTTTGAGTATCAATCGCAAACAAACAAAACCATTTTTTTCTTGATTGATCACATAGATTAAGTTCAAGGGAGAATTCATTTCATTTTTAGCTTTGTTTTATGTATGTGGCCATAAATTTGTCGTGATCATAGACTTAATCCCCTCAAATTTTTTCCAAAACCAACCCTGGTCAACACCCAAGCAGTTCCAATGGAACCTCATCTATCCAGGCATCTTTTGGACCTCCCCCCATTATCGAGAGGGGTTCTAGGTCTTTCTCCATTTAGGTGTCAAAGACGGAACATTGCCACAATTTTTGGTTCATCCTTTCTTGGAGCAACCTTAGTTGGGAACCCTAGTCAATCTCCCAACACCAAACTGCACATCACTCCCCCCTCATCCCCTGGGGGGCAGAGGAGCACATCCCATACGGGAAGCTAGCTGAATTCACAATAGGGTATGTCACAGACTAACCCTCGTTCTAACCAAAACTTCGTGTCTTCACACGTTGCCATGGCGTCAACCTCCCAGTCACCCTTTTTAGCGGCATTAAATCTACTTGATTTAACCAATCTCACCAATGACCCCATCACACACGACCCCAATTGGCCTCCCATGCCCACGAAGCTCCCTTCAGACATACCAAAGTTTGAAGGCAAGCAAGTGGAAGACCCAGGTAATCATATAATGACTTTTCACCTGTGGTGCTCATCGAATAGCATCATTGATGATACTATTCCGTTGAGGCTATTTCAATGCACTCTTATGGGAGTGGTTGCGAAATGGTACGTGGAGCAATCTATTGCTTTCCATGGAACCTTTAGCACCCTCGCTAACGCATTCCTCACATACTTTCAATTTCCCATTCACCACGATTTGGGAATGGAATTACTGACTCATTTTAGACAATCCCCCTACACCCATATTTCAGAGCATCTCCATGAATTGAGGTGGCTTCGCAGTTTATGCAAAGCTAAACTCGACGATCAAGTCCATTTATATTTATTCTTGAAAAATCTGACGGCAGATATTTCAAAGGATGTGGCGCAACGAAACCCCACATATGAAGAGGACACAATTAGTAAATCCCAGTAGCTTGAACTGATCTATACATAGTCAGGATAGATCTACAACATCCTTCCTAACGCCTCACACGTGCAATCTTATCAAGAATTTCCAAGCACATCTAACTCTGCAGACAGACTTATTGGGTCAATGACCCAAGGGTACCTAGGCAGCAGCAGTCAGAATTCTTGTTACACACATGGTTCTACCTAGAACATGTCTCAATCTAAATTCCAAAGTCATCATATGCAGCAGAAAAAATTGACTAATAGGGCGCAAACGTATCACCAAGGAGGACTTTATCCTCCGGCTAAGGGGACCTAGTATGCAAGAAGAAATATTGACAGAAGAGATCCCCCCCAACGACCAGGTGCAAACATGGGACAACATTATGCTCAGTCCCAAGCACACAACCCACCTATGAAAAACAATGCACAAGTGAACTTTGTGCAATCGTCCAAAAATCAACCACACCAGTATGATCAAGAGAACTACCCTCCTAACGTGGTTAAGAAAAAGGAAAAAAACAAGCCCAAGGGGAACGATGGATAGGGGGGCAGCAACCAACAACGCCCACTGTGATCCCGGGCTAGAGGTAAATCCAACCAGATTTAGAACCAGGAGCCAAGAAATGCCCAAAGGCAAGGCAAAAGGCCACCTCTACGAAGAAACCATTCTTGTTCAATATGTGGTGAGTACGGGCACTATACTCACCACTGTCCCAAACTCCCCGAGCTTAAAAAGCTACAAAGTAACCGAGGACAAGGAGGATATTCCCAGCAGATTGCAGTGATGCAAGAACCCTTCCCCCATCAAGGGACAGTCAGCACTTAGCAGCAAAACCTAAACGATTCCGGGAAAAGCAACCATGAAATTTACATGGCTGGGGAAGAAATGTTTTTCCAAACTCGGAATCGTAGCTACGACACCCCACCAGAAACCAATACGTCAGGGGCTGGTACAAGCACACCGAATTCACCTTTAACCATTCCAAATATTCCTACGGAACTATTGCCAAAAATGGTAAAAGGGCCTAATAGGCGAGCAGGTAACTACTCTAAAGCGGCCCAAAATTATAACATCGTAGACGATTTAGCTCATTCACCTGCTGCTATGTCTGCGTTGGAAGTACTACAATTGTTCCCAAAGCAACGAAAATCCCTACTATCTGCATTAGGCACTGTCGACCCTGCCGATACGCACATGATGGCTTTTGACTTAGACAAAGACACCCCTAGGCTTCCCTCCATGGTTGCCTTCCAGATACTAGTATTGGTACAGAATATCACTATTCACCGATGTGTCATTGACGAGGGTGCATCCACATTCATCATGTCAAAGAATGTATGGCAGAAGTTAGGATCCCCTGAACTCAAACCTTCCATCATCACACTCATAGCGTACGATGGTCGTCCCTGGACTCTCGTTGGCCTCTACCAAAATGTACCAGTCTGCTTAGCCGGTAAGACGGTCCACATAGACATCGAAGACTTGGATGCTCACTTGGATTACAATATAATCCTTGGGTGAAGTTACATGTACGCCATGTCTGCCATAGTATCCTCTATCTTCTATATCATGATGTTCCCCCATGAGGATCGAATCATTATAGTAGATCAAATGACGCATAGTGAAAAGCGTCCCTTGACCAACACGGATGTAATTCTACCATACGTAGATATAGCAGTAGATGGTCTTTCATGGTATCAAGAATATGGTCCTGGCCAATTCAAACCATCATCCGTATTGGGGTCATTCCTATGAGATCCTCCCATTATCCCTAAGGTATCGCCTGATTCCACAAGGGCCCCAGTATGCATGATGTCCACGTCAAGCACCGAGGTTAGTCAGGTCGCAGACTCAAGCAGTAACGACATCGAGGCATCGACCACGCTAGCCTCTTTATTCTACGCTACCTCCCAAACCCCTTTGCTCTACCCACCTCATGGCTTCGTCTCCCAGCAGGTTTTGGCAACACTGGTGTTACCCAACATATCGTTGGCATTCCCAGTTTGGTACCTCATTCCCCCTTCATGAACAGGAGCTACCAATGTTACTGCAGTTGGATTAAAGCCCCTCAGTCTCGAGGAGCCCCAGCCTACCCAAGCAACGCTCAAAATCACCCCCATAAGGGAAGTTTCCATTATGAAACCAGTTACCACGGCCAAGAAAATTGCCAAGAGAGGAAAGAAAGCAGTGACCCACACCATGAAAAGGGAGTCATCAGCCTGCGCTATATGTGATGTCATATGACACCCTACCCACATATGTTAGGAGTTGGATGATTTAAAACCACTACTTGGCTCTGAAGCAGGCACCTCGACGCTGCGTTCCCATAAAAAGGAACCTGCCACCAAAAATAAAGGAAAACCATTGGGTACCAATCACGCATGCGCTCTCTGTGACACCTATGGGCATTATACCCATCATTTTCTAGAAATACCATGATATAGGGAAGCCTTACATGTGGTCGAACGATCCTATCAAGAGGATCCCTCCATCCAGTCCATCAATAACAAGCCGCGTACCATCCTATACTTACAAGAGGAGCATAAATTCACAGAGAGACCCCCAGTAATGCCCATTATATGTTGTACGCTATGCGATGAATGTGGCGACTACCTCAAAGAGTGTGCCGCATTGGAACTCACTCACAGATGGTATCCAAGCGAAAGGGTTTACTACGTGGGGCTACGGGAAACACAATTCACATGCCCGTTATGCGCCGACAATCACCTGTTGGAGGATTGTCACTACATACCTCGCTTCCAACTAGCCCTCAGAGTTTTAAGTTGTAGATTTGGTTACTGTAGCAGCAAGATTTGTAGATTTGTAGACTTAATAGCAAAAGCAGCTTTAATTATAAAAATACACGAGGTATTTATAATAATAAATATTTATTGATATGATATAAGACGATTGAATGATTACAATGAGGTCCCACTTTTATACCTATGCAGGTACCTTTTCACGAATGGGCATGTCTTTTAGACATGCCTTTTCATTAACCTAATGACTATTTAACATAATCCTAATTGATTAGCTAGTAATTACATTTATTTGTATTTATTCCATTAATGACTATATTTATTACTTTAATTATGAATTAGGTTCATAACATTGCCTCCTTCTCGAAAAGCTTTGTCCTCAAAGCTTAACTTCCGACAATTTTCTTCACTGGAAACTATCACACTGTCTTCATCCATGTGATTTTTAAATCATATAGAACTACTTTCTTCTCTTTTTTTCTCCCATTAATTTAATTAATTAAATAGTGACTTTAATTAATTAAATTAATAATAGTTATAACAATAAAACTAATATGTATATATATACATATATATAATATATATTTTTTTAATATATATATTATATAATTTAATATATATATATATATTATAACGTTTTTTTTTTTTTTTTCTGGTTACGATTTTAATTAAACCTAAACCGGTCTTTAACGTCGATGACAGACCGTTACACCGTTTTGGCAAACCCGTCCGGCTTTAGACGTCGACTTGTTTCAAAAACTCGTTCATTGTAAATTTGCCCTTTCATAAATTTCATTTCCTTATTAACTGCATCTACAACAACAAACTCTAATTCTGCAGTTCTTCGAATGGCTTCCAAATTTGCGTTCTTCAAGTAATGCTCCACAAACCGACTCACTGTATCTGCCGGACTGCAGTTGGAATTTCTTCGTATAATGCATCGATTCTCAAGATGAACCTCATTCTTTGGGTTGCTACCATAAAACCACTTAGATCGATACCACACGATGTCACTGTGTAGATATACCAAACGATGATGCTAAGCGATGTTACTGTACAGGTTTGCCGAGTAATGAATAATTGCGATGTCTCTATTATTGTGACACCTCTGAGTATAATTACGACAGTCATAGCGTACCAATGTTGCGAGCCATGCCACAGTGATGAGGGCATGTTATTGTCTCTTTGATTTAGGAAAATTCGATTTTGGAATTCGAACCCATGACCTATCGTCCAAGCAAGACGCCTCGAACCTGCGACTTGGGGAAGGAGAAAAGAAACTGAAATTAAATGCCGCTCGAAAGCCATTGCAAATTCCAAAATACGGAATAAAACCCCCATGATTCCTGCATCACCCAAATTGTTGCAGATTTCTATCGCTTTCATTTCAGAACTCAAAAGTATAATATCCTTCTAGCTTAGGAAGAGATTCCAATGAGTCCGTGTAAAAGATTTGGTTTACTGTAGCAGAAGACTTGCAGATTTGTAGATTTAATAGCAAAAGGCTTTAATTATAAAAATACACGGGGTATTTATAATAATAATATTTTATTGATAAGATATAACATGATTGAAAGTTTACAATGAGGTCCTGCTTTTATACCCACGCAGGTACCTTTTCATGAACAGCCATGTCTTTTAGACATGCCTTTTCAGCTAACTTAATCACTAATTACATAATTACTATTTGATTAACTAGTAATTACATTTATTTCTATTTATTCTATTAATAGCTATATTTATTACTTTAGTTATGAATTAGATTCATAACATTGCCTCTTTCTTCGAAAAGCTTTGTCCTCAAAGCTTAACTTTTCGGCAACTTTCTTCTCTTCGAATTATCTGCGGGGCATGTCATTCAAGGGTATCTTCCTTGTAGAATTCTCTCTAATACATCCTCCTTGAACTCCATATTCTTGTTACGTTGGTCATCTATTTTTTTTTTAATTAATTTAATTAATTAAATAGTAGTTTTAATTAATTAAATTAATAAATTTTTTTTAATATATATATATATATATATATATATATATATATATATATATATATATATATATATCTACGTATATCATTTTTTTGATTAATTAATTAAATTAATAATTTTTTTCTTTATTATGATATAGATATATATATGTGTATTGAATTAATTAAATTATATAATCAAATTAATAAATTTATTAATTACGATTATATAAATTTATTAATTCTGTTTATGAGCGTTGATTACGTTTAACCCGGCGGGTCACGACTTTTAATTTAAGGCATTACGACCATTGGATACCACGCAAACAACATTAATTTTCTCTACGCAGATAGCATTCAATCGCAGCTTCTGACACACCGTTTTATACGCCATTTCTGGTTGACCCACAGGAGCGATAACAGAAGCAACAATGGTAACCTGAAGCGGAAAGGGGGGCAAGTAGTCTGCGGAAGGTGGAAAAACCGGCGGCAACGGGAAGACGACCTGACAATCTGTTGGTCGGTGGACAGTTGGCCGAAAATTCCGGCTTGCCATGTTTTCAAGAATACATTCCATTCCGACTCTGCAATTCTCCTACTATTCTCATCATCTAAATTCTGCTTGAAAATGTTTCATTCACGAACTCCTGCTTCTTCAGAGGCAGTCACGTAATATAAAATCGACTTACTGCTTTGTTGTTCGGGACTAAGCTTGTCATTCCCGAGCTGCATCAACAAATGGTCAGGGTTTTCCAAAGAATCGCTGTTAAGTGTATTATATTCGCTGGCCTCATCTATGCGGTAACAACATTTGGGAGTTCTACCATCAGAATTTAACGGTAGGTCAATTTCTAGAGATACTGGGTGAGATACTGGGTGTGATTGTCTTATACAGGGCATCGGCCACATTATGCACTTTATCTTTGTGTGCAAGTTACAGCAGCACTCCAACTCAAGCCAAGTACTATCCTTCGTCTCCTTCCCATGTTTATAAAATATATTCCGCTTCGGCAATTCACTTAGAGGATATATCTTCGTACATTTCATAGCGGTTTGAATATATTCCTCCACCACTGCTGCTGACGTCTTCTGTAATCTACCATTTCCTCCTCCGACAATCATCACTTCTACCTCTATCTCTGGGCATTGTTGCAGGCAAAGCTCTTCCAAAGAGTCCAGAGCACTAGAATCCTTGGGGTTTATTTGATTTTGACTAGCATTTCCTGGAGGTAAATGTGCTACGTGTAAAAGAATAATTTTGTCATGGTTAGTGACAGTATGGGAAAGAACCCAAATCAGAGCTCTCCTAGCTTCTTTTGTGGAGTCTACCACGACCATAACTTTTCTTTCCCCACCAGAAGAACCTTCACCCAAAAACGGAAAAATATCCTCAAGTATATTGCTGCCATCAAGACTAGGCCCTTTAGTGAAGGACTTAGTGAAGGATTTAGCTTTGGCAGGAGATGCATGGAACGAATTCTTGCTCGCCATTATACTTCCACCAAAATAGGTTTTATACTAAACCGATAAGGGCTGCATGAAAATCAAAATTTTCAAATTTCAAAACTCGTATCACCATCTCTTTCTACCCCCGAAGAATTATTTTCATATTCATCACAATATGAATTTGACATAAATTCTTCTTCAAAATTTTCCCATATTTTATCATTAATTCTATCTTTGAATATTGCTCTAGATAACCCTTTATCATAGTCCCCGATTTTGGACATCATCCTAGCACAACCCTGAAACTGGCGAATTCTACTGCCATAAAAGAAAAGAATCATCACAAAATATCTGCATTGGCCTGCCAATGGGTCTCCATTGGAAATTTCTTGATTAGGAAAATTTGACAGCAATGTGATGCTATTCAATGTAATTGGTTCAAAATTGGAATCTGAAACTGCTGCTGATGCTCTACTGACGTTCTGAGTTTTCTCTAATTGTCCTTTCGTATAGGCCAGAGACCCTTGTTGGGCACTCTCTCTGAAAGGCATTGCTAGTAAATCGTCTTTGCTTGATGACACTTCTGCTGCCAAAGCCTTCATAGGTGCAACATAAACTATTTTGAACTCATTCTTGTGTAAAATACCATTCTTAATATGTTGTTCAATCTCATGTAAAACAGTAATCATTGCAATATTAGTCTTGCCAGCTCCAGTGGGTGCACCTACGAGTAGATTCTCATTGCTATGGTATGATGTTGGAAATATTTGACTTTGAATGCGGTTTAGTGTTTTGTATCCTTCAAAAGCAGTTTGAGCAAAGTTGTCCATGCCTGATATCTCAATCAAATTTTCACCAGGTTTCATTGATGCTGTCTCCAGTGAGCGGTAGCGAGCATTAGAGACAAATCCTTGTATATTTGATGAATTGTATGCATTGATGTTGTCTCGGCTTTTCTCATGAATCGGTTGCTCTGGTGTTACTGTCACCATTCCTGCTTCACCTTGTTTTGTTTCTTCACAGGTTTCTTTCAAAACAGAGGATGAAACACTCTGCTGTTCATCACTTTTTCCAGCTTCTTCAATAGTTTTCTGGCTAGCAGAATCTTTTTTACATTTAACATCTACATCATCATTATAATCTGCTTCACAGTTATAAAGTTTTTGGATTGCACACTTATGTCCTGTGAAATATTTGTCTCCACACTTCCAACATTTCCCTTCTTCTTTACTTTCAATATTAGTTGGTTGTTTTCCTTTATTACGCATTGGTGGGGGAATGTATTTACTTGAATTTACCATGGATGTTCTACTTGATTTTCCCTTTGCATAACTAATTGCCTTCTCATTATTACAACATTTTTCATCTTCCTCTATTATGGATTACTGTAGAAGAGAAAACTTTTGAATATTAGATTTAAGGCCATCCCAAAAAAATTCTTTCTTCACCCTGTGGTAAGTTTTTAAAAATCCCGAGTGTCCTCCTAAAGGAGAAGTGTTCAATTCCAAAAGAATATTTTGTTTTAGTTGGGAATTCTTACAAAGATATAAGCGATCTTTGTACCATAAGGAATCATTTTTCCAACTAAATGTATCAGATGTGCTAGGATCTTGCTGCAACTTTTGAATGAGTGTCCACACTTCTTCGTCCTTCTTCCATTCATCCCTTGCTTCGGTTATCCAATCTGGTTGGATAATAGAAATGGCACAAAGCAATGCTTCCACCTCTTCATCCTTTATTGAGAGTGCATCTGCAACAACATTTAGCTTCCTTTTTTTGTAGATGATTTCAAAGTCATAACCCAACATCTTTGTGACCCATTTTTGCTGCTCTTCTGAAGATAGTCTTTGTTCCAAAAAGTGTTTAAGACTATCATGATCAGTTTTTACCTTCAAGTGTCTTCCCATTAGGTAAGTTCGCCATTTCTTTAGTGCATGCAGTATTGCTAACATTTCCTTCTCATAAATAGGTTTCTGTAAATACTTTCCTTTGATTGGACGACTTTCAAAAGCAATGGGTCTTCCTTCTTGCATTAAACAACACCAATTCCATTTCCTGAGGCATCACATTCCACAATAAAGGTTTTTGTTAAGTCTGGCATAGCTAAGACCGGTGCTAGGCACATTGCCTCTTTAAGATATTCAAAGGCCTTAGTTGCTTCAGGAGTCCATGAAAATGCATCTTTCTTCAATAATGTTGTTAGAGGTGCTGCTATTCTCCCATAATTCTTAACAAACTTGCGATAATAGCCTCTTAACCCGAGAAATCCTCGCAACTGCTTTATTGTCTTGGGGACTTTCCATTCCTTAATGGCTTTAATTTTGTTAGGGTCTACTTTAACACCCTCGTGAGATATAATATGACCCAGATATTCCACCTCTTGTACTCCAAAGATACATTTGGATGTTTTTGCATATAATTGTTTCTCCTGCAATAGTTTGAGCACCCTATCAACATGTTCAACATGATCCTTCCAAGACCTGCTGTAGATTAGTATATCATTAAAAAATACTAGCACAAATTTTCTAAGGAAGGGTTTGAAAATGGAATTCATCAACCCTTGAAATGTAGAAGGTGCATTGGTAAGGCCAAAAGGCATGACCAAAATTCATAATGACCCTCATGAGTTCGAAATGTTGTTTTTGGAATATCTTCAGTCTTCATTCTAATTTGATGATATCCTGAACGAAGATCCAACTTTGTAAAATAAATTGCTCCATGTAATTCATCCAATAATTCATCAATCACAGGAATGGGAAATTTGTCTTTAATGGTGAGCTTATTGAGATCCCTATAATCTGGACACATTCGCCATGATCCATCCTTCTTATGTACCAATACTACAGGAGCAGAGAAAGAACTTTGACTAGGTCGAATTATACCCGCCTCTAACATTTCTGCAATCATACGTTCAATTTCGCTCTTTTGGAAGTAAGGATATCTATAAGGCCTGATGTTTGGAGGAACACTTCCTGAATCAAATGAATAGCATGATCATGATCACGAATAGGTGGGAGTCCTTTGGGAGTTTCAAACACCTTGGAATGATTGTCCAAGACTTGTTGGAGATCTGCAGAAATAGATGATTTTGATGTTGGAACTTCTAGTGAGCATAATTGTGCAATTACGCCTCGTTGTTCTTTCTTTAGAAGCTTTGTCATGACATTATAGCTTATTATCTTTCCCGGCTTCCCTGCAATACCCCGTAATTCAACTTCCTTTCCTTCTGAAAAAAATTTCAAGAAAAGTTCTTGAAAATTAAAAGCTACCGTCCCCAAAGATTGTAACCATTGTACTTCTAGTACAACATTAGCACCTCCCATAGGAATGGAAAGCATTGGACTATTCAATACATATTCCCCCATGGTTAGCTTGATATTATGGCATTTTCCAGAGCAATTTATAGTTCCTCCATTTGCAACCATCACTTGACATTCTGGTGTTGGGTATAGGAAACAATTCAATTCCTTGACTACCTTACAATGAATAAAATTATGGGTGCTACCTGAATCAATCAACACTATTACCTTTTTCTTCTTGATATGTCCTTCTATCTTGAGATTTTGAGGAGTGGTAATTCCTGCCAATGCATTACACGATATGGTCGGACTCATTTCTTCCTCTTCTAGGGCTGGTTCCTGGTGTATATCCTCTTCTTGTTCATGGTGGTTCTTCCTGCCAATATTAGAGTTTATGAAATCACGATCATCATTTATTTTGTTCTCATCATTAGTTTCCTCTACTATCTTTTCACCATTAGGAAACATTTGTTGTATCAACTTTGTCAAACCTTCCATGTCTTCTTTTAGATCATTCTTCATGTTTTCCATTTTAGCTTCCATGTCATCCATCTTAGCTTCCATGCCAACTTCCATGCCATCTATCTTAGCTTCCAAACCATTCATCTTAGCTTTCACGCCTTTCCTCAAACCATCTATCTTAGTTTCCATGCCTTTCTTCACAACTTCCATTTCATTTTTTGTTTCTCTTTGCAATAGCGAAATTTGGTGCACTTGCTCATGGACTTTTCATATCTCATGTTGCATTTATTCATCTTCATGAGTCATAGTAGAACCTTCTGAAGGCTTAATGGGCATTGAATTCTTTTTAGGAGGAATTTTAGAACCCAATACTGATAACTATGCTCAATAGGCCTTTGGAATCAACTAGAACTGATTTTTCAAACAAGACTTATGCAATTTCAAAAAAAATACACACCTTTTTCTTGATTTTGAGGAACTCGATATTGAAACTAAATTATCTCTGTGATTTTGGATCTTCAATATCTGAAATTTGGTCCTGAAGTCACCCTTTGAATCTTCTTTCGAATGCCACAGGTCTGACCTGATTTGGATTCTTCAAGGCAAATTTATGTCCAATCTCCCACAATGACCCAATTATGGACTGGTTCAGTATAGCACACTTGTAAGACTTGCCACGTGTCACTATTTCCTCCTTTGTCTTTGAAATTGATAGAAAGGAAAATACAGTCCATGTACTTGCGATCACTTTTTACAGCATTCCAATCTGATACTCAGAGAGAAAGTTATGAAGGTTTTCCCACGATAACCTCTTTGAGATGAAATTTGGGAGCCTGAAAAAGACCTAACTTCCACAGATCATATCTCCGAAAATATTGCGAACCAAGCTCTAAAATTTTGTGACGATGTTCCTCCAAATTTCGGCTTCTCTCTCTAAAAATTTCAACTTCTGAATAGCTAAACCAATAAAATAATATTTATTAATTTGAAATTCACTTTTTGCACCATAATCCATGTAACCATAGTTAAATTCAATTCAAAAGTTGTACCAAAATAAAATTAATAAAAAAATGTATTGATGTGACTATAAATAAGAATGATTTTTTCAAGAAAAAGTCATTATCATTGAACAACTAATGCATTTGTCCTTTGTACTTAAATAACTTAAAATAAAGTATAAATTCTTAATTATTATATGCTATTAATTAAAATTTATATTATTTAAATTGTATAATAACATGTAATTAATATACTATATAAAAATAATATAATATAATAAAATAAAATAAATGTATAGGGATAAGTATTGTTTCTTTCAAGAAATATGAAATCACAATAATATATTTTTATTCAAAAAGTGTGAAATGACATTTATTATGAGTACTTTACTTTGACTTTAAAAGTACTTAGAGCACTACGATGGTTAACCATGAGTTTTTATCCACCATTGAGAATGTGAAAAATAAGTACCTTTAACTCAATAAATGCCACATCAACCATTAGGGATGATGCCATCACCTAAAAGGTGATTGGTTCTCATAAAGTGAATTTTGATTGTATATTTTCCTTAGGAGGCCCATTTTAGACCTCAAAATTCCCCTAATATGACCCTGTGGTTGAATGTCCTTTTGAACCTTACATAAAAGGGTAGATGAATTGCCATTTGTTTTAGCTTTTTCAGAGAGGTCTTGTGGATATTCTTCCATTTCCTATTTGATTTCATTCTCAACCAACTCCTCTTGTTTGTCATAACAGTTAAATTGAGTATTAAATGCATGAATTTCCTCTAACAGATCTTCTAGATGCAAATCTCCCAAATCTTTATCAATATTTACAAGGTATTGTATGAGATTTTCAGATTGATCACAATAATTTTCAGCTAATGATAAATATGGACAATTTTCTTTATAATGTTCATAAAATACCTTGTGGAAATCCTTTAAAGAAAAAAAACTACCAGGTTTTAGGCCTTGATACCATTCTCTTGCTTCCCCTTCTAATGTCCCCATGAACATTTTCATGAGGCAGTCTTCATGCCATTCAAATTTTAACCTCCATGTATGTATATGAAACTTGATGAGATGTAACAAGGGGTCATCAAACTTTTCATCTTGAAAAACAGGCAGGTTTCTGCTCAGATTTGTTTGATGCATTTTGTGTGGGAATCCAGGGATATGATCTCTACTCATTGGGGCATATATTCGTTGTATTCTTGGATCCATATTTGTTAATAAAAAAGGGGCACTGCATCTTTTCAACCAGTCTAGAGTATTCTACTAGTGGAGTATTTAGGTCTATTGAGATTTGTGGAGTCGCCAGGTGGAGGATTTCAATCTTGTTGTCCACCATCAGCAATACAACACAGAGAGGCTGAAATTTTTATGAAAGTTTTTGAAAAATGAACCTTTTTGAGTCATTATTGAACTCACACAGTGTGTGACTAGGCTTTTAAACTACTTAGGAATGATTTTACACAATCCTAGAGAAGTCTATGAGAACTAGTGAAGTTAGTAGGCCTACTGGAGGCCAGTGGATTCACCAGGTGGATGATGTTTACTGCTTTGGGGTTTTTCTTGTTATCCACCATCAACAATTCAAAAACCAATCTAGGGTTATTTTTGGGTTTTCTGAGTTTTTAATGCAACACTAAGCTTATCAATAAGTTTTCTCCAGTATGGTCACCATCGTGCTAGTATGATGAATCAAATAGGTATCACTCTTGGTTATCACTTGAGTTTTCTAAGTTTTACAGAGGTTTTCTGAGGCCTTAAGGAATACTTAGGAGGTTACGGACTCAGAGGTACCACCGTGATCGCCATTATGTTAGGTCCCCATAATTTATCAGATTGGCAAGAACAAATGAACAGGGGTAACATCAAACCAATCTTTGGAGTCCTAGGACCTAGCCTTCCATGAATCAGAGAGGGCTCTCTCTATACTTGTGTGAAAGATGTAACTTTGTATGATTTTAGGCTAGGTATAAGGATTAGGGTTTGTTTGTTTGTTTGGTTGGTTGGGCAGGTTGTCAAGCAGAACATATAGAGTAAGAGAGGTTTAAACCATTGGGCTATGGAGTCTACAAAATGTCTTGAAAATTTTAACAATAAGTCAAGGGTGTATCACAGGGTAAGTCTAACAAAGTCAAATGGATCTAAAAGCTTATGTGAGTGAAGTGAACATCAAATTGTGAACGTAGTAGGTGCAAAGGGCAGTTAAGAATCCTTTGACAAATACTTTAACAAGAATGACCTTTAAAATCACTATGCATAAATAAATAACCAAATACATGGCATACCAATAACTTCTTTGACTAAACCTTAGCAAGTAAACATTAAGGAAACAATTCAGTGAACCATAGGGAGCAAGAAACATGTAAGTCCTCTAGTGATTTCTCCTTCAGGCAAAGAAAAACATTTAAGATAACATATATTAAAGATCAAAGAGCAGTGAACTCCTAATTTCCTTAATCAGAATATAGAGACCTTCAAAGAAACCATTTAAGATGAATAAAGGGCAGGGCAAACCATAGACCTCCTCAGCCAAACTTATTTAGCAATACTTCAAAGTAAAAGACCTGAAAAACAATGTTTAAATTATATCAAAGGGCAGGGCTAACCATAAAATACTTTGACATTTGCTTCATTGAATCATTCTTAAGATAAACAAGCTAAGTGGAACTAGAGATCATTAAGAATTCTCTAATCTGACCTAGCAAGGGAAAACATACAAACAATAGGAAGCAGACAGAGCCAACGTGCCTCTAAACAACATTTCTTATCCTAAAATTTCTGTCCTACTACATGAGAAAGATGAGACAAAATGATAACATAAGAAAACAAGTACTGAATAAGGAACACATCACCATTAAATATGCTCATGAATTCATGAGCCTGCTCCATTTTCAAACAAATCAAGCCATCCACAAAATCCAAAGCCAATTTCTCTTCAATCTCCAAGTCCATGTATTAAGTCTAACAATCAACCAACATGTACAATGACGCCTCCATGCAGTATTTAACTACCAAGGAGGACAAAAACCCTAACTATGGTTTCCAAAATGTCATAAATACATCATAAATGCCATTTTTTTCCAAAGAGACCATGCAAGGCCCAAGGCACAAAATATCTAAGCTAATTAATGTAAAATAAATTTAAACATAAATTTTGAGCTAACCAGGAGTGATTTGCCTCAAAATTCCTCAAAAATATATTTTTTCCATAAATTTTTGTCCTTTGTTGACTTTGCAAGCAAAGGTGCAGTGCTGAGGTCCAAGGGCGCAACACTTGCACTAGAAAACATTTCTTGTCTTGTGACCAAGATTTGGAGGTGTTCCAGTTGTCCAAATGAGCTCCATGATAGCACATTGGAAATATTGCCCAGTCTACTGTCAAAAAATTTCTTTTGGTTTCTGATTGGACTCCATTTACATACTAAAAAACGAAATCTCCCAAGACTTCTTAGCGTGCAGCTCCAGCTCTGAAAATAGGGCAGAAAGGTGGTTTTTTTAGTGTTTTTGGCACTTTTGAAGGACCAAATCTACTCCAAATGATCTGAAATTTTGTGTGGGCGATGTCCTTGGCCTGATGAAAATAAAAATTTAAACCATTCCCTCATTGAGAACCTAAAAAAAGAGCACAGTGCTAGTTTCGCTCCGCCCTTGGCCCTCCAAAACAGTCAAAAACCAAAATTATCAAAAAGTTGCCAAAATCTGAATTTGCCTTGCTTATTATGTTTGGGATGCCTATAGGGATGCATCAGAAAGCATTCAAGGTTTTCTTTTCCTTTTTCATCCTTGAGGGCTTGAATTTTAGCAAGGGCTCTTTTGAGCTTGGCCCTTGCAATTTTTTTTCTTAAGGCATAGTGCTTGGCCATCTTCTTTTGGAGGTCAAGGTGCCTCTTGGTCTTCTCCAACTAACCTTCTAAGTGTATGTTTTACCTCTCTAGACAAGTTTCCCGATCATATTCCATTTCCATGGAAAGCAACTCACTTGGAGTGAGATGCTCTACCAATGCTGTCTCTTGCTCCTTCTCCTTGGCTAAGGCCTTCTTCAAGCCAATTGTCCTTGGCCTCTTCCTAGTAAGCTTCTCTTCCTCTTCTTTAGTGTCATCAGGAGTGCGCAAGACCTCTTCTAGCTTTGCCTTTTCCTTTGTAGCCTCTTTCTAAGCTCTAATATCTCTGATCTCATAGATAGCATTCTAAGCCTCTAACTTCTTGTTTTCAACCTCATAATACTGAATCACGTTCCTAGCCCTACCTAGATTGGTTTGCAAGTCTTTAATTTGGGCATATTTGATTTTGAGAAACATGCTTGAGATCCTTGCCTCATTTTCATCATCACTGTCAAGGTGAATGAGTTGAAAATCTTGTTCAGTCTCATGTTTGTCATTTTCTTCTTCATCAATGACCTTTTCTTTGCCTTTGTCAAGTTTCTTAGTTGATTTAGAAGGCATGGCCCCTTTCCTCTTGAGGGCAACAAACACATGCCTATTTCCTCTTTGGTAGGTCAAAGAAAGAGGTTCAATGTTACTTATTTCAGTGTCATATGTCTTATTTCCATCATTTCTATCATCTTCACTGTCATCATGGCTCTTATCATTACTGCTCTAATGGCTTCCATCTTCATTGGTATCATCATCGCTATCATGGCCTTTTGACCCACTTTCATCATTAATGCCAATATCATCACTATATTATGTTTTAATGCTCTCTGTTTTATCACTGGCATCATCCTCACTGATATCATTTCCCTTTTCCTGGCAGCTTTCTTCATGGCTCTTTTCCTCACTGCCTTCTACATCATTACTTCCATCATGTTTACTGCTTTCTACACTACCCTTATCACTATTTTCTTCACTAACTTCATTGTCATGTGTTTTGTGGTCATCAGTTCCATCAAGGCTCTTTGAGCCACTGTCAACATCCTCACTTATATTTTCCTCATTGGCATCCTCTTCCCTAATATCCTCTTCTTTTCTTTCTTCTTCACTAGTATCAGCTTCACTGCTTTTAGACCCAATGCCATCATCATCACTGACATGTACTTCACTTTTTTCAGACTCATTGGCATTTTCTTCACTACTTGATTTCTCATTGCTACCTTTCTCATTTTCATCGGCCTCGTTTGCATTATCCTTGCTGCTAGGTGCTTCATCACTATTTGCCTCACTATCATCATGGCTTTTTGTTCCACTGTCATCATGCTTACTGCCATGTGCCTCACTACCCTCTTCTTCACTGTTTTCTTCTTCATTATTGATTTATTCATCATTTCCCTCTCCCTCATTAACATTTGATTGCTCATAGTCATTTCCCCCTCATTGTCTAATGCATTGTGAGAGGGTGATGAAGGAGGGTTGTTCTGAGGTTAAGGAATATGTGTGGATGGTGAAACATGATCAACATGAGATGATGGAGGAGTAGGGATAGGAGGATGAGATGATGAAGGCATATTTTGCTGAGTATGGGCTTGCGGATTAGTGAACACCTCATGGGCAATGAAAAACTCCCATGGAATACCCTTCTGCTACAATTGATACATAACAACCATCTTGATCAGTGAGTGGTGGAACAGGCTTTGCATCTGCTGAGGATGGTCTCTCTTTTGTACAATATAGGAAATTTTATCAATGCTTCTGTAGAGGTAATAGGGTAGGTGCAGCATCCCCACCCTCGTAAAATGCATAAGAAGCCTAATGTGATAGGAGTAAAGCCTGGAGAACCTTCCCTCACATGTAAAATATTTCATGATAATTATCATCAAAGGTGCATATCTCTCCAGAAAATGTGAGAAAGGAAAGATGGATTTGTAGTGGTCTTTGTATCTAGGCTTTAGGTAGGGTTCATAGTACCTCATGTCATGATTGGCATGTTTGAACCATTTCTCCCCTACACTGGGTATGCCTATGGAATTGGTAATAGCATATGAAGATAGCTCAAAGGTGACCCCAGCAAGGTTAACTTGTTTGTCATGCAAGTTAAGGATAAAGAGTCTAGTAAGCTTAGGGTGGTTTTTCACCTGCTGTACCTTTTCACAAAAATCATAGCATCCTACATGCTAAAAACATGAAATAGTCATGGGAGATGCCATCAGCTCTTTTGTGTGGAGGGGTTCAAACCTATTTATTTTTCCACCTTTGTATTCATGCCTCCTTGTAATTTGGTCTTCTCCTTCACTATCACTGTCTCCCTCTCTTGACATTTTGAAAAAACTGCTTTGAGAAAAAGCCTAGGACTGCAAAATAGAAATGAGATGAAGGGATGGTGGAATGGGAGCCTTTACAAGTGAATGAGATGGATGAGTAAGGTTGTAACTATATGAATGTGAGTGAGAGGAAAAACTCAATGACCACCCTTTGCTGCTTGTTTAAACTCTGCTTTGGCATACCTTGTACTGATGACAATTTGATATTAAGGAAGGGAATGAAATTGTGAATCTTTTTATAATGTAAGGGATTGATTTATTCAATGGAGTGAGTGTAGGAATAGCCTTAGTTGAGTGAATAACCTCCAACAATGTAACCCTGTTTTTCACTGACTCTCTTTTGCAAGCAGATGAATGAGGCTTAATTAGTGATTTTAAGCATGAAATTTAGGTTATCTCCTTAGGGTTCCCTTCCTTTAATCAAATTATGAAAAAATACTTGAAGAGGGGCTAGATAAGTTGTACTTACCATTTAGCATTTCTTGAAAAACCCTTGGTGATGACTTGGAGAAAATTTGAGGGGTTTTGAGTGTTGAAATGGTGTAGAAGGCCCTCCTGGCTAAGCGCGTAGCGCTGGAGCTAAGGACGCAGTGTTCAGTCTAGGCGCGCAGCACCAAGGTCCTTTTGCTGGGCCTATCGGGCAAGATCGAACAAGAGCGCACCGCCTTGCTAGCCGTGCAGTGCCTTGAGAAAATGCACGGGGAAATTTCGCCAAGGGCATAGTGCCCGACTCTAGGTGCGAAAATGAAAAATGAGTTATAGAAGTGTTAGATGACCTTATATAGACTTAAGGGTTTAAATTTAGCTTTACAAACCCACTTTCTAATGTTTTCAAAGTCACTTCCCTTTTTGCCTTTCTCACTAACTCTTTTGACATTTTTGGTTTGCAGGTGACTTAAAAAGATGAAGTTGATCCTCTACTTTTTCTCCTTGGAGACTTGACATATTATTTTTATGATTTTGTGATTTTTATAAACAATAGTAGATTCAAATTCCTCTGTTGTTTCCATTATGAATTTCAAATCAACTTTAACCTCTTCTTACTGACCTTTTCACACTGTTTGATTTGTAGGTGACTGAAGTGATAAACTAGATTCTCTTTTGGTTTCTTAGGGCATAACAAGTTCATTTTGACACCTTGGTGATTCAGCCACATAGCAGTTTCTTCAAATTGACGTGTAATCCCCACCATGAAACTCAACTTAACAGTTTCACCTTTTTGAAGACCCTTTTTTACTGTTTGTATGCAGGTTGATAAAATGATGAATTTTGACTTCTTCTTTTGGTCATGGAGGCATGAAAAATTTCTCTTGACACCTTTGGGACTCAAACACAAGGAAACACCTTTATAACACTCATTTTCCTGCATTATAGAGTTCAAACCATGCTTCTTACTTTCTTTGGCCACTTCTGATTTGAAGGTGCCTAAAAAAATCGATTTTATCTTTCTTACTGATACTCTTTACATCCTTGCCTTTTGAGGCAATGAGACATTCACTTTCGCAAACTTTGGGATGCTTGCACACATCATCACCTTCAAAATCCTTCCTTTGATGTCATTATGGAGTTTACTTCTTCATTTCACCTACTCTGGCCACTTCCCCAAAACCTTAGGTGCCTGGACTGCTTTAAGATGATCATTAGCATTGTCTTCTAAGTTATCTATAGCCATTTCAAGTTCATTAATTTCTATCCAGTTCACCTCACCTTTTTCCCTATTTCATCAATAATCTATGAAAAACTTTTCTTCATGGTTGGTTTTTGGTGTACCTCCTCCAAGTCATTTACTGCAAGTGGTCAGCGTTTTGACATTTAAGTGGGCCATTCAGCTCAAAATCCAAGTTCTCCTTTCAAGACCAACTTGTTTCCCTTTCTTTACTTGCAGTTTATGATTTGATAAGACAAAATTCTTTGGAAACTTTCTAGCAAAGGAAAAGTAGTCCTTTAAATACCTAATGATGACCTTCAACCATATAAAACCCTAATTGACCTAGTGGGAGGATTCTTTGACCTGGTCTTTGACTGAAAATTGGCTTGGAGTCTTCAAGTGTTAAAAATAGAGTATTGACAAAGTGGTGTATTGAAGATCCAAAATCCAATGTACTTGATTTATCTAAAGAGTCTATAGAGATAGTTTTGAGACCATCAATGCTTGAGGAACCTTGTGAACATGGGAAGGAATAGGCTTATAGGTAATCCTAGATTTAAAGTGGGAGTTATGGACAAGGGAAAAACAGAGTGATGAGGTCATATGTAGGAAAAAATGATGGGGATGAGTGGCACAAGCCCACAAGGAGCTTTTAAGGAGTGGCAGGGTGACCATGAAATGACAAGGTTGATAGAGTAGTGAAAATTTTCCTATAAGGATAATGAAGGGAGTAATATTTCTAAAACTCACAATATTTAGGGAATTTTGTTTTTAGAAATATAGAAACAATCTATACTCATCTACAGATAGTAAAAATTACTGATGATTAACACATTAGAAATGAAATCTTATTACATCCCGAAGGTCTTAAACATCAAAATCCTAATAGAATGGAAAATGAATGGAATGGGATGGAATGGAATGAAAATGGAATGGAATGGGCTGCATTGAATGGACCAGAATGGAATCAAAGAATGGAATATAATCGACCCTAATTAGCTCTTGATTAGCTTTATTTATCCTCAAGGGTAGCTACCAACATCTCCCTAAAAAATAGGTAATGAGTCCACTTGACTCCAATTGAAGTATGGCTTGAGTGAACTTGTTCTTGAGTCGCTTGGTTGCCTCTAGAATTCGACTTGCTGGAGGGGATCTCATGAGGATCCTTTGGCTGCCTTTGAGAGTTAAAGAGGGCGGACAACCCCCTTGAATCTCTCCAAGATTTCTCCCTAATTTCTTTATATTGTGCTCATTTATTCTCCAATCTTGATCTTCCAGTGGCAGGGAGCAAGTCCCTAATCATCTCCTTCTCCAAATCTGCATAATCTGCCAAATATTCTCACAATATTCTACAAAAATAACGAATAGGTACAAATATGCAATTAACTTTAAACCTTCCTAAGAAAGTATTGAAGCATAAGAATACATTATTAAGTGCAGAAGGAGAGATTTAATATATATATTTATGTGCATAAGGGAGGTAGATGGGCTTAAGAAAGGTTAGATAGGCCTTATTTTATGTTCAATTTAGAGGCCCATCATCACCCCCCTACTAAAACTATTTCTCATCCTTTGAGAAACCTATTCATCCTCCCTACCTTGTGGTTTTTCCTGCATGCTAGCTTATTTCATTTTCTGTTTATTGGACCATGCACTAATCCTCCTGCTAATCTTCTTGATATTCTTCTTGTAGGTGCTTCATGGAGGTCCTCAGATGCCTTAAGAAAATATGTTTTTCATGCCAAGAGGTGGTGGATCCACCTTTTATTTGATTTTTTCTTTTTTTATTCTCTCTCTCTCTCTCTCTCTTTTAATTTTTAACTTCTATTTTTTTTTTGCATGCAAAGTAAACTCACAGTTCTTTTTCTGTGAACTGAGTTCACCCTTGGTTATCCCTTGGAATTCCTTGTTTTCTATTACAATGAACTGCTTACTGCACACTTTCTCAAGTCATTTTTACTTTTGTCTTGTTCCTTTTCTTGGTGGAAAAAGTGAGGCTAGTTTCTAGATAAGGTTGAGGTTACTCTGCTAATGATTTTGGCTATATAAAAACTTTCCTTCTCACACTTTTTAATGTTTTATTAAGCTAAAATATTTGAAGAAAGGGTTAGATGATTGCATACCTGAGCCTTACCATTGATTTTTCTTTGCTGGTGATATTGAAGCTGCTGATATGGCTGTTGAAGTTGTCTTCGGTGGTTTTGAAGCTGAATGTGATAATTTGTTTGAGGTTATTTTGGAGCTTCTAAGCACAGGTGGAGGAAGTCCAAGTTTGAATACCTTTAACCAGGGTGTTGACCTAATTTTATTTTTGTGCCAACTTGTTGTTTTTCTTCTTGTAAAGTTTGGAGAGCACCTGTAGAGAAAGATGCATGGATTTTTTTATTTTTTTTTAAGGCCTACTAGTTGCCTCAATGAGGTTTTCAACTAGAAGGTCTGCCTAGGTGCCTCAAAGGAGGTTTTCATCTAGGATATTTTATTTTTCTCCTTTTTTTCAACCCAATGACCGCCTCATGGAGGTTTTCAATTAGTGGGCCAATCTTAGACGCCTCAAAAGAGGTTTTCACCTGAGATTTTATTCTTTCCCTTTTTTTCTTTTTTTCCTTTTTCTTTTTCACTTTCCTACTCTACTTGAAAAAAAAAAACCTTTTTCAAGTATATTAATACTTCCAATGGAGCCATGTAAACATCAAGATGACAACTAAAATTATGTGCATACTTGGAATACATGCTTTGACATGCACCTAAATATGAGAGATGAATTTCTTTGACTAGGATTGTATCAAGTACTGTTGGAGAAGAGTGTGTTGTTGCAAGTTAATGACTATTTGAAACCATATGTCAATATAGTTGTGATGCCCCTGGTTCACTTGCTGAGTTGGATCACCTTGGATGTCCTCTTCTATTATGGCAGTTAAATCTTCCTCTTTTTGTTGATTATTCTCTTGAACACATGGAAGAAATGCTGGTAAACATGAGGGAAATTTCTCAACATCTGATTATGATTTCTGCTCTTCATTAAGTGCAGCCCTCGATATTTTTATCTCCTCATATGGATCTTCTTCTTCTTGATGTTTTCCTTCAATGACATGAAGAAAATCTCTTCTTTGGAATGCCTTTCTTGAACTAATATGTAGGCCATTTATATCAAGAGGATATTTTTGGTAGTGTTGTACCTCAACATTGTAAGTGAGCTGAGATACTTCATTGTATGGGTTTTGAAATGGTGGTACAGGTAGTTGAGTGGGGGTGGATATATGAGATTGATGTGGTTGAGGTTGTGGTTGTGGAAGAGGTGGATGGTAGGGATAGCATGGAGTCAAGTATGGAGGATATTGAGGTAAATATTGAGGATGTTGAGGATTTTCCCAATAAGGACCTTTCCAACCATGTTGCCAAGATTGTTTTTGGGGTTGGGATGGCCAAGGTTTCCAAGGAGGGAGTGTGTCCCAATTAGTTTGAGATGGACGTGAATAAGCTTGAAATTTTGAAGTGAGTCCTTGCATCATATCAAGTTGACTAGGCTGCCAGGGTCTCCTTGGAGCTACATAACATAGCTGCTTTGGTGATTGCCTTGCTCCATTGTCTTCTTGGTAAAATTATTTAAACCTGGGGAATGATGAACAACATTTAGTAGCATATGATTTTTCATGGATAACAAAAATATCAACATCTTCTTTTTTCTCATTTTTCATTCTTAACATTTCTACTTGTTCACTTAGATTGCTAAGAATTTATGTTTTAAAGTTGTCAAGAAAATTTCCAAGTTAATCTTACCTTACCAATGTTGATGCTGAATTACTTACTCTTTCCCTTTCTCTTGATATGTGCTTGCATGTTTCACAAATTTCTTCAAATGTCAATTAATATACATCTCCTTTACTCATGAGATTAAGGAGATCAATCCAATCATCCCTAATTGTTCTATGTAAGAGGGTTTTTAGTGTGTCAAATCCTAAATGATGAAATTTTTCATTCTTAACATTATACATGAACCTCTCTATTAGATCCTCAAGGCTCTCATCTTCTTCTTGGTTCATTCTAAAAATTTCTTCTCTAAGATCACGATCTTTGTATTTTTCTAGAAATATCTTTTGCATATCATTCCATGATCTTATTGAATTAGTACCTAGAATCATGAACCATTTAAGAGCTCCATCCTTCAATGTTGTGGGAAACAATCTCAGTTTTTGAGTGTGTGATAAGTAGCCATAGGACCTACAAAGTATCTCAAATTCAGAGAGAAATGTTTTTGGATCCTCTATCCTCATACCATGGAAGTTGGGAAGGAAATATGGAGGGATGTTCTTTGTATGTACACTAATGTCCATATCTTGAATGGGAAACCCAATAATATCTTCTTATTGTCATCGTATCCATCCATATATTCTATCTTCAAAAGTGTATGGTGATGTGGTTCTTACTGCACCATGTGGTCAAGTGGGGGGTTGGTATTGGAGAAGTTTTTTTTTTTTTTTAATTTATGAGTATCCCTACACCTATGAGTCATGAAAATCAGATCATTTTGTACTTTTTTTTAATATTTTTGAAATGGCATGAAAAGAAATGAAATAAGAAAATAATGCTAAAATCAAAATCAAAGCATCTACTAGACACCTCCCCAGCAACGACGCCAAAAAGTGGTGAGCCCTGGTATTGCACCAAGAGTGTTGCAACTCCCAGGGGCTGCCCTACTTTACTTTATCAACCTGGGGTTCGTACAAACTTGGAGGTGACAGTTGTATATACAGAGAAGATGCATTCTTCTCATGCCATCCTCTTCTTCTTTATGAAAGGGTGCTATTTGTAAGGGTTCTCAGTGAAGTATGTCACACTTCAACAAAACTAAACTAAGTTGCAGAAATGAAATGACAGAAAGGAAACTAAATTAAATTTTTGAAAAGGAATGGCAGGAAGGAAACTAATCTAAATTGCTGAAAAGAAATGGCAGAAAGGAAACTAATTTAAATCATACTTAACTTCGCCAGTCAGCTAAACATACCCTACTCTATCTATCATGCTCCTATCTATGCATCTATTCATGACCTATTCTAATTTGAAGAAGTGTGCTTGCAATTTGGGGGAAAACGGGCTAAAGGTGCTAATGGAGGTCTTAACGAATGAAACAAGGCTTAGAAGTGGAAAGAGGGAGTTAAAATTTATTAAAAATTTGTTATAGTGCAAAAATTATTCGGAGCGGAATGAATTGAAATGTGCAATGGCGAAGAAGTGGGAGTCCATTTTGGGAGCGGGAGCGAAATGCAATTTGCAAAAGGGAAAAGGTTTCAATCTTGGATATTCGATATCACAATATCATAGTCGAAAAAAAATGAGCTGTAAGTGTTAACAAGGACCGGATAAAGATCGCGAAATGCGATTTGCGACGGGATAAAGATTGCGATTTTCGATGGGTGACGTGGCGGTAGGATCAGCGGCGGAGTGCGATAACAATATCACAATCAGCGAATAAGAAACAGTAAGTCTTAAAAGAAAACAATAGAAACCGCGATTTACGATTTCACAATATCGCAATATCGTAAGGTTGGCGGAAAAATAAATAGTAAAGTCGGGAAGAGAGTGCGAAGTGCGATTGCGATGTATGGTAGTTATTGCAATCGGGAAAAAAAGGAGCAGAAAGTGTCAAAGGAAGAGACTAAACACTGCGATGCGGGATTACGATGTGGTAGGGTACGAAGCGATTATCGCAATTGGAGAAAACGGGCAGTAAGTGTTAACGGGAATGAAATAAGAAATGTGATTTGCGATTTGCAGAGTACGGTAGCAGGAGAACCGAGGAGCAAAGGCAGGGGTCGAATTTTAATGATTTTCAAGCATTTTTGCATTAAAAAGGTAAAGGTGAGGTGAAAAGGGAAAATCGCTGAGATGTTGAAGAATGGAAAAGGAAAAGGAAGGGGTCATGCGAGATGCAAAGTGCGATAGAGGGAATTTCGAGGAGAATAGGTGGAGGTCAAACTTTTAATAGATTTCAATGAAAAAAAGGTGCGGAAGCTAATAAGAAGAGAGAAAGGAGGGAAATGAAGGCATAACAACAAGGTTCAGAAGCATAACATAGATATAAGGAGAAATTGGAATATGAAGCGGAATGATGTAATGAAATTCTCCAGAACTTTTGATGCTGGTTTTTGCAAACAAACCTGTGGATTCATGCATGGGAAAACAAAAAAAATATGTGTGATAAAAATGGTGAACGGAAAGCAGTTTTTTGGTCTGTGGGAAGGTATGCCCTCCTCGATCTCTATTGACAGAGATGAGAAGGGGTTCTCGATTTACAATTTTTTGGTCTTCCTATATTCTATTACTTTCATAAGCAAATGAAAAACTATAGCAGCACACTGAAAGAAAAACTAAGCAGTAATGAAACTATTAGAAACTAGCTAATTGTTCAAGAATAAAACTAAATAAATGGCAGAAACAAAACTAGCTAAATGACAGAAAGGAAAGAATGAAAAAAAATAGAGAAGCTGAGGCACATGGGTTGGGCCCTAATCCACGAGCCCAACTCTCTAGAATTAAATCAGTAAAATGGATTATGTCTACTCATTGCATTAAAAATGAAATCTTATTACATCCCGAAGATCTTAAACAACGAAAGCCTAACATAATGGAAAATGAATGGCATGGGATGGAAATGAATGGAATGCATTGAATGGACCAGAATGGAATCAAAGAATGGAATATAATCGACCCTAATTAGCTCTTTATTGGTTTTATTTATCCTCAAGGGGAGCTACCAACATCTCCCTAAAAAGTAGGTAATGAGTCCACTTGACTCCAAGTGAAGTATGGCTCGAGTGCACTTGGTCTTGAGTCGTTTGGCTGCCTATGGAATTCGAATTGCTGGAGGGGATATCATGAGGATCCTTTGGCTACCTTTGAGAGTTAAGGAGGGTGGACAAACCCCTTGAATCTCTCTAAGATTTCTCCCTAATTTCCTGTTATTGTGCTCATCTATTCTCCAATCTTGATCTTCCAGTGGCAGGGAGCAAGTCCCTAAATCATCTCCTTTTCCAAATCTTCATAATTTTCCAAATATTCTCACAATATTCTACAAAAATAACCAATATTAGGCACAAATATGCAATTACCTTTAAACCTTCCTAAGAAAATATTGAAGCATAAGAAAACATTATTAAGTGTAGAAGGAGAGATTTAATATATATATATATATATATATATATATATATATATATATATATATATCCGTGTGTGTGTGTGTGTGTATGCATAAGGAAGGTAGAGGGGCTTAAGAAAGGTTAGATGGACCTTATTTTATGTCTAATTTAGGGGCCCATCACTCAGTATGATAGTTTTGTCTATTGCTCAAAGTATCATATCGTCTTGTATCGATGAAGATGAAAGTACAAAGATGATAAGATGTTCTTAAGTAAGATTTGAGGACAAAGCTTCTTTAAGGGAGAGACTATGTTATGAATATAATTCACAATTCATAATAATAAATAAAATGTAAATGTAATAATAAATAATAACTCATTAACTAATGATTAGTTAGTTAGTGATGAAGAGGCATGTCTTAAAGACAAAGACATTTGTGAAAGGGCACCTGCCTAGGGTATATAAGTAGGCCCTCATTCTGATTTGTAATCATCCTATCATCAAATATTTTATATAATATACAATTAGAATTTCGATCCTACAATGGAAGTCTTTGTTTACGAAGTATTTTAATATTTATGCTGTGTATACGACTAGTGGTCACTACAATGTACTAAAAGATTTTTTCAGTTTTCTTCACGTGGTGATACCTATATCAAGATTAAATGGTGCTTTAATCTTTAAATATTGTTCCATCTAGTTTGTTGCTTCTTTAAGATGGAAATCAGGTTGATTTTTAGTTATATTTCTTCAAATTTGTACCAATAATATGACACATCACACATTTTTAAATTGTTTTTAATGCAAAACTGTTCCTTTTCATAAGCGACTTGTTTTCAAGGGATAAGGATTTCTTGATTTGGAGATATCTTTAAAATATTTGTTTTTGGAAATTAACTCATACCTTTACATGTATAGCGAAATGTCTAACAATACACTTTTAAAAACCAAAATTGATGTTTTCAACTGAAAATTAAATTCAAAAAATTTATAGTGGATTCTTAATCATCATGGCATGCAAAACTCAATCAAGTCACCATGTCAGCTTACAATATCACCAACGTTTTGGGGAAAATTCTACTTATATAAAAACTCAATATCATATAATTGAACAAGTCAAAATTATGTAAGTATTCATCTAAAGATAAAAAATTGGCATAGAAATAGGACCACCCTAGATTCATCTTAACTCTGGAACTATCAAGCGCCGAAGGGGATCAAATATCTCGAGGTGCAAACCTCTGTTTTGAGTGCAAAAATTGAGGAAAGGTTTGCACCTCAGGAGATTTGATCCCTCTCGACGCTTGGTAGATATGGAGTTAAGATGGATGTAGGTTGTTTTCAGTCATGTGCATCCAAGGAAAATCTATCGAAGATATGCAATTTTTTTATCAATAATACGTAAATATATATAATATTATTATCATCATTTTAAATTTGCTAAATATGTCTAATATTAACCTTGTCATTTGAATTTTAAATTTCTTAGTTACCTCAGTTTGTTGAGATGATAAGTATTGTTAATAACTTTAATACTGAAAAATGATGAAATACAAATTTTAAATGCAAATTGATAAAATAGTGTCGAATGATAGAAAATGTGAATAATAAGAATGTTGTAAATTACAAATAGTCTTCATTGTGATCAATCTCAAACGATTTTCTTATACTATTCTTATTGTCACCCTTGTTAGATTTTTCATATTTTCATATTGTAAACCATTTAAATCTTTAGCTCGATTTGTTGTAGTAAACATCATACCTTGTCTCTCTTACTCTCCAATATTAATAGGTTGAATTACTATAACACAAAAATCAATGGACATTGTCAATAATTGTTTGTGCTTACACTGATATCAATGCACACTTTTAATCCAATTACTTTAAAATTAATGTACCATCATACATCCAATTACATCAAATCATAAATCAACATCTACACTGAAATCAATGCATCTAATGAAAGCAATCAAATATGATTAGAAAACAACTTCTACACTAAAATTAATGCATCTAATGCATGCAATCAAATAGGACTTGAAATCGACATTTACACTCAAATCAATTCATCTAGTTCAAGTAAGAAAATATGATTAGAAACCAACATCTACATTGAAATCAATTCATTTAGTGCAAGAAATAAAATAGGATTATAAATCATCTACACTGAAATCAATGCATCTAGTGCAAGAAATCAAATAGAATTAGAAATTACCATCTACACTAAAATCAATGTATTTAGCGCAAAAAATAAAATAGGATTAGAAATCATCTACATTGAAATCATTGCATCTCATGCAAGAAATCAAATATCATTAGAAATCAATATCTACACTAAAATCAATGCACATAGTGCAAACAATCAAATAGGATTAGAAATCACAATCTACACTGAAATCAATGCATCTAGTGCAAGAAATCAAATAGGATCATAAATCACCATCTACACTGAAATCAATGCATTTAGTGCAAGGAATTAAATAGAATTATAAATCATCTACACTAAAATCAATGCATCAAGTGCAAGCAATCTGAATTATAATTAGAAGTGAACATCTACATTGAAATCAATGCATCTAGTGCAAGCAATCAAATAGGATTAGAAATTACCATATGAACTGAAATCAATGCATTTAGCGCAATAAATCAAATAGGATTAGAATTCAGCTACATTGAAATCAATGCATCTCATGTAGGCAATCAAATATCATTAGAAATAAATATCTACACTAAAATCAATTCATCTAGTGCAAACAATCAAATAGGATTAGAAATCACCATCTACATTGAAATCAATGCATCTAGTGAAAGCAATCAAATAGGATTAGAAATCACCATCTATACTGAAATCAATGCATATAGTGCAAGCAATCAAGGATTAGAAATCAATGCATCTAGTGCAAGAAATAAGATTAGAAATCACCATCTACACTGGAATCAATGCATCTAGTGCAAGAAATATTCTTCCCTCTCTCCCCTATCCATGTATATCTATATCTCCCTCCATCTCTCCTCATTTGTCTCTTTACCTCAAACCCCCCCAAAAACACACACTCTCCCACACCATATCTATCAATCTCTATGTCCCTCCCTCCCTTTATCCATCTCTCTCTTCTTCCCTTCCTTCACCTTCCATATATATCTCTATCTTCCCCTTCTCTCCCTCTCCTCCACTTCTATCTCTCTTTCCTGATGTTGTTCTCTCTCCCTCTCTCTCCATCTTTATTATCACTCCCTCTCTCTCTCCACCTTTCTCTCTCTATGTATTTCTTCTTACCTCCCTCTCTCTCCCTCTCCCCCACTTCTATCTCTCTTTCCTCATGCTGTCCTCTCTCTCTCTCTCTCCATCTTCGTTATCACTCCCTCTCTCTATCCACATTTCTCTCTCTATGTATTTCTTCTTACCTCCCTCTCTCTCCCCCTCCAAGTTTGTATCTCTTTCCCTCCCTCTCTTCACTCTCCCACATACTCTCTCTCCCTTTCTCTCCCACCAGTATTTCTCTCTCTCTCTCTCTCTCTCTCTCTCTCTACACACTTCTCTTCATATCTCCTTCTTTGTCTCTTTATCTCACCCCAAACATATACACTCTCTCTCCATTCTATCCCTTGTCACTCCCTCTCTCTCTCTTCACTTTTCACTCTCTATGTCTTTATTATTCCCTCCCTATGTCCCCCTCCAACTCCATCTCTCTCTATCCCTCCCTCTCTCCTACTATCTCTCAAGTCCTCTCTCTTATCCTTCCCTCTCTCTCCAGCTCTCTCTTACCCCCATCACTCTCCTCCTTTCTCAAGTCCTCTCTCTCTCTTATACTTCCGCTCTCCCTTTCTCTCCTACCTCCATCTCTCTTTCCCCCATCACACACACACACACTCTATATATATATATTCTCTCCAATCCTCTCTCTCTTCCCCATCTCTCTCTCTCTTACTATATGTCTCCCTCCTCCTCTCTCTCCTTCTATGTCTCTCTTTATCTCACCCCCTAAACGTACACACTAAGTTCGTCTCACGTCCTTTCCCTCTCTCCCTTTCTCTCCTACCCGCCTCTCTCTCTCTCTCTCGCCCTCCAATCCTCTCATTATCACCCTCCCCCCCTCCCTCTCTCCGTCATTGTGTTTTCTCTCTCTCTCTTACCTTTCTTTACCTCTCTCACTCCTCTCCCCCCTCTCTCTCGTCGTTTCTCCTCTCCCCTCTCCTTCATTTTATCTTCATCTCTCCCTTATGTCTCCCCATCTCTCCACCTTTATGATTCTAGGTCTTTGTTCTTCCCTCCCATATATATCTAGAGTTAATATATATCATGATATATTAATCCAAACTTATTAAATTTAATAATATTAATATTATAAGATATTAATATAAATATTAGATTTAATAATAATAATATTTTGATATTAATATTAGGGTTAATAATGTTTTTTTTGCATGGTATTAATAATAATTTGGTCCATGGTATTTGGCCCATAGACTTCAGCTAAATAAAACCTCTTTTCTCGAGTGTTCATAAGTATAAAGATGAGTATTAAGTAAATATAAAAAGAGGTTTTATTTTTTACCATATCTTTGGTTTATTTATATTTATATTTATTTACCATATCTCTTTTATTTACCATGGTATTTGGCTCACAGCTTAATATATACTTAGATGTTGATTTCTCAAAAAAGAGGTTTGCACTCGAAAAAGAGGTTTGGACTAAAAAAATAGGCTTGCACTGAGATATTTTATCCCTCTTGGCACTTGATAGATCTAGAGCTAAGATGGATCTGGCCGATTGATACAACTATTTAAATTTTTTTATGAGCTTCTTATCGGGTAGCATTACACATCCACTGGCCGTCAACTGGTCGAATGCGCCCTAAGATAATGAGTCTAAAAACCCACAATAAATAATACGGCCTACATCTCTCTAGACGCCAATGATATCATATCATGGTTATTACACACTAGAATAACTTCAAAAAAATTCATACTCTTAAATTAAATCAAAATTATATAAGTATTCATCTAAATATAATAAACTCGTGTATGTATCTCAGGAGAGGAATTCATGGACCTAAGGATGTTGAGATTTTCTCGTTTTAAATAAAATAGGCAAAAAATTCTAATGTATACTAACAATAGGAATTTGTTGCTAGATTAGCCCTGTGCTGTTGGGAGAGTTAATGCATCCTAAATTTGATGTGAGAGGATTTATGAGGTAGTTAGATTCTCTTTGCTATATACTAGGTATCCATATGGATGGTTTGAGTGGGTGTGAGAGTTTGTAATCTCCCTGCTTGATTAATAAAGAATTGCCGATGCCTATGTTGTGGACGTAGCCCAGATTGGTTGCGGAACCACGTTAAACCTCTCGTGTCTTATGTGCTCGATTGATTTGCGAGTATTTTGTTTAATCATTGTGCTCTCGATTAGTCGTCTCCCAATCGAGGAAGCAATTGCAACATCCTTAAGGAGGTCTACAAGAATCAAACGCCTCCGAGAAGGTATGATGATTATGTTATCAACATTGACAAATTAACGATGATGAACCTCTCAAGCACGAAGCTATGTAAGGTTCGAAAAGTGACAAATGGAAAGCAACATGAAGGAAGAAATGATGGCCTTAAGTAAGAACGCACATGGGATCTCGGTTGAGCTTCCGAAAGACAGAAAACCGTGGGTGTAAATGGGTTTTCAAGCCGAAACTGGGTGTGAATGATAATGAGGACAGTAATAAAGCACGCCGGTTGCAAAGGATTTTCTCGAAAGCCGCATTGACTTTCATGAGATTTTTTCACCAAGCAGTTAAAATTGTTTCAATTAGAATTGTGTTAGCATTAGTGGCTTTGCTTGATTTAGAGTTGCAACAATTAGATGTTAAGATCGTATTTCTACATGGAGATTTAGATGAGGAAATTTATATGGAACAAACTCGAAGGGTTTGTTCAAGATCGCAATAAGAAATTTGTCTCAGCTCAAGAAGTCAGCTGTATGGTCCGGGCAATGCCTTCGATGCTGGTACAAGAAATTTGATTCTTTCATGTTGAGTCAAAATTATATGGGCAAGTGAATATGATCATTGTGTTTACTTTAAGAAGTTAAGTAATGGCATGTTCATTATCTTAGTGTCAGACAAGTTGACGATATGCTTTAGCAAAAGCATTGAAGAAATCAACAAAGTTGAAGACTCGTATGGCAAGGACATTTGATATGAAAGATCTAGGAGCAAAGAAGACGTATTTGGGCATGGAGATTTTCGCAGACAAAATGAGTAATGGTGTCAGGCTAATACAACAGAAGTATATTGAGAAAGTACTCTGAGATTTGGTATGAACAATGAAGCCCGTGTCAGCCTTTAGCTTCCCATTTTAAGCTTTCTTCCAAATTTTTTATGTCCTAATACGTATGAAGAAAAGGATTATATGTCTCGAATTCCATATGCTAATGTAGTAGGATGTTTGATGTATGCGATGGTTTGTACTCGACCGTATATTTCACATGTTTGGATCACGTAGGTATATGGCAACCGGTAAAGAACACTCGGCTCTGTTGCGTGAAATGGGTGCTTCTCGTATTTAAGAGGCACAAGTAGTTATTGTATCACTTACAATAGTGCTAATCAATATGTTTGTGGATATGTTGATTCCGATTATAGGTGATTTGGATAAGAGAAGGTCAACTTCAGGGTATGTCTTTACTCGGCAGTGGAGCTATTAGTCGGATGTCAAAAGCTACAAAACATTGTTGCTTTATCCACTACTCAAGGTATCACACAGCCGTTTCGCATGCTTGCAAAGAGGCGGTTTGGTTGAAAGGCTTGCTTGGTGAGTTTGGTAGGTTACGTGACAACATCAAAGTTACTTTGTGATAGTCAGTGTAATACATTTGGCTAAGAATCCACCTATCATAGTAAATCAAAGCATATTCCAATTAAGTACCATTTTGTAAGACAAAAAGGGTTGTCGAAAGGAGTCTCTCTTGAAAAGGTGCATACAAAGGAAAATCGTGTTTACATGTTCACGAAACTGGGCTTTGTTGGAGAAGCCGCGTTGGTGTTTGGCTTCTCTTGGCTTGCAGAAAGATAAAATAATAAACAAACAGGCATCAAAGCACTGTCAAGGTGGAGATTGTTGAGATTTTCTCGTTTTAAATAAAATAGGCAAAAATCTCAATGTATGACAACAATAGGAATTTGTTGCTAGATTAGCTCCAGGTTGTTGGGAGAGAGTTAATGCATCCTAAATTTGATGTGAGAGGATTTATGAGGCAGCTAGATTCGTTATATAACAAGTATCCATACCTGATGGCTCTGAGGGGTGTGAGAGTTTGTAATCTCCCGTTTGGATACACAAAGAATTGCCGATGCCTATGTTGTGTGGACGTAGCCTGCATTGGTTGGGTGAACCACGTTAAACCTCTCGTGTCTTATGTGCTTGATTGATTTGCAGAGTATTTTGTTTAATCTCGCCGTTTCCGATCTCCAACAAAGGATACCATAAGGTCGTCATCTCTCTAAGAAGTTAATAAAATCACACTTGCTTCGTGGATGAACAAATTCAATAATACGAGTAGGTTTTCAATTCAAAGAAATTGCTCAAGCAAAGCAAAGAACACCAACATCTCGCTCCTTTGAGAAGCATTTGGTCAGTGCCATATGCCTAAAATCAAAATTATCACATAAGTACGGACCATTATATGGCACGTTTATATACTTCTCCTAGATACAAATTTTTTAATGCCATAGCACACGCTTTTAACCCAATGTTTGGAGAAGTTAAATCGATGTACATGTCCATAGATTGCCGGCAACAAAACGAAAAAAAGGGGTAAGAATACACAAGCATGATTCAGCTTGAAATCATTTATATATCCAAATTCTATCACGATGAGCTTTATACTCAACAAAAATACATCAAATATGGTTTGGGCTAGTTAATTTCCCCCCAAAAAACACAAGAAAATGAGCTTCATGTTGGCATCTCAGAAGAACTATTAGGAAAAGAAAAAAAATATTGATCTAAATATAACATCTAAGCGAGTTTTCGCACAATGCAAAGTCACAGGATAATTCAAGCATGCAAACTCTTATCAAATCAAGTAAACCTATTATTACAAGATTCTCTTCGAAAATGAATTATTCACCTTTATTTCCCGCATGAGTATGACTATGACAAACACAAATATGTCCATAAATATATCTAAATTATATGATTAGATGTAGAGAATTAAATATTTTAAACAACCTCTTATTACTTTTCTATAATGTTATTAAACCTCTTATTTACTATTTTCTATAATGTTCATTAAAATAGGTTAGATAGGCCTAACATTTGTGTATTTTAAAATAGTTCTAAGACATAAATATCTCTTAAAACCGAACTATTATGCATATCTCTCGAGGCAATTGAGTTTTATAGGAAACAAAATTATGTTACCTAGGAAAAAATCGAGAAGAATATGAAGAATCAGAATATCACCATTTGTGTGTAATAATCATGCTTTTTATCACTATCAATGTAGAATTAGATCTTTATGGGATTATTCTTGGCCGTAGTCTAACTAAATTGCTTTTTCTCGCTCCTGAAATTATGAAATCCCATAAGATTCTAAGAAAATATGTATAGTAGATTTTTGTAAATCCATGTTATAACTATCCAACTTTAATATTTTGGGTGCCCTAGAGATTTTTGATGGTGCTGAACTATTTCCACCATCAAAATCATGATTCAAACAATGTTACTATCAAATTTCTTAAATATTTTTGTCTTGGATTCCACCAATTTTATCTATCTCGGGGCAATTCCTCCATCTCATTAGACAACTCCCACTTATTCTTGTTACTACTCATCCCCATCAACCAAAATATTGTGTTAGATATATGAGAACAAAAACATTCATTAATACATGTCTGAAATCTAAAGACAATCCCAATCACACATATAAGCTAACTATCAAGATTAAATCATACATCAAAACAATTAATTAATGACATATTTCTACCTATCAAGATTCAAAATCAACAAGCCAAGCCAAGCCAAAACAGAGAAAAGACCATTTTTCCAAACACGCAATTATATAGTCTCCGGTCAGATTCAACTGTCACCACACAGAGACCAATTAAAAGTTTTAAGAAATATCACCTATTGGTAAAAGCCATTCCCACACAAAAGGTTACAGTACAAAGGAACACTACCCATTTGGAAGCCATGGCTTTAGTAGACACTTCTGCACCTCTAGCCATTATCAACAGGATTTCACTAATCTCCAAATTTCAACGCAGCCTAAGGAAACCACATGATGCTACGACATGTGCTACAGAGAAGTACACATGTACACAAAATTTCCAGCACTCTCCCATTCATATCAGTCCCCATATCTCTGTAAATTACTGAAAACCACCATGTTGTTTTTCAGCTCTCTCGCACATGATTGAATTGACCTTAAAATACTACATAGGAAACCAAATATAAGACCCTGCTAGCACACAGTTTCACGAAAAATGCCATTATTTGGTTGAATATTCCCAAACCCACGCCATTATTTGCATGAATCTCCCAAGATCCACTTCAGCTTTGTGCTCAAACTTGTCAAATGTTCATAACCCACTTAGACGAATTCAAGAAACAATGACCCACAGAAGAGTAAACACCTGCTTGCCAATTTATTTACAAGCTTTTAGTGGCTTGATACATATTCATTTGATCCACTTTTGCAAAGATCGTGAAATGTTCACACTCCGCCCCTTACCACCCTCCGCCCTCTTACCAGAATGGCTTTGCAAACATATTTCCCTTTTGTTATAGATTCAAGGGTTGCCTCACTGGTGGTTACAGAGTGGGAATTGTGTATAACATTTCAACACACCAAGAAACCACTTCATTCAAATCATATTGAAAACCAGCGTGTTGGTTTTCATGCTCTCTCACACATGATTGAAGTGACCTAAATAGACTGCATAGGACACCAAATAGAAGACCCTGCTAGCACACGATTATCATGAAATTGTCGTTATTTGGTGGAATCTTCTCAAGACCCATGCAATTATTTGGATGAATTCCCCGAAGACTCTTTGTGCTCAATTTGTCAAATGTTCATAACCCACTTGGATTTAATTCAAGAAACAATGAACCACTAAAGAGAAACACCTGCTCCCCAATTTATTTACAAGCGGAATGGTTTGATACACATTCATTTGATCCACTTTGCAAAGACTGCAAAATTTTCACCCTCCACCTTCTTACCAGACTCTTGCAATCATACTCCTTCTGCTATGGATTCAAGTAACGCTCTCATCGTGGCTATAGAGTGGGAATTGTATATGATTACTAACACACCAAGAAAGTTATACACAACCTCACTCTATCAAATCCGTGAATGCCCCACTTTTTGTGTAACAATGAAAGCGGATGACTTCAGCAGTTGAAGCAGTGAGATTATGATTTGAATGGCAGAGGCTGCTATGTCTGCCCTTATTTCCCTCTCTTGGCCAAAGGCTTTGCTGTCATTTTTTCTCTACAACGCTTGCTTTATTTAAGTGCTATAAAGAGTGCAGGGGTGTGAGAGGTCGTAGTCTAAAAAATCCACAGAATAATTTAGAAATTCAAGTAAGATTATGAAAAGTTACAGCAAAGATTTTTGAAAATCTTAATTTACAATTGTTAAACTTAAGTATTTTGGGTGCCCTAAGGGTTTTTGATGGCGCTGAATCCATTTCAATTCATCAAAAATGCAATTCAAACACTCCAACTACTTGATTTTTTGAATTCTTTTTTACTGAATTCGGACAAAAACTGCCCTTCCGTACTATTCTATTGCGTAGGTAGACAACTCCAAAGAAGAAAGCACTAAAGGTTATGGGAAGCATGTTCAATATTGTGTTGAAGAGAACAAATCTGAACAAAGAATACCACAAACAACTTCACCATATAAATGTCTATTGACATAATTACTATAGCTACTATTAACATTATATAATTTAAAAGACTAAGAAATATTGATATAAATTCATCTATAATAAGCATCAAAACATTTATCATATATTGCCAAAATTTAAAAAATCCTAAAAATAAATAAATTATAATTTTATTTTAAATTATTATTAATAATATTATTAATCATAAAAATAATTAATATATGAGTTAACCATATATACATTTAAAAAAATATGAGTTTGATTTCATTGTGTTATAGAGATTCTAAGTTTATAGATAGATTTTGTTATAATATTATGCTTTATCAATATTGTATGCCTAAAAAACAAAATTTATTTCTTAGTCAAAATATTTTATATATTGTTTATTTTAAATTAATTTTATAATTTTTTTAATTAAATTGAAAAGCAAAAAAAACATATTTACTTTTTAAAATAAATCTTATTCTTCATTAATAATACAAATATTTTATAATATTTATAAAAATTAAATCTTTACCTTTTATACCATATTCAAAATAAACATACCTGATAGCGCACAACTACTCCTACAATTAACATAAACATCAAATAAATTAGAGTTTGAATATATGATATTACTTCAAAAAAATTCCTTCACACTACATTATGTCATTAACTCATATACATCACGGCCGTCAAATCGATTTTTATTTATAATATAATAATTTTTTTTTGTTTTTAATAAGTTATATGAAAAATATTTTAATTGAAATGCAAAAATAGTTATATTACGAGGGAAAGAATGTTCAAGTGAATGTAAGAGTGCCCTCATCTATTGTGATGATTTTGATTGTGAGATGATGAAGGTGTAATTGGAAGCAAAAAAGAAGAAGAAGAAGGAGACTGCAAGTGGTAATCAAGGTGTACTAATCTAACACGTTATTTATAATCGGTAAGAAGTGATATATATAATTTTTTAAAGATGTAAAATATGTATATGATATGTTTATTATTTATAATTATTAATTATTAAGAGATAATATATGTAATTGTTAAGAGGTGATAAATGTATGTGAAGTTTTATGATAGAATTAGACATCTGTTTAAGGACTCTATGATATGTCATGGGATATTAAAAAAATGTTTATTGGTTTATTAAATATTAATAAATATTCTAATTTTTTGGTTTTTTTTTTTTTCAATAAAAAAAATGATCTATTTTTACTCGATATTGTTAATTTTGATTAAATATATATTTTTATAATTTTTTCTCGCTTATATTAATTTGTAGTATCTATATTGAATTTTCACAATTTTAAATATTTTTTTATGAATGATTTCTTATAAGATATTGGTTAGTGTTTTTTGGTAAAGCTTTCATGGCATCTTATACTTGTTAAAAATTATGACAAAATTAAGAGGGGTGGTTGAATTAGTATCGTAGGAATTTTAACAACTTTATTTTATTTGCACAAGATATTAAGACACTAATTAATTCTTCAAAGACTTAATTTAGGTGAGTATGATATGAATCAATATAAAAAACACAAGATATAACACATAAATTGTTTTAAAAAAATTCTTCAATCTCTTTCACAAGGAAAGCTACTATTTGTTGTTACATAGTTCTCTAGCTACAACCAAGGAAGAAACTACCTCCGTGATTTATAAGCTACAACTAAAAGGAGCTACAACCCATAATTTTATCAACTATTTCCGAAAGGAGCTTCAACCCCTAAGTATTTACCAACAACTTCCGAAGGATATACAACCCTTAATCATAGTTACAACTTGGTTAACCTCAATTACTCATATTTCATACAATTCTATACTCAAATCATGAAGTCGTTCTCTTTTACAAAATAAATCAAATTGTCACTTCAAACACTCACTATAACCACCATTACAAACACCTCAATAATCTCTTATCACCGAATAATTCACCATATACACGAGCGATAATCCATCACACACTAACAACCAACACAATTGCACAATTTTACTTCCTCACCTTGCACCCGATTTTTCTTATATAGATTTTGGACTTATATTTCTGTGAATTAAAACTTTGGGCTTATATCGCTCTTAATCCTTGTATGAATCTTTTATTTTTTCCTATATCCTACTTCAAATAAATGTTTTGAATGTACTCTTCAAGTCTTCAATCACTACTTACCAAATAATTATAAGAAATTTTGAGTTAAGCTATTATTTTCCTCCATTTTGGTAAGTTGTGATTTAGCAATAAGCCCTGCCTAAATGTGGCACTTATCCAAATTAGCGAAACCGCCACATAAATTCCAAATATATTCACTTACCATTAAAATTGTCATTTGTTCATGCTTCTTATACCACACTTTGCTATATTAGATATGGCATATATGCCAATTTTAAAAGTTGTCGATCAATTCTAATGCATAAGCCTTTCAATTTAGGCCAAAATATAGGGAAAGGAATTTTAAACAAACGCACTACCAAATATAACTCCACCGTGTCTTATCACCTTATTAAAAGACACATATAACCTTTTGCCGACCACTTTATGTTATATCCCTAGGCTCAAAACTCGGATTATTCTTTGTGCCTCGGGTCACAATGTCGTCTCGTTCTTTCCCTTCAACGTTTAAACTCGACTTCATTTCCTTGGGCCACACTCTTCATAAACAACTATGGGGTTGTTTGTCTAGGGTTATGTGTTAATTGGGTCCGCCATTGCTCTTTTCTCATTGGCCCTTGCACTCCGTCATGTATGTTACCATGTCCCAGAGCTCCATCAGCCCAAACAGTTCCTTCACCATGTACTCGTTTGATTTCGAGGGTCCATGGACTGGGTGATGTGTTCTAGTGGGAACCACCGCATGTGCTTGTAAACCACCTAATTGGCTGCCAAGGGTGAGCTATTTAGCCATGTGTTCCTGCCAAGTCAGCCGTAAGTCTCTCGCATGCCGCAACTTTAAATCCTTTTAGGTGACATCATCAATGTCATGGTTCCATTTGAGTGGTGACACGTGCCACTCAAATTTGGCCCACTAGGCCACCTAAAAACATCGAAATGCATGCTATATTTCCCCATGTATGACATCATCTTGGGCCAATAATATGTTACCATGTGTCTCCTAGAGAGGAGAGAGAAAATGTCCTGGGCCTTTGTTTTACACTCGCTTTCCTTTATTAAAAATTTAAGAGTATCGAGCCTTTTCTGCTGTAACCGCCACGATTGCTTCGATCGTACATCATCATGGGCTTAACCTCGAGTGCACCTTTTGAACTTCCAAAGAATTCATGTTGAGCTTAGTTGTATAAGAGGGACCCTCCCACTTTAAACTTGCACCAATTAATTGGTTTCTCCTCTATTGTAACAAACCTCGGTTAAAAACTTCATGCAATAAAAGTTAATAAAGGAAAAATAAGACCATGGTAATGGAACACATACTCCCAAGTTTAATGTTGGGAAAATATCCTAGTGTGGGTATTCACTTGGTTTATTATGGCTATGGAAATTGACAAAGACAATGAAAAAGGCGTTGGAAAGGCAGAGGCATTAATTGGAATTTATTTATTAAAATAATGGAAATTAGAAGAAAAGAAATATGAAAGGTCACAAGTCGTATGTGAGGAGGAAAATGAAAGAAAATAATGGAGAATTGAATAAACTCTATGCATCATTGTTAAAAAGGCTTTCGAGGACTGGCTCACATCTTTTTTAGATTAGTTTTGGAGCTCTCTTCTCTCTATTCTCTCTCTCACATAATCTTGCAAACTTAGAGTTTTATTGATCACTCTAGCATTAGATCAAGGAAAGAAAAGGAAGGGGAGAAGAAGGAAAAGGGAACCAAAGATCATGCAAGGAAGAGTTGGATTAGGTGGCTACAACGAGATTACTTGTAGGTATTGTTGCATACACCCTTGCTAGTTTTGGCATCCATGGTACATGCATGTGTGTGTATTTGGTTATCTTGTTATCATTGGAATGAGTTTTTCCAATGTGTGACAAAGGGTTTTAAACCTTTCCTTTCCATTTCTAGTTATTCATGGTGTGATGGGTTTCTCTTACATGATTGAGCTAGAATTCTAGATGGTTTCAAACTAAGTGGGGTGGTCTCGGAGGAAACACATGACCCGTAACTTTGATAGGTAAAGGCATGATACATGGTAAATCTTGGTTGTAGATACCCTCGTTAGGCCTAGACTGCCACCAATTTGTGGAGGGATACACGTAATCCTGTGAGGTGTATACTCTCTTAGGCATAGGAATCCCTTGACTCTACAATAAATCCTAAAGAGTGGAGACAAAAAAACTATTCATGGTTTAGGTGGAGAAATCAGAGGCATCCATGCTTGTTAGGGCCTAGTGATACCTCGACTATTACATGGCAGATTGTAGTAAATCCTAGTAGTGTATGTTTCTTGTTCGCTCTAGGAATCCTCGGGTGATATTGTGGTAAAGCCTAGTTGTGTGTGATGAGGGCTTGGTCCTAGGAACTGCTGGTGGATTGTGGTAAAGTATGAGGAAGCCTTTGGTTGGTTTTGTTGTGAGTCCCACATTCATGCTTCAAATATGGCATGAGGATCATTGGTTGAAAGAAATATTTGGTTCCTATTCCAATCTATGGTTGGGTGGTACGTGGAAGTCCCTAACCCGGTTGCACTTTTCATATGCTAATAAGAGCTATTTTCCTATTGTGTATTATGTGTAAATGTGTTTGTTATTATGTGGTTATATTGGTTGTTCTATAATTATTTATCTATTGGTTATATGTTGGTTATAATCATAGTTTATGATAGACTTGAGAGTTATGGATCTCTTAATGTTTGATCAAGAAATGAATGAAAAATGAATGTAAGACCTTATATATGATATTGCAACTATTATGAGAGGGAATCGACCTTATTGACAATTCACAAAAGTATGAATTCCCTACACTAAAATGTGTTTATATGAACTATAGATTACATGTTCATGATTGTTAACCCTAGAAAATCATACAAATGAAGACGAAATCAATTAAATGTCGAGCCCAAGTATTTACAAGACAACAACACATTATGGAATCAAGAAGTATTTAAATTAATCTCTACGGTTTTGAGAAAATCAGATTGAACTAGTCATAAATGTTGAAATGCGTGCTTTATCCTTCGAGAAGAGCGCCTCCGTGCGCCTTTTTACCCGATAAGCGCCATTCCTGAAATGGAAAACGTTGCTTTTCGGACCACACCATGCAAAGGAGCGCTTACTCCTTATGTGAAAGCCGCCTAAGGACAACCAATTGCCTCTCCTTAGACATTATGAGCACACAAAAGAATATTTGAGCACACAATTGAATTCACACCTCCCTCGATCACCATCCATCATGTACCAAGGGAGGGAAGGAGGATCAAGCTCACTCATATAAACCCACCAAGAGATGAAGAAATGGTGATAAAAGTGTTATGTTGGCCAAAGTTTCCCAAGAAACACCACATTGTGTGTGACCCTGCTAGAGCTAAGAGGACTCGATAGTTGGCCACCCAACATCTTATTCCACCGTCGCAGAGAGAGAGAGAGGGAGACTACATCGAGGCGCAGCTTGAGCACATCCGCAGACGGACCTAGAGCCATTACCTAGGGGCTCCTTGGCAAGTGGGTAAAATTTCTTCTCCATTTCAAATTTTTAATAAGAAGAGGTCATCGAGCCATCATTTGCATTATTATCTTTTTGGACTCTCTATATAGCTTCGTATATTTGTGTTTTTAGTTTTAGTTTAACCGTAGCATACTTCAAAGATACTATTTCCATTAAATTTATGCTTTTCAGCTCCCCCACTTTATGCATGTTACCAATAGTTTAGAGAGTAGACCACACTCTCTAAGCTAGTGCGATTTCGTACACTCCATGCGACTAATCCACCACAACATGATTGGAAACTCCACCGACGTGCTCCAAGTTTATGTGGTTGTGCCATCTTTTGTAGGAGACCCTTTGTCTATGTCGGAGTGGAGTCGGCGTCCGACCCATCTTGGCATTCCTAGACTCACCGAAGTGACAGACTGAAGAATGCGTCCTAATATTTTACTTGTAGGATTTTTGCATGCATTTTTTCATCAGCTGTGCACATTGTGCGCGGTTTCCTGTGACCGACTTGCGTGCGTAGTGCGCACTGTCAAGGGTTTTTGCATGAAAATTGCAGATTGGAGATTTTTTCTCCCTATTTTCTCGCATTTTTCTTCTTGTAAGTGTGTTGGACAACCCTTAATGTATCCGCCTAACACCCGTGTTGATACCCCACAGCCTTTCCGAGAACTCACGTTTTGTCGGCTTCGTAGCATTTAGTTATTTTTTCATTTAAGTTGGTTTTTGCAAAAAGTGTTCACATAGTTTAAGTAGGGGGCGAATTAACCATTGCTTTCCGAACAATTTATGTTTTTTCATATTCCGGTATGCACACTTAGTTTAACTAGTCCAAGTAAGTGGCTCAAGACCACACATGCATAAGCTAGTGTAGAAATTATTTATTTTAAATTCAAGTTTTGCATCTAGGAAATTCGGGACTAGGATCGAATCGCCAATTAGAGCAACTAATCTCTCGCTTGCACCATTTGGTGACCCTAGAAAATCATATGAATGCTCCACATTTGTGATTCACCATATCCCTTTAGTTACTCACATAGAATAACTAGGAAGATTTGGAAGTGGCCCATTATCTCGCAAAATGCTTTCCATTTGAGCAAGGAACAACATCACATAGTTTAACTAGTGGACTTTGTAAAGGATCACCGATATCCATATGTTCAAATTATGAGATTGTTCACCATACGCTCACACACATTCACCACTAAGCAAAGAAATATACCTAAAAATACCCAACCAACTCATTAAATTCTTCCCCACAGGGCCACAAAAGAATTTATAGATTAAGTTAGGATCAAGGGGTAGGCATCCATGAAGTCGCCTTGATCACACTTCACATTGAAACATATAAGTTGTGTATTTAGGAGCTTTAAAATCCACCTATCCGCCCATGGAAAATAAAACTCAAGCGCAAGAGAGACTCCGATTCGGAGGGGGGTTAGGCTTTAGGCGCGTGCGTGCGGTATTCGGGCTACCCGACCTGGCCTAATACTCCTGTGATCGTTAGCTAACTACTAAGAAGCCCAAGACTCGAACGCTCACGTTGGATAGTGGTTATTAGTGGCCAAAACTTAGGCATCTCTTACCTTATGTGTGACCGTGTGCAAGCGCCGGTACCCTACCCTTACCTTGGTGGAGTTTCTTCGACTAATCGGGGCGTCGCCACTTATGAGATGTCGTGCCAACACTAGCAAGAAATATTCTCAAGGCCCAAGCATTTTTGAGTGTGTGAGGATGTTATAGGTCTTCTAGGATTTTGAGTATCAATCGCAAACAAACAAAACCATTTTTTCGATTGATCACATAGATTAAGTTCAAGGGAGAATTCATTTCATTTTTAGCTTTGTTTTATGTATGTGGCCATAAATTTGTCGTGATCATAGACTTAATCCCCTCAAATTTTTCCAAAAACCAACCCCCCATCAACACCTGCCATGTAGCCTCCAATGGAACCTCATCTATCCAGGCATCTTTTGGACTCCCCCATTATCGAGAGGGGTTCTAGGTCTTTCTCCATTTAGGTGTCAAAGACCTTTTAACATTGCCACAATTTTTGGTTCATCCTTTCTGAGCAACCTTAGTTGGGAACCCTACCAATCTCCCAACACCAACCGCACATCACTCCCTCATCCCCTCGGGGGGCAGAGAGCACATCCCATACCTAGGAAGCTAGGCCGAATTCACAATAGGGAAGGTCGCTGTACTAACTGCTCTAACCAAAACTTCGTGTCTTCACACGTTGCCATGGCGTCAACTCCCAAATACCCTTTTTAGCGCATTAAATCTACTTGATTTAACCAATCTCACCAATGACCCCATCACACACGACCCCAATTGGTCTCCCATACCCACGAAGCCCCTTCGTACATACCAAAGTTCAAGGCAAGCAAGTGGAAGACCCGTGTAATCATATAATGACTTTTCACTCCGTGGTGCTCATCGAATAGCATCATTGATGATACTATTCCGTTGAGGCTATTTCTTAATGCACTCTTATGGAGTGGTTGCGAAATGGTACGTGGAGCAATCTATTGCTTTCCATGGAACCTTTAGCACCCTCGCTAACGCATTCCTCACATACTTTCAATTTCCCATTCACCTACGATTTGGGAATGGAATTATCGACTCATTTTTAGACAACTTCCCTACACCCATATTTCGCAGCATCTCCATGAATTGAGGTGGCTTCGGCAGTTTTTATGCAAAGCTAAACTCGACGATCAAGTCCATTTATATTTATTCTTGGAAAAATCCTCGACTACAGATATTTCAAAGGATGTGGCGCAACGAAACCCACATATGAAGAGGACACAATTAGTAAATCCCGCAGCTTGAACTCGATCTATACATAGTCGATAGATCTACAACATCCTTCCTAACGCCACGTGCAATCTTATCAAGAATTTCCAAGCACATCTAACTCGCAGAGCCAGACTTATTGGGTCAATGACCCAAGGGTACCTAGAAAGAAGCAGTTTCGTAATTCTTGTTACACACATGGTTCTACCTGTAACATGTCTCAATCTAAATTCCAAAGTCATCATATGCAAGAAAAATCGACTAATAGGGCGCAAACGTATCACCAAGGAGGACTTTATCCTCCCATTAAGGGGACCTAGTATGCAAGAAGAAATATCATTGCAAGAGATCCCCCCAACGACTAAACATGGGACAACATTATGCTCGATTCCAAGCACACAACCCACCTATGAAAAACAATGCACAAGTGAACTTTGTGCAATCGTCCAAAAATCAACCACACCAAGATGATCAAGAGAACTACCCTCCTAACGTGGTTAAGAAAAGGAAAAAATAAGCCCAAGGGGAACGATGGATAGCGCAACCAACAACGCCCACCGTGATCCCGGCTAGAGGTAAATCCAACTCGCATTTAGAACCGTGAGCCAAGAAATGCCCAAAGGCAAGGCAAGGCCACCTCTACGAAGAAACCATTCTTGTTCAATATGTGGTGAGTATCCCGCACTATACTCACCACCGTCCCAAACTCCCCGAGCTTAAAAAGCTACAAAGTAACCGAGGACAAGGAGGATATTCCCTGCATAGACAAGTAAAGGATGCAAGAACCCTTCCCCATCAAGGGACAACAAGACTAAGAAGAAACCTAAACGATTCGTGAAAAGCAACCATGAAATTTACATGGTCGGGAAGAAATGTTTTTCCAAACTCTAATCGTAGCTACGACACCCCCACTGCAAAACCAATACGTCGTGGGCCGGTACAAGCACACCGAATTCACCTTTTAACTATTCCAAATATTCCTACGAACTATTGCCAAAATGGTAAAAGGGCCTAATAGGCGAAAGGTGTAACTACTCTAAAGCGGCCCAAAATTATAACATCGTAGACGATTTAGCTCATTCACCAGCCGTTGTCCGCGTTGGAAGTACTACAATTGTTCCCAAAGCAACGAAAATCCCTACTATCCGCATTAGGCACCGTCGACCTCGCCGATACGCACATGATGGCTTTTGACTTAGACAAAGACACCCTAGGCTTCCTCCATGGTTGCCTTCCCGTATACTAGTATTGGTACAGAATATCACTATTCACCGATGTGTCATCGACGAGGGTGCATCCACATTCATCATGTCAAAGAATGTATGCGATGGTTAGGGATCCCCCGAACTCAAACCTTCCATCATCACACTCATAGCGTACGATGGTCGTCCGGACTCTCGTTGGCCTCTACCAAAATGTACCAGTCATTTAGTCGCAAGATTCGGGCCCACATAGACATCGAAGACTTTGGATGCTCACTTGGATTACAATATAATCCTTGGGTGAAGTTACATGTACGCCATAACCGCTATAGTATCCTCTATCTTCTATATCATGATGTTCCCCCATGAGGATCGAATCATTATAAGAGATCAAATGACGCATAGTGAAAGCGTCCTCGACCAACACGATGTAATTCTACCATACGTAGATATAGCTAGGTTAGGATGGTCTTTCATGGTATCAAGAATATGGTCCCGGCCAATTCAAACCATCATCCGTACGGGGGTCATTCCTATGAGATCCTCCCATTATCCCTAAGGCACGCTCTCGATTCCACAAGGCCCCGCATGCATGATGTCCACGTCAAGCACCGAGGTTAGTCGTAGTCGCGTACCAAGCAAAGAACGACATCGAGGCATCGACCACGCTAGCCTCTTTATTCTACGCTACCCTCCCAAACCCTCTTTGCTCTACCCACCTCATGGCTTGTCTCCTCAGCCAGGTTTTGGCAACACCGGTGTTACCCAACATATCGTTGGCATTCCCGCTTTGGTACCTCATTCCCCTTCATGAACAAGGAGCTACCAATGTTACTCAGCTTGGATTAAAGCCCCCGCCCGAGGAGCCCCCACCCTACCCAAGCAACGCTCAAAATCACCCCCATAAGGGAAGTTTCCATTATGAACCAGCTACTCACTTCGCCAAGAAAATTGCCAAGAGAGGAAAGAAAGCAAAGACCCACACCATGAAAAGGGAGTCATCACCAAGGCCATGTGATGTCATATGACACCCTACCCACATATGTTAGGAGTCAGATGATTTAAAACCACTACTCGTCTCGCGGTGCACCTCGATCAGCCGTTCCCATAAAAAGGAACCTCGCCACCAAAAAATAAAGGAAAAACCATTAAAATTAATCACGCATGCGCTCTCGTGACACCTATGGGCATTATACCCATCATTTTCTAGAAATACCATGATATAGGGAAGCCTTACATGTGGTCGAACGATCCTATCAAGAGGATCCCTCCATCCACCCATCAATAACAAGCCGCGTACCATCCTATACTTACAAGAGGAGCATAAATTCACAGAGAGACCCCCAAAAAGAATGCCCATTATATGTTGTACGCAAGCATGAATGTGGCGACTACCTCAAAGAGTGTGCCGTGACGGAACTCACTCACATGGTATCCACAAAGCGGGTTTACTACGTGGGCCACGGGAAACACACCACATGCCCGTTATGCGCCGACAATCACCTGCTTGAGATCGTCACTACATACCTCGCTTCCAACTAGCCCTTCGCTCGCTCGCTCAACCATAGTTCATCTTTCCCAAGAAGACGATATGGGATGCCGAGTCCATCGCAGCTCCATGGCCCAAGAGGAGATGAGTGGGTCCATAATGTTATTATCGCCCAAAGAACGCCTAGCAGGAACCCTTATTTACCCCTAACGACACTTCATGAAACACACCCGCATGCACGTTATGCAAAAGACTGCACCATAGTCGTCCACTACCCCGACTTAGCCGTTGCGACATTGGTTCCCCGCCCGGCCTCGTACCAAGCATGATGGGACCCCCATACCATGGATATTTTGCTTGATATTTCACAGTGGTAATCATTATGACCGATTGTACTTATGCCTCTAAAATCCATCCCACCATCGACATGATTAGTGTCGTAGAAAGAGAACATGCTTCCAGAATGGCATAAAAGATATGTTGTCAAGCCTAACGTCCCCACCACCGCAATGGTGTGTCAAGCCTCGACAAGACCAAACACCAACCATGTGTACCTCCTAGGAAAAGCCTAGAATAACATGTGGCTTATGTGATCTAAATTATCATCGAGTCAACCAATGTAGAGAACTCAAGCCCCTTGCAAACAACAGATAGTCTCGTCTCTCCTCAAAAAATTCTCTCTAATCAAGAGAGGATCACACACACTTATTTTAAAATTTTCTCACACTTATCATACGTTTAAGTGTGCACATCTCCCCAAGCTAAGACAGCCTAGAGTGGCATTAAGTCAACCATCCACCAAAGAGAGGCAAGTCTCAACCCATGACGCAAAAATGGAAGTAGAAGACGACCTCATCCACCGACCCTTTCCAAGCGACCACATCAAAGGGACAATGAGTAGCGTAGAATCTCACACCATATACTATGTCAAGATCGTGATACTATGCACCATTTTCACCGGTCAAGATCACGCGCCGTAGGTATGCTTACCGACAAAAGCATTCAGCACCTCTCCGTGATAAAAAAAAAAAAAAAAACAAAATTCCACCTACCGGAAATTAACTATCCTAGCTGAAACCCGACCTTATGCTCACATAGGATTTAATAGTGAGATCCTTCCCCGTCGTATGCCAAGACACAATTCACCACATATGACTTTTATCATCGTACACCCAAGATAGGATTCCAAATGTACCGTCCCGCATTTCCAACTTTATTCATGTCGCAAAAGAACAAGGTACCTTGCGCTTTTGCATTGATTTCCGCAAGATCCCAAACTCGTACGCCGCCATCGAACTCCTTTATGACACCCAAATTTCAGAAAATCGCCTAGTACAACTAGAGCTAGTTGATGAAAGTCTACGACAATCACCGCAACACATCGAGGCCCATATGAAAAGTGTAATATTCCACTTTTAGCATGCAAATTTCAAATGGCATATTAATTTTTGTTGTTTGCACTTAGGAGATGAATAAATGGGTAAGGAGGCCCATACATTTCAGAAATAAAAATAAAATCCCTCTTAGTATGAAAGGGGGGTCATCAAAGGGAGTTGGGATTTCACACCCTCATGTGTGAAAGAGGACATTTTCATGAAGACAAGGTCAATTTTGACCAAGTCAAATGCTAAAGGATAGGAGGTAGAGATCATCTTGTGGGACAACGCAAGGAAAGAGGAGGGAAGGTTCGTTGATGGAGGAAACCCTAATGAGTGGGACCTGCGAGGAGTCAGATTGTTTTAAAAGGAGGGCAAGGCAAACCCATTGTCATTAATGTTTATGATTATTGATTCTCATGTCCGCTAGACTTGGAGCATCTTTCGTCGTTTAGTAGAGTTGCAAGTACGTGTAGCACAAGGAATTCCTATTTAGGATTCCTCCTTCTTGAGAGGCCTCTAGAGGGATTTCACTTCATCTCTCCACATCTAGGCTCAAGGCCAAGCCATCTCCTTTAGCTACAACATTATTTCGCCGAATTATAACATTGTGTTGCACCTGTTGCAAAGTGGAGGTTCCACAACACCATTCCTTGGCTTTTTTTTCGCAGGAGGAGCCTCGTTTCATTTGGGAGATCGTAAGGAAGGATTCGTAGCACAAGTGCATCTTGAACTCGTCAACACATTCTATTCCACCTACAATGCAAGATCCCCGACTGTTATTTTCGCAGCACATTTGCAAAGTGAGGGTTTGCGTGTTGATTAGAGGGTGAGATCTTTCAAAGGATAGGATTAGCCTTTCACTTGGAAGATCCATTTGAGGATTTCTACTCATATTGTACATCATCTTCTGCAGTCATCTCCATCCGATTTAGTTATTGAGTTGCAACTACTATCAGAATTCGACATTTCGCAATTTTTCCATTTGCGGTGTGTATATTTCACCCAATCCTTCAAGGATTGTTGTATTGTTGCTTCCAGGGTTGAGATATTTCTCCCCCATCTATTTTGAGTTTTACATTTATATATCCATGTATTGACATCATTTTCTGCCAGTTTATCCATAATATACTGCTAGCTCATAGCCTGGGTTTATACATATATAGTAGTGTTCTTCTATTTGTACATGTGTTGTTAAGGTTTGCATTTCCTTGTTTGGAGTGATTGTTTCCTCAAGGATTTCTACTCTCTTTACTGATATAACATTACTTGTTGGCTATCTACATCTTCATGTATTCAAGCTCATAAAAATAACGTTGTTTCTCTATTTTCTTGTTCCTACATTGTTGTAGTCCCTCTACTGGGCATTTTCCCAAGACAACTAGGTGTGGGAGACCTACTTAACCCACCTAGAGTGATGTGTTTTGAGCCTCCTCTTTGGATTTCAGCCTTATATGCATTGATATAAGGGATCCAGGTCTTGGTTTCAAATCTCAGAAGAGCCATTCCGAAAAATATGTTTTCTCGTGCATGCCTTGCCGAGCAATCCCATTTGGGGATATTAGAGTGGTATCGAGCATTTTTCTGCTCACCAGAGTTTCACTTCCAAATAATATAGATGAAGATCAGAATGATGAAGAATATGAGATTACTCTCATCAATTTTTAGAATTAAGAAGAGCCCCTCCAAAGAGGAGGAGCAAAAAGGGAGAGGAAGGTCCATGCACTTCCTACTCACAAGAAGAAGAAGAAGAAGATGAGCATGGGAGATACTTGGATCATCGCATCTTAAGTAAATACCTAGGTGAATACAAATATCAATCTAGAGCTTTCAAAGAGACTCTTTCTCTCCCACATTTTATTTAATGGGAGGAGAGGAGTGGTTCCCGCAAAAGGGAAATCAAAGGAAATAGATCTTAATCGTCTACATTTGATCGATCATCTACATCAAGAGCTTGGGCAAGAAAGCTTGAGGCATTCTTCCTACTACATCTATGGTAGAGAGAGAAGCAAGAGGAAGTTGTAGCGCGCATTTGGAGGGTAAGCTAATGTTTGGTGGTTTAACCACTTGAGCCATGCATGGGTGAAAACTTTTTTGCGTAATTCACTCAAAAGTTGATCAAACCTTTAATAGAGAAAGAACAAAAGAGGAAAAGAGCTCACACCATCATGGGAGGAGACTTGTACCAATGTTGTAACAAATTTCTGGGAGAGAAACCTTCTACATCTACAAATGAGGCAGCCATTGCATCGGAGGAGAAAACTATTGCAACCATACAAGAAGATCCCAAATTCCACCAAGGTATGATTGAAGTTCCACCTTCTATTTCAAAGAAATCATTTAGAGGATTGTGGTAGAAATTCATTTATTAATGACCAAGAATCAACACACATTGCTGATCTAGAGCAACATGATTGCAATAATCGTGAAAATGGTTCAAGGAGGAGATGAACCATCATCCTCATACATCCGTCAGTTTCTGCACACAACCCTTGATGTTGGAGTGTGAACTTTTGGTGGATGAAACAAACCATGACACTCCTATGAAAAAATATGAAACCATCCTTGGAGTTGGAGTATGGAATAGTCACTACATCATTGGATGGGGAGCTAATAGCGCTCACAAAACAATGGTGGAGAGGAGATGTTATCTTCATCATATTTGATCCTTGTGGACTCAACATAGTCCCGGGTGAGAGATCTTCTCTAGAGGTTTCCAAAGAGCCGCATTTCTCAAAAATCCCATGAAATGCAAGAACAAAATCTGATTTGGGAGAATGGTAGCCCTCATGGGAGGAGAACAATATGGAGGATGGAAGAAGACATCCAAAAATTATTGAGTGGATGTGGATGGAGAGGCACAGGAGCTACTTGCAAATTTATGATACCGGGAAGTAGGAGGCTTTGGTCACTGCCTCTCAAGGAGCCTGCCATCACTTGCTATCCTCTCCCTAGGGGATGGGGATGGAGAAGATGGCAAGATGCTTGCATCAATGGTCAACAAGGAGTATGGATGCATGGTGTTGATGTGAAATTCATATCATTCATCGTGTCTTCATCACATGAGTCAGATGATGGGGAGCATAAGGTGGCGTAAAGCAAGCACTTTGGTTGCTCTTGGCTGTACTCGAGAGAGTGAGAGGAAATTTTTTGTTCTCACATGTTGTGTGATGTTTCAGGAGTAGAAGAGGGCATTCTCATGGTGAAAAGGGGCTACTCCTTGGCCTTGGATGCTAGGAAGCACTTCCATCTTGGAAGGTATCTCCATATTCGAAGCAAAGATTGGGGAGGAGTTCGACAATGAGCATGTCAAAGAACAACGAGCTTTGTATTGATAGGAGCCTATTTGCATGAGCTCACAATGTCAGCTGCGTCTGGAGTAGGGACTTATGGATGGAGTGTCCCCGTGATCACTTCACATTGGATGCACTTGGTGAATAAGGAGTAGTGAAAATGATGGGGTGGTGGATGGAGACATCTATTACTGTCATATTCATCTTGACTTGGGCTTCCAAGCATGAGAAGGAGGATCTCTGGCATCACATGGTTCATTCCTCTTTCATAAGATGCCAAAATACTATGGAGGACTCACTCATGGATCTCATATCATCTTACTTCCGACATATGTACGTTGACGGAAAATGTGTCCGGCCAACAAAATAGGGATCTCCCCAAGAGAAAGTCCCAATGAGACCTTGAACCGTTTGGAATAGGGATCCTATCTCGGGTGTGGTCCGGCTACCGCTTAAGTCACCTTCCCCTTCTGCCTCAAAATAACCCGATTGAACCCGTGGACACACACTTATTCACATGATACGTATCACATGATCGATGCATTAAACACGTATATAGCACTATGCATAGCAAGACAATAAATAAAGCATATATGTCGAAGGAGGTGTCGTTAGCAACACATCTTTGGGGTTATGCTTGTGAGGTATTTTGACCACAAAAGAAATAGTTCTTTATGGCGAGATGCCCCTTTACTTCCCCGAAAGATAAAACGAAATGCTAATAAACAACGTCATTAACATCCATTAAGAGAGCAAAGTTGGAAAAATCGAACATCACAATTACTGCCACGTATAGCCATGATGCATAAATGATGCTATTAAAAGTGCAACTTCATTAATCAAAAGATATTCGAAACTAAATAAGAAATACACACAAGCAGTTCACACAACAAAACACACTATATCCATAGGGAGTTTTAACAGTATCCGTATTCACATGCACAAGAGTGTTATCTTAATACAATGCCGTATATCTCGAGTCTACAAAAGGAAAAGTCCTTTTACATTTCCTGTGAGGGGGTTTTATAGATCAAACTTGCTCCTTTGGGCTCCCCGAATCTTCGCCTACCCGCCGCTGAGTTGCCCCCGTCACTCCGGGAAAATTACTACCTCCGACTCAGCTAGTGGGTGTGACTTGCCACCTACCGAGTAGTGCGACCTCGCGACCTATCGCGCGTGTGACTCGCGACTCCGTTTCTGCGTCGGCCAAAGAATCTCATCGCCATCAGCTATGAAGATGAACGCGCAATCATGAGGTCGTGGGCATCAATCTCGTCGCTTCTTCTTGAGGAAATCTTGCCGTGTCCGATACTCTTCTACTTATGGGGGAAACAAGAGGGACCTCCTCTTTCAACCGATGCATGCATTCCAAAGCATTTGGGACTAGAGTTTCCATTTTTTGAGAGATCTGGTTGGAAAGAGAGGCGAGCTTGGTATAAATCCATACTGGTGTGACAAGAAACTGACCCAGATTTTCGTGTGATGCTGTGAGCTCGGGGGCGGCAGCAACTTCATTGATGGGCTACAGAAATGACTGGATTTCTTGATCTACTTGCTCCCAGGTCTTCCTTTCGTCCAATGCCCCTAGCGTAGGAATGTGGTGAAAAGTGTGCATTGAGTCGATGCCGCTGATCAGGTGGTCGTATGAAGACATTACTTTGTCCAAATCCTTGGATAGCTTGTCCTTGGACTGCATCTTCATACGGATTTGAACTTTGGCATCCTGTGTATGAATCCAATCCTTCTTAGGAAAATGCTCAGGAGCTTGAGGGTATCGCACTGTCCAGTCCATCATTTTATCTAAGGCAGCTGAGGCTTCCTTGAGCTGCTCGTGCTTCTGCTTAGTTTCTTCTCGTGCTCTTACCAATGGGGCGATTGTTTGCTTTATGGTGAACATTTCCCCATACACCTGTCTCATGGTCACCTCTAATACGTTTCACTCCTTTAAAATGGCAAGTGGAACTTCATTGACCGGGGGAGTCTTGTTTCGGAGTTGTTGAATCTCTTCTTTCAATGTCGACCTCTCCTGTTCCGCCTTCTTCTCTCGTTGCTCTGCTGCTTGTAGTCTATTTTGTAGAGCAACGATTTCTCTACTCATTCTGGTTACATTTTCTTCCGTGGCCGCAACGAAAGTCGTGCCTGCCGATGCTATCATCACGGGATTAGTCCTAGTATCAAGGACTATGTCTTTTCTAGTTGCAACCATGGATGCGGAAGAAGGACTTTGTGCCAGGGACCTTCTCTTCTCCTGCCGCATTTTGAAGGAGAATTGATCGAATGTGAGCCTAGTGAGGTCGAAGACCTCCTCCTCCTGCCCCTGGGGGGAATTAACATCAGAGAGCGTGGTTCCTGTACCCCCTAGAGGTACTTGGAGGGGAGACACCTTGATGTCTTCTATCATTTCATCCTCCTCTTCTTTTTTCTTATTTTCCTCCTTTTCCCTTCACTGGCGCTCGGCTTCCGCCTTCTCATGCTCTTCCTTCCGCCTATGCTCCGCTTCTGCCACTTCTTCTATTTTGGCTTTCCTCTTCCACTCGGCAGCAGCAGCTTGGTCTACTTTCTTTTGGCGTTCAGCTTATGCTTTGTCTAGCTCTTTCTTGAGTGCCTGTTCTGCTGCGGCCTGCGCCTCTTTTTCCTCCTTTTCCTTCCTGGCCTCCTCGGCCTGCTTCTTCTTCTGTTATGCCCTTAGGCTTTTCTTGCTCTTTTCCTCGTCCTCTTTTATTTTCTTTTCTCTCTCTTGCCTGGCTTTGGCCTCTACTTCTTTCTGTTGGGGAGAGGTAGCAGGCCCTGTGCTGGTCCAAGGCTTTTTTGCTAGAGAGGAAGAAGCACCTCCTAACTTACGGCTCCTGTCTTCCAAGCTTTGATCATCCGGATCATCTTGGCCAGAGTCCGCCCCCAGAGCAAGTTGTGTATCAGATTGTACCAGTTCCTTCTTTCATCTTCTCCCGAGCGCTCTACATGCCGGTAGTTCCATTTTAATTTAGCCTTCTTGCAGTGTTTAGGAACTATCATCTCCGGATCATATGTTTGGTACTCTAAATCCCCAAAGTGATAACTTTTCATCTCTTCTCCCTCTTCCCCTACCTCTCTGAAATCTTTAACTGTGTACGCACTGATAGTGAGGGGTAGCGCGGGCCAGGGCTTCTTCTTACCTTTGGACAGGACACTGGAGAAGCCCGAGGACATCTAGAAGCATACCTCTTGCATGAGCATTTTTCTGTAACGAAGCGAGGCATAGCATGTGGTGCGCTGAACGAGCTGAAGACTCGGATGAAAGTATGTTCGGCGCGAAAGGAAACCAATGCGCCACTTGGCTTAGAGTCTCCCTAGCTCGCCAAGACATGCAAGGGGCGTCTTGGCCAAATAATTTTCTGTATAGGGCGGGGATGAATATTTGAGAGATTGGCTCTATATCCTATTTATACCTGGATTCCCAAAACACCTTGGTTTGTAGATGAATTGCACGGGTCTGTGTGGAATCCCAGTTATGTGCCCATCCCTCAAAATGCAACCTCGCACAGACGGCATCCAATAGATAAAAGGCCATATAGAATTCAGACGGCATTCCTTCATCTGGGGCCAATGCCGAGGACAAGTTTTTATGCATTGAAGTCATCAATATGCTAGCCCAGTTGAAACGGGTGCCATGCACCATTACATATTCCATGATAGTAGCCCATGTTTTGTTGAAGATGGTGGCGCCGGGGTGCCCGTACAATCTGCAAAGCATGGCGGCTACTAATTTATATACTTTTCTCAGGCTGGCCACCGGATATTCTTGGTCTTTCTTGACTTTAAATTTCTCGGGCTCCGCCCACCACTGCTTGATAGTGTCAACTACGAGGACTGCATGGGCAAGAGCCCATTCTTCTGTAAAGTTTTCTTCTTGGTGAGGCAAAGAGTAGTAAACATGGGCATCCGAGCCTACGAGCATTGTGAAAGCCTTGCCTTCGCTGTCTCAGATCACGAACTTCTTGGGATCCATTTTCTGTATGATCTAGTCTATCATCTCAGGGCAAGGAAATATAGTCGGATGAGCACCTACGAGATGCAGCTTGGACCCTTTGACTTTTAAGTAAACCTCCTGATCCAGGAGGTCTTCTGGAAATTCCGTTACGACGAACTCATGGTACACTTGGTACCATCACATGTTGTCCCCTTTAGCAAAGGTGCAAAGGGTATCTTCATATATCGGTGGTGGGGATGTTTGCATGTCCGTCTCTATGTCTTCCACTACCACATGCTTGTCCTTCTTCTGGGACGTTGGTGGTCCCATATCGCTGGAATCTGATGGGACAGGTATACACTCCAAATATGCTTCAAATTCACCGGTCATGTTCATGAAGGAATCCCACGATAAGAAAGACGCCATGATATTGCAAAAAAAATTAAAGTTTATCAATTGCTTCACTGAGACACAGTCAAAACTGAAAAAAGTGGTCTATTGGGTCGCGGGGTCGCAAGTGGTAAGAAATGACCAATCTACGACCTTGCGACCTTGCGACTAGGTTGCTGGGTCGCGGGGTCACAAATTCCGGAACACATGGAAAGATGCAACCTTGCGACCTTGCGACTAGGTCGTTGGGTCACGGGGTCGCAAGTTTTGAAAACTGAGGAGAATGTGACCTTGCGACCTTGCGACTAGGTCGCGGGGTCGCAGGTCGCGCTAGGGCTTGCCGGGGGGTTTTGGGCGCGCGTGGAGTGGAGTGGTTTTCCCTTTAACTGGAAAAATGCAAAGTCAAAAGGGTCCAGACAGATTCAAGGGATAGCTTTTGGAGTAGGGGAGCAGCCATGAAAGCCTGGGCAAGAAATGGTGATGATTTTGGGCAATGTGGGGAAAACAGGAATCAGAAAAACCCTAAGTAAGAAATATAGATAGGGTTTGAGGCAAATTGACAATTTAAAGGTTGAGGATGTCTGGGATTTAGCAAGAATAACCAAAAAGGAAACAACAGGAGGGAAAATGGCAACTTACCCGGGAAAAACGCGCGCCAGTCGACCTGTCAGAGCCGTTTCTTTCTATTCGCTGCATGTGAAAAATGCGACCTAACGACCTCCTTTATATAAAAGGGTCGCACGTGCGGGAATTTAATGAGGTCGCAAGGTCGCAATTTGAGTGATCCGGGAGGTATGCGACCTCGCGACCTTGTGACTTGCGGGTCGCGGGGTCGCGATTTTCCAAAAAATTGAGTTTTGTGACTTTGCGACCCTGCAACCCTGCGACCTTCACGGGGTCGCAAGGTCGCGGAGTCACGGTTTTCCAAAAAATGAAGTTTTGCGACTTTGCAACTTAGCCTTCTAGACTCTTAGCTTAATTTTTCTTTAAGTTTCAAGGGGCTCCGAAATTTTTTTTGAAGTGGGGCTTTTTGGAGGGTGTTGTAGAGGCTACAAAAAATGGCAATTCATTGGACGAACCCAGAGTCTCTGCCGATAGTGAGCCTTGGAGGGAGGAGGGAGGGGTCTTCTCTCGCTGTTTCTTTTACCTTAAGGTCAACACTGCCTAGCCTTTTGGCACCTCGCGAGGCTGTTCAGCCTGCTGGCTTCTTCGGGCGTTGGTTAACCAAATTTCATTCCTTCAGGTCTCCGGACTGAAAGGGTTGGAGAACTCCAGGCAACTACAGGGTCCGGTACGATTATTTTGTCCTCATCGTGTTGCTCTGCTGCCAGCGAACCTCTCGGTCCCGGTGGAGTCACTGCCTAGGAATCGTGAACGTTGCTCTGCTGCCAGCAAGCTTGGTCAGTACCTCAGCGGAGTCGTTACATCAACTCTCTGCGCAGGAAGCCTTTCTCAATCCTTTACCCTTTATTAGTGTGCTATTGCACTTATTTTGAATGTGCCTGGGGCACTTATTTAGATGTGCTCGTGGCACCTATTTGAGATGGGAAATTTTTGCCTTGGGCGGATGAGGGATCCTAACTTATTTTGCCTGCAGAGAGGTTGTTCCTGGTCTGGTATGCGAACTTTGGTTTTTCCCGGATGCCCTGACGTAGCATGGAGTACCTCTTTTCCCTTCCGATCTAGTTACCGTTGTATCACACTTTATTTTGCAGACACCCTCTCAAACTTGCTAGGTGGGCTCCCCGCTTGATGACTTGAGCTAGATCATATGCTACCTTTAGGTGCCGGTAACAAGCAAGCTTTTACCACCTTCAAGTCTATCGGGAAAAGGCCTTCCATCAGCATAGAACTTGTTGCAGTGTGCCAATTGCGTGGCTCTAACAAGCCCTTCCGTTAATAATTTTTTTTTTATTTTTTTTATTTCAAAAGGGATGAAAACGGGACTTATGGTACAAGGATAAGATATCCCTCTAAGGGCTGCTAAGTGAAATAATGTTTGAGGTCATGGCCGTTTATCGGGAGGACCTCGACTCTTCCCTCAAGGGTTTGCAGTCTAAACGTGTGGGAACCTAATTTTTCCTTAACTTGGAAAGGACCTGTCCATAGTGCTTGGAACTTAGAATGTTTTCCTTTTTCTTCGTGAGCTTTATCCCATTTTAGGACCAGGTCTCCTACCTCAAAGTTTTTATTCCCTGCGGATTTTCTATCAAACCATCTCTTGATTCAGTTTTGGTGGATAGTGAAATTTTCCCGGGTTTTTTGTCTTTCCTCCTCCAACTTCAGTAGGGTGTCAATCCGAGTCTGCAAGGTAGGGCATGGGGTGCCATGACATTCCTGGGACAGCTGAAGGGCAGGGAGAGATAAATGGGGAGGAAGAACAAATTTTTTTCCATACACGAGAAAATAAGGAGAGGTGCCTAGGGAGGACTTGGGTGTCACACGGTCGGCCCAAAGTGCATTGTGCCAGTTGCGTTGGTGGGACAGCAGGGTCTTCTTAATGATGCGGATCATATTTTTATTAGTCGATTCAGCTAAACCATTTCCTTGGGGATAGTAATTTGCAGAATTTTTAAGAACAATACCGTTTTCTAGGGAAAAATCATATAATTTAAAAGATGAAAAGTAAGTTGCATTATCAAAAACCAAGGAAGTTGGAAAAAAAAACCTGGTGATGATGGAATGAGTGACGAATTCTATTACCTCCTGGTCATTTATTTGGCGTAAAGGCGCTGCTTTGACCCACCTGGTAAAATAATCAGTAGCTGTAAGAATGTACCAGTGTTCTTTGGAAGAGTGAGGTATGATTTCGCCAATGATGTCCAAGCCCCACTGTTGAAAAGGTTCTTACACTGCTACCGACAGTAAGGGGGTGGCTGGCCGTGCTTCTCGGTTTGCAAATTTCTGGCACTGGATGCACTTCCAGACATATGCATGCGCGTCTCTGAAAAGGGTTGGCCAATGGTATCCTGCGCGCATTATCTTATGGGCGGTGGTATCCCCGGAAAAATGACTCCCATCTGGCCCGTCGTGTAGCTCAGTCAAGATTTTTTGCGCTTCATCATGTTCTAAACAGCGTAACATGACCCCATCATAATGTTTCTTGAAAATATTCTCCTGGATCAGCTGGTAAGATGCAGCTTTGAGTCTTATCGCGTGTTTCTATCGGGAAGTTAGAGAGGGGTCCAGAGTACCCTGGGCTAAGTATCCTGAAATGTCAGAGTACCAAGAAGGGCTACTCTGCTGAGGCACATGGTCACTCTGGTACATATCAATTTCTTGTTCCGAACACACTTCTTCAACTTCAACTCCGTGGGAACTTGCAGCGTCCGCAGCCATTTGGCATAAACCTTGTCCTTTCACGGTGTGTGCTGGTTTAAACTCTAAATCGTACTCTTGCAGGCACGCCACCCAGTTGCCTCGCCTCTTGATTAGCTCCTGCTGCACAAACAGTGAGTGGACAACTGGGTGTGGAACGAAAACCGTGACATGGTTTTTCAAGATGTAGGGCCTAAAATGGTTGACTGCTTTATAGACTGCATAAGCTTGCTTTTCGATTTCAGGGTAGTTCAATTCAGCTCCTTATAAACCAGTGCTCATGAAGGAAATAGGTCGTTCATCATTGTTGCCATCTTTTTGCGTGAGGACAGCTGCAAGTGAAGAATCTGAAGCGAAAGTGTACAGGATAAAGCCTCTGCTAAAATCTGGACTTTGGAGGGAAGTCCCTTCAGCTATAGCCTGTTTGATTTTGTCGAAGGCCTCCCTCTCTGGTAGATTCCATTGGAAATCCGCATTCTCTTTTATCATTCCCTGCAAACGCTTGACTATCTGGGCGAAATCTGATATGAATTTACGGAAAAAGTTGATTTTTCCCAGGAAAGATTGCATTGATTTCTTACTACACAGGGGGGGAATCTGGGAAATGGCTTTCACCCGCTCTGGATCTACCACAATGCCTTGCTTAGTTATAATGTGGCCCAGAAAATTTCCTTCCGCCACAGCGAAGACACTCTTCTTCGGGTTGAGTGAAATCTCGTACCTTCTGCACCTCTCGAAGATTTGTTTGAGGTGGCGTAAATGATCGCCCCGCTGTTTTGAAAACACGGTAACGTCATCCAAATAGACTACCACGCTCTACCCTATCAAACCACAGAAAGCTATATCCATGGCCCGTTGGAAGGTCGCCCCCGCGTTTATCAACCCAAAAGGCATGCGTCTGAAAGCGAAAGTTCCCCATTTGGTCCGAAAGGTAGTTTTCAATCTGTCCGGTTCTGCTACCAGTACTTGGTTGTAACCAGAAAACCCATCCAATAGGGAGAACATCTCAAATCCTGACACAACTTGTAATATTTGTTCCATAGGGGGCACGGGATAATTGTCTTTGTTAGAGGCCCGGTTTAAGTTCCAGAAATCCACACATAAGCAGATTTCGCCAGACTTCTTCCGTACCGGGACCAAATTTGACTCCCATGTGGAGTGACGAACTTTGAAGATGATGCAAGCGTCCAAAAGCTTCTTTAGTTCCTTCAGGATCATCAGTTCCAAAGTAGGATGTACTTTCCTAAGCTTCTGTTGGAACGGCTTTGCGCCTTCCTTCATGGGTATCACGTGCTGAATAATTCGGGTATCGTACGTACACAGATCATCATACGTCCAAGAAAATACGTCTCGATACTTTCGGAATAATTGGGTGAAGGCTTGCGTCTCTTCATCAGTACAGTCTTTGCCAAGGTTGATGAACTTTGGGTTCTCCTCTGATCCCAGGTTCACTTGCCAATGTGCCAGGATGGAGCTTTATACTTTGGTATTTGGGGGGCCGCGGAATCGGCTTTGCAGATCAAAGAGCTTTTCCAGTGACACTACCCCCTTGGGTATGGGGTTCTCTTTACGTTTATCATGCTCTTCCTGCAAAGCTTGATCATGATCCGCCTCATCTATTGTCGCGTACTTGAATTCTTCAGAGTTGAGCATAAATTCCAAGATCTGTTGATCATCATTAAAAACGCGTAAATTATTAATATTATCTGGCACGGAGGGTCTATATATAACTTCAATAGAAAAACCATCCCTCAAAGGGGTAAATCTAGCAGCAACATTAGCCAGAGTATCAGCTGCTGCATTGTGCATTCTAAGAACAGATTTGATTCCAAACGCATCGAAAGCAGAAATAAGATGCCATACCTCTTGTTGATAAGCTTTTAAATGCGGAGACAAACAATGAATGGTATCGCGTACCTGCCGAGTAATGATCTCGGAATCTCCAATGACTTGTAAGCATCTTACCTTTAAATCCAATGCCTTCTTGAGTCCGAGGATTAGAGCTTCATATTCAGCAGTATTGTTGGTGCACTGGAACTCAAGCCGACACGAAATCAGGAATTTGTTCTTTTGAGGGTCCAGCAGGATGCAGCCCGCACCGGCTCCATCATGAGTCTTGGAACCGTCATAGTACAGGGTCCATACGTCATTTTCTGGTTCCTTTGGGGTTGTAGGTTGGGGCAGGATTTCGTTTTGGTGTGAGACGGGAGCGGCTCGTTCTTCAGCGACGAGTGTTAGTTCAGACTGAATCTCGGGGTCTTTTGGAGATTGAGGGGGGTTATAACATCCGAAAATGGCTTCCAAGAAGCACATGCCAAGCTCCTCCTGGGAAAAACTGATGGGTTCGTTAGTAGCATCCAAATCAGTCATGGTATGTTTCATATATGGTTCGCTTTCGACCCTGATCTGGCTATTTCGGCCCTTGTAAGGAAGCCACAGGTGAGACCAGTCGGTGGCAAAATATCCTTGCAGCTTGCTAGACCAATCTCTGCTAAGTAATAGGCCATAGGCTTCAGGAATGTCAACCACCACAATGTCAATACATTGGTGGACTCTAGAGTCGGACGAAAGGAGGATGATGACGTTATTTAGCTCTCCTACAGCTGGCACTTGTGATCTGTCAAGTTGGATGATCCTTGCATCAGTTTTCTCCGGACGGATGTTCAGCTTTTTACAAACAGATAGGGGCATAACGTTTGTGGAGGCAACGGAGTCGACTAGACAGTTATGGACGTTGAAGTTGAAAATCTCAAAAGACAAGAGGAAAGGAGGGGTAGACCCTCTTGAATTTACATTGATGGCATTTACAATATACTGAATGCTCAGACTAGGTTGCACGGATGTATTGCTCACAGGCTTGGTAGTTGAGGTATTGGCGAAGGCTTTAAGAATGAGTTCTCGTTGGTTCGTGATGTGGGCAAGCTCGTACAGGGAGATGTTGGCTCTGGTTTTTTTCATGTCCTCAACAATGTTATAAGTAGAATCAGGTTGAGGACAAGGCTCGGTAGTGGTTGTGGGGGACCCCACCGGGAGCTTGCTCTTCTGATTTGCTCGGGTGTTGTCATTCACGAGCTTCTTAGGGGTAGCTTGTTGTTCATTCCCTAGGGGTAGAATTTTCCTTAAGAAAGCCCTTTTCTTCTCCTCAAAGGATGGTTGGGGAACCGGTCCTTTGCTCCTAAGGCTGTAGTTTCTTACAGGAGGGGCCTTAGGATCGTCTGCCATGTTGATATCAGTGACGGTAAGATTATTGTCCCCACGGATAACGTCAAATGCAAGAACCGAAGACCCTGGTTCTTCATCCTGGGGCAAATCTTCATCTTGGTCTGAAACATTATCTTCCTCCGCATCCCCTGGGGTTTGATCGTCCAGAAGCTGGTTTGCTACTGCAGTCATGCTGCCAATCCATTGTGGGCATGTTTTTTCAGAGTGGGCAGCCTGGTGGAACGAACATAAGTTATCTTTTCCTATCTCTTCCACGTTGAGAACAGTGTTCGGGTTAGACGGAGGTCGACTGGTGTTGGGGTTTCTCTTTCTGAAAAAGGGCTTGGGTGCCTTGGAACTAGTCGTGGATTCTACACCCTTCCTTTTCAGGTCAGAGACTTCATTTTTCAATAGCTTGAGGGTCTTTGCTATACTCTCGAAGTCAAAAGTGTCTTTATCCTTGTTTGCGGTTTTGTTCATGGAGGGCTGACCCATTTTCGCGATTGGTTTGTGGTCGTCTCTCCCCTCGTGATCTATGGCTCCTATAGAAAGCATGTCTCTTTCTACAGTGAGGGCGGCTGCGTAGTTGGCTGCAAGGGTGGGCCGAGCTTCGCGTTTCACGAATACGGTGATATCCCTGGGGAGAGCTTTTGTATAGTAGTCAATGGTAATAGAGTCGTCCAATGCCAAGTTTGGGGGAAAATTTTGCAGTATGGTAGCAAAGCGTTGATTGAAGTCTCTAACCTTCTCCTTCTTGTGGCACTTAATGGTGCTTAACTCTGTGAGGAGCGTGGAAGGGGTTTTGTCCTCGGATAATTTCTGCAAGAACATGCGACGGAACTGATCCCATGAGGTAATGGAGGCACTTGGGAGGGAGCGGTACCAGGTGGCCGCTTTGTTTTCGAGAGTATGCGGAAATAGGCGGCAAGCGACGTCATCTGTTTGAACCCTCATGAATTGCAGGGAAAGATAGAAGCTACTTATATGATCTTCGGCCAAGGTGCCCTTCTCGGGATCAAATTTGGGGAGATGCTTCTCAGGGTGTCTAGGTAGGTCATGGAGGGGGCCCAAAAGCTCTAATGGGGACTAGGCCATCGAGGAAAGTGGTTGCACTCTCCTAGCCTGCTGGTGGTGTCTGAACTCATGCTAGGATTCACTCCCCATACCTGACACCGATGCTTCCCCCTCATGGCGAGAGTGTTCATCTGGATATCTCTCACGGTTGGCAATGTCTCTAAGAAATCCCCAATTGTGGACATGCGGCCTATTTGGGTTTGGGCGTCGGTGGTTGGCATGGTGTCCTTGGCCTCGGCCTCTATCTCCTCTACCTCCAGTCCCGCGGCCTCTATTTCCCTCACCTTCATTCCTGCGGGCTCTATTTCCCTCGCCTTCGTTTCTGCGGGCTCTATTTCCCTCACCTTCAGTCCTACGAGCTCTATCTCCATCACCTCCCCCAGGTGGGGGGTGTGTCTGGTTGTTGTTTGGCTGGACCTGGTTGGGCTGAGGGTCGGGGAAAGGTTCAGTGGTACCAAATTCCTCCTCCTCACCACCTTGAAGCTCGGGAATCAGCTCATCCCCCTGAACAGCGGTGGCGAGGTCTTCAATCATGAGATTCACTAACTAGGGTATGGTACTCACCAGGGCACCATTACGAGTGATGTTTTCAGCTGGGGTCCTGGTATGAGTCAAAAAACTCATGATTGGGGCATATCGCAAATCCCTGATGAGATTGCGGGTAGCTGGGCGCAAGGCTCTCAACTGCTCTCTGGTGATTTCATAATGTGGAGCCTCCTCCCTTGGAATGTCTTCCAATGGAGGAGGGATAGCTTCGTCGTTTATGACCTCCCCATGGGGAGTTTGTGATGAAATGTTGGTTGTATGCTGGGAGGCTGCCATCAGGCCCTCCTTCTAGTGCCAATTCTGTTGACGGGAAAATGTGTCCGGCCAACAGTAGGGGATCTCCCTGGTAGAAAGTCCCAATTAGACCTTGAACCGTTTGGGATAGGGATCTCGTCCGGGGTGTGGGTCCGGCTACCGCTTAAGTCACCTTCCCCTTCGGTCTCAAAAGAACCTGATTGAACCTACGGACACACACTTATTCACATGATACAAAATACATGATTGATGCATTAAACACGTATATAGCACTATGCGTAGCAAGACAATAAATAAAGCATATACGCCGAAGGAGGTGTCGTTAGCAACACATCTTTGGGGTTATGCTTGTGAGGTATCCTGACCACAAAAGAAATAGTTCTTTATGGCGAGTTGCCCCTTTACTTCCTGAAAGATAAAACGAAATGCTAATAAACAAGGTCATTAACATCCATTAAAAGAGCAATGAAAACTAAACATCATTAACACAAGCACAGATAGCCATGATGCATAAATGATGCCATTAAGAGTGCAGCTTCATTAATCAAAAGATATTTGAAACTGTATAAGAAATACACATAGTGTTCGCACAGCAAAACACATCATATCCATAGGGAATTTTAATAGGTATCTGTATTCATATGCACAAGAGTGTTATCTTTTAATACAATGTTGTATATCTCTTGAGTCTCCAAAAAAAAAAGTGCTTTTACATTTCCCCGGAGGGGGTTTTATAGATCAAACTTGCCCTTTGGGCTCCCTGACTCTTCGCCTGCCCGCCGGTTGAGTTGCCCTGCGACCTAGGAGAAAATTGTGACCTCCGACCTGGCTGGTGGGTGCGACTTGCGACCTACTGAGCAGTGCGACCTGCGACCTATTGGCCAGTGCGACCTGCGACCTGCCTTTAACTACTGCCAGCGACTTACTACCACCGAGCTATGAAGATGGACGCGCAATTGTGAGGTCAGGGGCGTCAATCTGCTGTTCTTTGAGGAAATCCCGCCAGGTCTGATATTCTGCTACTATGGGGGAAACAAGAGGGACCTCTTCTTTCAACCGATGCATGCATTCCAAAGCATTTGGGACTAGAGTTTCCCTTTTTTGAGAGATCTGGTTGGAAAGAGAGGCGAGCTTGGTATAAATCCGTACTGGCGTGACAAGAAACTGACCTAGATTTTCTTGTGATGCTGCGAGCTCGGGGGCGGCAGCAGCTTGCTTGATGGGTTGCAGAAATCACTGGATTTCTTGATCCACTTGCTCCCAGGTCTTTCTTTCGTCCAATGCCCCTAGCGAAGGAATGTGGTGAAGAGTGTGCATCGAGTCGATGCCGCTGATTAGATGGTCGTATGAAGACATTACTTTGTCCAAATCTTTGGATAGCTTGTCCTTGGACTGCATCTTCATACGAATTTGGACTTTGGCATCTTGTGTATGAATCCAATCCTTCCTAGGCAAAAGCTCAGGAGCCTAGGGGTATCGCACTGTCCAGTCCATCATTTTATCTAAGGCAGCTGAGGCTTCCTTGAGCTGCTCGTGCTTCTGCTTAGTTTCTGCTCGTGCTCTTACCAATGGGGCGACTGTTTGCTTTATGGTGAACATTTCCCCAAACACCTGCCTCATGGTCGCCTCTAATACGTCGCACTCCTTTAGAATGGCAAGTGGAACTTCATTGACCGGGCGAGTCTTGTTTCGGAGTTGTTGAATCTCTTCTTTCAATGCCGACCTCTCCTGTTCCGCCTTCTTCTTGGGGCCCTTGTTTTTGTTTAGTTTTGAAATATTGGCTAAGACATTTTGAACTTTGACCCCTTTTGAGTTGCGGTATGAATACACATGGCAACCGCGACCGCGCCGCAACTACCAGGATTTGCGGAGCTACCAAGGCGGCGCGAAAGCATACGATAGCTGGAGATAGAACAGGGACAAGTGCTGATGAAGGAAACACAGCAGAAGATAGGAAGTGGAACATGCAGATAACAGGAGAGAAGCCAGGAGAAGCCGAAGTAAAGCCACAGAGGAACTGATAGTCAGGAGAGCAGGTGAATAAATAACAGTCACCCGACTGAAAAGCAGGGAGGGTGGAATAGATGTTGAAGAGGTTGTGAGGTTCGAGACAGGGAAAGACGCGCAGGGCGTCTGCGGAGGAATCATGCATGTTATTCATATGGTTTCTTATCTTCTCTATTCTACCTTTCTGTTCCGAAATTCATCTGTATCAGATTTGTGAGCTATCAGTGAGGATGCCATGTAACCATGTGTTTGGCCAAGAGATTAATACAATGGAAGGTTGCTGTCTCAATAAGATGTTCATGTGCTTGTAATGTGTTTATGCTGGTTTAAAATTTTATTTGTGAATGTCTGAATGCTTATTAAGTGATCTTGCGTATATAACTCTGTATATGTAATGGATGCACTACTCTTCATTAGATGCGGGTTTGTTCCTTGCCATTGATCTTATCCCCTTCTGCATGTGGTTGCGGCACGCCTCGGGTGAGACGCACTGCTCTCCGGAGCAGGGTGAAAATGCCGGCGTGTTCCTAGACTACACCGGACCCCTTGTTGGCCACAACTCTTGAACCTGGGTCTTGTCCGCGAGACCTGATTTCTCGCCAACAAATGGTTCCGTTGTCGGGACCTGCATGTTCTGAGGGGATCTAGATCATGGTATCGAGGATCTTTGAAGGGGAAATACGGCGATGGTGGGATGATCATCTTGACCAGTTCATTGCTCAGCAAGCAGAGCTGACCAAGAAAAAGGAGGCGACGATCAAGGAGCTTGTTCTCTTCTTTGACTCAGCCAGCGATACGTACGAAATTTTCTAGGGAAGGTTCCCTACGGACCTTTACAATTGGTTGCGGAGGTTACGAGCGACGCTGCCCCAAGAAGGTTTGCGGAAGATAAACCGCAGGTGGACGCACGAAGACCTGGTGGCACTGCATCGGGTAGATAATGAACTAACCCGCGCAGTGGAGTTTTGGGTAAGGACCACGTTGGAAGGATACGCTGTGGAGTTTGCTGCTAAGTGCTACTAATCCTTCTCGAAGGCCGAGGTTGTTTTCCACTCAGGATTGAGAGGGAAGTTGTTGAAGGAGATTCCGCTGTGGATCAAAGCCCTGATGGTGGACGAAGGGTTGATTGAATTCCACAAAACGGGTATGGAAGCGTAAACCACCCGTACTGGGGGAAGGGTTGAGGGGACCGATGCTGTGTAGACTGTGAGAGTGGGGAGTGGGGAATGGATGCTGAGGCCGCATGAAAATTGCGGGAGCTACGTGCACATCGGCGGGCACAGATTTCCGATAGGTGGCGAAGAAGGGTAATGCGAGATTTGAAGAGAAGAGAGATCGAGAGGAAAAATCAAAAGGAGGCGCCTCAGAGAACGGGAGTTATGGGTTTGGATACCTGGAAAGAAGACGGGACAGCAGTGGAAGTGCAGTGGGTGCATGGGAGCCCAGCGACGCGAGAAAGAGAGATCGTGACTAGCGAAGATAACGGAAAGAAGCAGCCCGAAGAAAGTTCCGATGATGAATGGCACGGCGTGATGCAGCGGATGTTTCAAGATCAGACGGCACCCACCCCTCCAGGCAGCCCTACTTCTCACCTTCTGCATGGCCAGGATCCCAACCTTCCCCTGGTACTGTATCAACCTTTAAGTAATATTTGTATTCAGTTACAAGCATTGAGTCGGTCATACAATAGTGCATCAGTGTCAGTAACGTCCGGGAACAGCAGCGTTCCTAATAGTGGTAGTTTTCCTTGTGGGACCGTTACGCAACCAGGACCGGGAGGCTTTATCCTAGTCAATTCTCCGCAAGTACACATGGCTGGATCTTTCACCCGGTATCCAGAGTTCTCTGGCCGGGGCAATGACGACGTAGAACAACACTGGTATCTGTGCGAAGCCATCTGGAGGGCTCGCCAGACGCCAGATGCAGGGAAGTTAATAGAATTCCAAACCACGCTCAGAGAGAGGGCTCTGCGATGGTTTATCAAGTGGTCCGAGGCGCATCCTAACCCTGTAATTGCGGACGTGAAGCGGGATTTTGTCCGCGAATTCAAGCTTCCCCAGACAGACCAGCAGGGCCTGTCAGAGCTGTGGGAAATTAAGCAGAAGGAAGGTGAGACCGCATGGGAGTTGATGCGGTGATTCAAGGACGCGATCGGGAAACTTAGCTACCCGATCGATCCAAACCACCAGAGGGACTAGTTCATCAAGGCTCTGCTCCCCTTGACACGAACCCCCCTCACTCAGCAGAAGATTGATAATCTGTAGGACGCTTTGGAGCAGGCCATGAAGATTGAAGCCATGGCCGGCTACCCCCAGGAATATCGGGGGGGGGCGCGGCCCCGCAAGATCCTTCTTTGATAGGGTTGCAACACCAGATCGCCAGCTTGACTGAAAAGCTCAAGGAAATTCAGCCGGTGAGACCAGCGCGACCGAATGTTTGGTGTACTCATTGCCTGGTCGAGGGCCACGTCGCAACCGAGTGTCCTCAGTTGCGCGGCGCAGGAGCAGGACCCTCGGTCGCAGCAATCCAGGGGGGTCCACCACCAGGGGGTGGCGAGGTGACGAACCCGCAGGGAGTCTACCAGCCGCAACAGACTTACGCAAGGTTCCCACCGCAACCGGGGTCCTCCACCACTGAGTACTGCGAAATTTGCCGGACGCTGGGGCACCCTCCTCGGATGTGCCCGATATTACAAAAGTAATCCACGGTCTCGAATAATGTATACTGTGAATTTTGTGTGTCAACGACTCACAACACTGAGCAGTGCAAGGCGCTTGACGCACTTGCAGATCGACTGGATCGTCCCTCGTACCGAGTGAACGAGGCTCTAAGGGGAAGAGGTGGCGGAGGCATGTGGGGAGGCCACACAGGCGGACGCAGTCCGGTAAAATGTTACAACTGTGACCAGGAGGGTCATGTGGCTCGAGAGTGTCCCCTTCCGCGACGACCCTGGTGTTCCCAGTGCCGGGTCAACGCCCATGCTACAGAAGACTGTCCGGAGCTCATCAAGAAGTGGGAAGAACGGGCTAGGCAGAGGGGAGAAAATCTGATAAACTCAGAGCCGCGAGGGGCTGCAACCCCTGACATGCAGAACGTCGCAATAATAACGAGGGGTGGAAAGAAGACTGGAGAGGATGCCCTCGGGAAGGAGCCAACTCGAGTGGTTCGGCCGGCATCCCCGAAGAAGTTGATCAGGCCCGAAGTCTAGAAGAATTATTTCCAGGAGGCGGTTGAGGCATTCGCCTAGTTGCGGAATGAGGGAGGTTTGGAGGAGCCCATGCTGCCGGAATCTAGTGCGCAGAATGTCGCAGGTACTGTGGTCGAGGATTGGCTCCAGCTATTCCTTAGGATTGTTGATGACGCTGCGCTGCGGCAGCAACTCCAGCATGCTTTGAACGGAGCACTGCAGGGGCGCATAGAACTTGGAGATCCAGCGGACGCTGGCCCTCAATATGTGCAACGTGTCAAGCAGAACAAGCAACGAACAGGCAAAGAATTCCAGCTTAACACGAAGGTCGTAGGGTTCCAAATCAGCGACACCATGTTGGACTTAGGGTCCGACGTCAACATACTGCCACGAAAGACATGGGAGGCTCTTGGAAGGCCACGGCTAGCCTACTCACCAATCCAAATTAGGATGGCGAACCAGTACTGCATTTTACTAATCGGCCGGCTCGAGGGAGTCGAGGTCGACGTTGCGGGGGTGAAGACATACACCGATTTTGAGGTTATTGATATCATGGGCGACAAGGATCCCTATCCAGCCTTACTCGGCATTGATTGGGCTTTTGAGAACTACGCCATCATCGACCTTAAGAAGGAGCTGATGATCTTTGAGGATGGGGAGGTACGGGTCACCCAGCCTCTCGACCCGTATCAAGGCCCGCAATATACAGAAACAGTGGACAATCGGGAGGACGCTCAGATAATGGACCACCTTTACCAGATGACCGCAGGACAGCGGGATGACTATATCAACCCGACCGCGACTGGCTCTGTCAGTTGGCGGAGTGTGCAGAGCTCGGAGCTCGGGTCCGAACTCGCTTGGGAAGACTGGAAGCAAGGGGGGTATGAGACCACCACGCGGAGATTTGCCTCCATTGCTCAAGTCCGGTGGGTAGGGACTGAGATCCGCGGATATCCCACATTGTCGAACATGCAAGCAGTCAATACTTTTATTGCCAAGGTGGAAGACCGGGTCCCAGCTGAAAGCCGGATACCACTTTTGGATGTGGCCTTGCAGTCAACGTCGGCACGGTGGTGGAAAAATCACCGCAACACTGTTGCGATGGGAGTGCGTGGCGGATGCTATGCGGGCACGCTTTAAAGAGGAAGAAGGACCCTCCAGTACGCTTAAGTATCATGGAACTTCAGACCCGCGACACCATTTGCGGGCCTGCGAAGAACAGTGGCGGAGCACACGGTACCCTGAGGAGCTGTGGGTCCATAGGTTTATCCACTCCCTAGGCACCATTCCCCAGGCCTGGTACCTGGAAGAAGAAAGGAAACGGGAAACCCGCTCTTGGCAGGCAGTTGTGGACAAGTTCGTTTGGTGCTTCTCGTTCGAAGGGGAGACGATGCAGGAGTCTCAGGCCCTACAGGCGATCAAGGAGGTCTTGTTTTTCCGCCAGCCTGAGCCCGATGAGGGCCCGGCTGTGTCACGACCTGAGGTCAGGCGCGAGTTGGTTTGTCACCGGATTGATGGCGATTCGGAGGACGATAGTTTGGAGGACCTTAGGCATCTCTATTTTGACGAAAAGGAAGGCGAGCAGAGCATCAGTGAGGAGCCGACGACTGAAGGGGTCCATTTACAGCTGCTAAAGACAAAAAAACTGAACATTGGAACGGACGAGAAACCTAAGCTCGCAACGGTGGGAGATTACTGGGACGAGGAGACAACAAAAGAAATTTTCAGCCTCCTCCGGGAATACGAAGATTTGTTTCCGTCCTCAGTTGCGGACCTGAAGGGGATCAAGGGGGATCTGGGCGAAATGCGCATCGCGCTGAAACCGGGGGCAAGGCCGGTGAAGCACCGACCCTACCGGTTGAACCCACGTATCAAAGAGAAGGTCAAGATGGAGATCGATAAGATGCTGGCTGCAGGTCTTATTTTCCCAGTAGAAGAAGTTGAATGGGTGAGTCCCATTGTCAGCCAGAACAAGAAGGACAAAGCGGAGATCCGGGTCTGTGTCGACTACCGGAGCCTGAATAATGCTTGCATCCACGATCCGTTTCCCACTCCTTTCAGCGATGAAGTTCTAGATCATGTCGGAGGGAACGAAGCTTACTCCTTCACTGATGGGTTCTCGGGCTACCATCAGGTGCGCATCGCCGAGGAAGACAAAGCAAAGACGACCTTCACCACTGAGTGGGGATCATTCGCATACCACGTTATGCCGTTTGGTCTGAAGAATGCACCGGCTGTGTTTTCCCGGATTGTCATTGCTGCTTTCCGGGAGTACATTCACAAGTTCCTGGAGGTCTACATGGATGACTGGACTGTCTACAGTCTGTTGAAGAAACACGCCTCGCTGTTGCGTATTATGTTTGACCGGTGTCGCCAGCTGCAGATTTCCTTGAACTTGAAGAAATGTATTTTTGCAGTTCCATTCGGCACACTTTTGGGCCATGTGGTGTGCAAGCAAGGGGTCTGCGTTGATCCTGCCAAGGTCGCGGTCATCGTCCACATGGAGGCCCCCGAGACCGTGAAGCAGTTGCGGGCATTGCTCGGGCACACAGGATATTACAGGTAGTTTATTCGCAACTACGCAAGGATTACGGCCCCTCTGGAGAAACTGTTGCGGAAGTCAGAAGTGTTTGAGTGGACGGCGGAGTGCAAGAGGGCACTTGACACATTGAAGGAGAAGTTGGCGACGGCACCCATACTTGTTCATCCCGACTGGGATAAGCAGTTCCATGTCCATATTGATGCGTTCGGAATTGCACTTAGAGCTGTATTGGCGCAACCCAGGGAGACGACAGTTGATCACCCCGTGTACTTCGCCAGTGGTCGGTTATCGAATGCGGAGAAGAATTATACCACGACCGAGCGGGAGGCGTTGGCGATGGTGTATTCTCTCCAGAAGTTCCGCCACTATCTTCTGGGCGGAAAATTTACATTCTTCACGGACCATTCTGCATTGAAATATCTGGTGAATAAGCCTGTGTTGGAAGGAAGAATCTGTCGTTGGCTACTACTGTTCCAGGAATTTACGTTTGAGGTAATTGTCAAGCCTGGCAGGTTGAATGTTGGTCCCGATCATTTATCCAGGTTGGAGACGGGAGAGAATGAAGGCCCATTGGACGATCAGCTACCGGATGCTGACCTCTTCCGAGTTGAAGCAGTACCAGATTACCTGGCTGACATTGCCACTTATCTGACTACGGGACAATGCCCTCAGGATTACACCCCGCTTCAGAAACGCCACCTGGTTGTCCGGGCAGCCGACTACCAATTGATCGCGGGGCAGCTGTACAAACTGGGCCTTGATGAGGTGTTGCGCAGGTGTGTTCTCAACCATGAACGGGAAGCAGTGATGTGGGAATGTCACAGTGGTGTTGCGGGAGGGCATGTGGGTGCGAAACCCACCGCAAGGAAGGTGCTTCAAGCTGGCCTGTGGTGGCCGACGGTACATGCTGACTGTAAAGCCTATGTGAAGCGTTGCGATGTTTGCCAGCGGACAGGAAGGCCTTCGCACAGGGACGAGCTCCCGCTACACCCAGTGCATGTGTTGCGGCCGTTTGAAAAGTGGGCTGTTGATTTCGTAGGCCCCATCGCACCAATCGCTCGACATTCCAAGACCTGGTACATCATTACCACCACGGATTACCTCACACGGTGGGCTGAGGCGGCAGCGGTACGCGACTGCTCGGCAGAGACCGCTGCCCGGTTCATTTTTGAACACATCATCAGCCGCTTTGGCTGCCCACGGAGTTTGACCAGCGATCAGGGTACGCATTTCATTAATGCCACGGTCAAGTCACTACTGGCCACATTTATGATTCAGCATCATAAAAGCAGCCCATACCACCCGCAGGCCAATGGTACGGTGGAAGCTTTCAACAAGATTCTTGAGAAGGGCTTGACTAAAATCTGCAATGCTCAGCGCGAAGATTGGGACGAGCGCCTCCCAGCAGCATTATGGGCCTACTGGACCACAGTGAAACGGTTGACCAACCAGACGCCATTCCAGTTGGTGTATGGCCGGGAAGCTGTGATTCCCGCCGAATTCACTGTACCCAGTCTTTTGATCGCAACGTCCCTCTGATTCTCAGAAGAGGAGTCACTTCGGGAACGCCTCCGGGAGCTACAGGAGCTGGATGAGGCCCGATTCCTCGCGGAATTCCACCAGAAGGTTCAGAAGGCCAGGCAGAAAGCGTGGCACGACCGCCACATTAAAACTAAAGCCTTCCAAGTAGGCGGCAAAGTTCTCTTGTACGACAGCCGGTTCCAGAAGTTTCCAGGCAAGCTCCAGATGCACTGGTTGGGACCGTACTTTGTCATCGAGATCCGTGACTCAGGAGCCGTTCGGTTGGCACAGCTGGATGACATAGTTCTTCCGGGATGGGTGAATGGCGCACGCCTGAAACCCTACCAGGAGTAGGTACCTTTCACTTTTTATCAATAACTCTCGCAACCGAGAGAACCCATAGAGTAGCTTAGTCGAATAACTCTCCCGCAACCGGGATGAGCATAGAGAGTCTTTTCCGTTCATAGGCAGTCTGTCAAATAATTGGTCAGTTGCGGGTACCTCACCGCAACCGACTGTGGTCGGGGCGGACCAGTCCAGCGTGTCGCAGCACCAGTCCAGCGTGTCGCCGCGCCAGTCCAGCGTGTCGTTCGCGTAGGATCCATTCCCGTGCCAGTGTCAGTCCAGGTCATTTCCGTCAGTCCTTTTGTCAGTCTGTAGGATCGCTCAGATTTGCTTCATAAATTGCCATAAGTAGAGAGTAATCGTACCGTAATCATTTTCCATCACCCGCAGTTCCCTCAGCCATCGCGTCCGCCCATCTTCCCATGACGCCGTCAGCAACTGTCAGATTACATACAGGCACGCGATTGATCGCACGATTATCGCAGCCTCGAAGGATAGAAAGAATTAATTGCCGTTATGGAGTCTCATCAACTCCGCTCGTGCCAGTGGAGGGCATAATTTGCATGAAGATCAACAACACGAGAATGACGGACCAGTTCAATTTGGAAGTTGCAGCGACTCCAGAGCAATTACAGCCTCCAAGCGCACCGCACTCAGAAGGGAACTCCAGAAGAATCCTCCAAGTCTACCAGCGCCGCACCAAGATGCCGAGAGCTCTCCTCTCCGTCCCCGAACCAGTACTGGACAGCCGAATTCACCGCGTAGAGTCGCTCGTTGGCAAGTATGACAATGCAGCATGTATGGACGCCAACCTGTCCGACCCTGCGGAATTCCCCCACCTCCATTAGCAGATTTACATGGAGCACCATTATACGCCAGGCAGCAGCTCCAACAGTCGGATGCGGCCAGAATTCAGGGGCTTACAACAGTCATCCTTGATGAATTTGAGGACTCTTCCATTTTTTGGCACCACGGGACTGGCCCTGCAATGCACCCGGTTCCTTCTCAGTCGGATACAGAATGGGTCCCTGTGGCTCAACGAAGAAATTCCAATTCATGCCGAAGACATTTTTCGGCTCACAGGGCTATCTCTAAACGTTGCAGATGTCTCTGCTGTTGGCCAGACATCCTCCAAGCGTGCCCGCAAGTCAGGTGACTCAGACCTGTACACCAAGTATGGAACTCGCCGTGGTGGCAAAGGTGCCAAAATTGACTTGATCAACAAACCAGAAATCCGGTTCGCTTGCTACCTGATTTCTAGCAAGACGATGCGCCATTACACGAAGGGAGAATGCACCCTGGACACAATTTCCATTGCAGAGCACTGCACCCGGGGCGCCAAGTTGAATTGGTGCTCTTTCGTGCTGAAGGAACTCTTCGCGGCCTGCGAAGAAAACTACAAGCGTACCACTAGTTTCATTTACGGCTACTTGATTTTAGCTTTCGCCATGTGGAAATGGCACCTTCCTCCTGTCCGGTTTCCGGCGGAGACGACCGCAAGCCAGCCTCTTGCGATGAAATACACCCCCTGGCAGGTGTCCATGGATCCCAGCACCAAACAGGTGAACGCGGAGGCGTTTCGGGCGTGGTACGGGATGATGACAGATGTTGTGACCAACCAGCAACGGGTGCCCAGGCACTTGTTGGATGAGTACAGTGAGCAGGTGTGGTTTGGGGTCAGCCACAGGCACACCTTCCTCCAGCCAACTTGCGTGCCGGACACCACCTTTTACATGGCACCCCTCCGGTTCCAGCTGAATGACGACACCTTTCACCGTGAGGTTTCTGCGTGGCCGGGGGTCATCAAGCATGTCCGCGACGGGATCACCCGCTATAACTTCGATCGGATGCTGCCGGCACAGTGGCCTGCCGCGACCGGCGCAGGGGGGTCGTCACAGGTTGCGGCAGAACCTCCACAAGATGCAGTTGAGACCGCACCGGACCTGCCCGAATCACTGGTCCCGATCGTCGAGCACCTCAATGACTAGGTACAACAACTTAACGTGGCCACCCAAGTTGCTTCAAGCAGTGCCCCTATATTTCCCTCCTTTGCTGAATTTCATATCGGTCGGTCTCGTGTTCCCTCCAATACCGCCCCCCTCATTTCTCCCATCCCCACTAGCCTGTTCGCATCTGCCACCCCTATCGTCACACCAATGGGCGAACCAGGCCCAGAACCCGACTCATCAGGCCCACCTCCATCCAGGAGGGCCCGCATCGCTGCTACAGATCCAGTGGTGGATCTGACTGACGATGATCCACCAGCCACTCCGCCCACAGCAACTTTGATCCCGGAGGAACCTCTGATCGATCCGACAGAGTTTCTCAACCTTCGCCTCCCTCCCACATCTTTCACTCCGTCCACCGCCCCCTCCACCGGCCGACCACCTGCCACCTCCCCCAATCCATCCAACTCATCAGCCACTGTGTCAGATTCTTTGATCCGGGAACTTTTCGGCGGTGACCACGGGGTGGAAGTCACCTCCAGTACTGCCGCTGTGGTACCGCCGGTTGACCCCGTGGCCATGGCCCAGGACCCTCCTGATACTATATCTACTAGGTTCACGAATGGTGGGGCTGATTCGGCTGCCCCTCCCCCAGAGCAGACCATGCAGCAAGACCGGCCGGAGTCCGAGATGGCCACTTCAGTGCAGCAGCAGACGCCGGTCCATCCTCCAGAGACTTCAAGCTGACCAGTGCCCAGCAACCAACCTTCGCAGGAGCGGGTGCCGGAGCAGGGCACACCCAGCACGACCAATGCAGAACCATGGAGTCCAGCACAACTGTACCTGCTCATTCAGCGGGCGGCCCTCAAGGCCGAGCAGATTCACACAGCGCTACAGTAGCGGTGTGCCGAGCAGCGTAATCAGATCATGACGCTTATTGAACAGTGCAATCAGCTGACTAGGGAGAAGACCAACCTCCAAGAGCAGGTCAACATTGATGTTCAGGCGTTATCCAACGTATGGCCCGCTGCAAGGGCTCATAATGCCCCACTCCCTGCCGATATAGCGGAGAACAGTATAGCACTCCAGGCTCACCACCTCAGGACTGTTTTCACTGTTGTTTGCAGGGAGAACCAGGAACTACAAGCGGCGTTAGCCGCACGACCTACCCTTCCAGATCCACCCAGTGTCCATTCAGAACAGGTGACTGCCAAGCAGACGCAGGCAGTCAGTATGCAAGCAACTCTCCATTCCATTGCAGCCGCGGCTTCTACCCTTCTGCGAAGTCTGTAGGAGTGCTCACTCGCGCTAACTGTCAAGACGCAGCCTATTGCTGCCCAGCTGCAACAGATTTCCCGTGACATCCAGGTGACCGCGGACCCAGCAAGGTTAGATCAACTCTACGCCCAGTCGGACGAGCTCGAACTTCACATGCAACAGACTGAGGCCGACTCGGCAGCGGCCAAGCACGTCATCCGGGAAATTCATCCGCCCATCCGAGCCCGTGCCGACTCCATACACCAGCTGGATGCCAAGGCCGAAGCCCAGCTTGCCACGCTGTTCGGGGCTGACCCGACGACGATAGACGAAGCTGCCGCCACCCGGATCTCTCAAGAAGCCGACTTGCTTATGCAGGAATGGCAGCAAGCGGTGGCGGAATTCACCGAGCTTAGAGATACAACGCTCCGCCGGGTCCTGGAGTTGGGGCCCTTGTTTGAACAACCAAGTGGCGGAGCACAGCAGGAAAGGGTGCAGGGTGACGGCATAGCAGAACAGAGCACGGGTGCCAGCGGGGCAATGGAAGTAGAAATTGTTATTTGTGATTGACTCGCGGACGAGTCAAGGAATTGTGGTCGGGGCCTGTTGGGGCCCTTGTTTTTGTTTAGTTTTGAAATATTGGCCAAGAAATTTTGAGTTTTGACCCTTTTTGAGTTGCGGAATAAATACACATGGCAACCGCGACCGCACCGCAACTACCAGGAGTTGCGGAGCTACCAAGGTGGCACGGAAGCACTCGATAGATGGAGATAGAACAGAGACAAGTGCAAATGAAGGAAACACAGCAGAAGACAAAAAGTGGAACACGCAGACATCAGGAGAGAAGCTGGGAGAAGCCGAAGTGAAGACGCAGAGGAGCCGATAGTCGCGAGAGCGGGTGAATAAATAACAGTCACCCGGCTGAAAAGGTGGTTAGATGTTGAAGGTTGTTGAGAATGTTGGACGCATGCTGAAGAGGTCGCGAGGCTCGAGACAGGGAAAGGCGCACAGAGTAGCTGCGGAGGCATCTTGCATGTTCCTCCTATGGTTTCTTATCTTCTCTATTCTACCTTTCTGTTCTGAGATTCATCTGTATCAGCTTTGTGAGCTATCAGGAAGAATACCATGTAATCATGTATTGGGCCAAGAGATTAATACAATGGAAGGTTGCTGTCTCAATAAGTTGTTCATGTGCTTGTAACGTGTTTATGCTGGTTTAAAATTTTTTTTGCGAATGTCTGAATGCTTATTAAGTGATCTTGCATATATAACTTTGTATATGTAATGGATGCACTGCCCTTCTTTAGTTGCGGGTTTGTTCCTTGCCATTGATCTCATCCCCCTTTTGCATGTGGTTGCGGCACGCCTCGGGTGAGACGCACTGCTCTCCAGAGCAGGGTGAAAATGCCGGCGTGTTCCTAGACTACACCGGACCCCTTTGTTGGCCACAACTCTTGAACCTGGGTCTTGTCCGCGAGACCCGACTTCTCGCCAACAAGAGAGAGGGAGGGGTGAAAGGTTTTATGAGAACGCGTTTGAACCAAACACTACTGTCAGAAGACCTACAATTACAAATACAACTGATATCTATGATACATGAATAATGTGGCATGGGTGAAACCATCCATAATAGAGTATATAAAAACTGAGATCCGAGGTGTGGACACAGCCATCCAATAGAAATGATCAATAAATAGACTCAGGTATGGTCGCAGCCATCCAATCAAGATATTCATGAAACAAGTCATAATAATCCACAAAAATCTGCAGCCTGGAGTTTATCAGACAAAACCCAGGGTCTTGCGCTCCATCTCGACCCGAACAAGTACAGTTTCGAGCATGTGAATATATGAGCTGAAGTCGAACATGCAGGAAAATTGTCTGATTACCAGCTAATGATGAAAGCTGTTAACAGATGTGAGAGAAACCACCAATGATGATGATGGCCTTCAAGGTACAAAAGGTACAATCTACAGAATGTGAAAAATGATTTGATGTCGAATATCCGCAGAATCACTCGATCAAAGGCCAATGATGTGAACCTTGCGTTGAATGCGAAAAACCTGCCATTGAGGCATGCAGGCTCCAAGGTACCAGAAGGGAGTCTCTAGATCGAATTCCTGGATAATGCGCTGAAGTCGACAGGAAGTGACCTAGTCGAAGGAGGGTCATAATGTTTCCCACATCATCGAGACGAGACATAGGAACATGATGAAAGTGGATCGGGACCAATAGGAGATCAGAGGAAGGTTGACAACTGCAGAGGCAAACTTCTCTTGAACATATCAACAACACAACACTAGATTTGGCAGTATTTGACATCAAAGGATCTGAGGTCATGATGATGTGGAAAAGAGCAGATGAGAGGTCAAAAGAGATTACCCAAACCCATGGAGGCAAAAATGACGAAATGAGATGTCCCCAACCTGACACAAATGCAAACAAGTGCCATGTTCAAGAGCGACATACTGCCAATATAACTAAAACTTGGTTCCATTTCCCCCCACCATTTCTGGCGAGTACCCCAATTATTTTTTGAAAACAAGCTTGAAGGGGATCGCATATGCTTGCACTTTAAGTTTGTCCTTCGGACAAATCCAACCTAGTACATTTTACGAGCCCTAGGGAGGAGGAACTCAAATAACGTCATGGTGACGAAGTCTGATGTCATCAGGGTTTAACGAGTTTGACAAAGGAAGAACTCTACATCTTTTCATGTTTAGAGAGTTTGAAAATAAGGCATAAAAGAAAACTCCAGCAGTCCCTTTTCGTAGGTAGTCTCACAGATTTGAAAAGGTAGAAAACTGTGTCTGAGAGAACCTCTTAGTCGCAATAGGCTAAGGTATTCCTTTTTCGTAAATAATCCATCTAGGGAAAATTTGAAGGGTGAAAAATTATTTTAAGGTTTAGAAACCTTTGAGAATCTTACTAATCCCTAATATTAAAACTATAAAAATTTTGGCGATATGTTTGTAAAATATTCAAATTTGTAATAATTTCATATAGTATCTATAAAAAATTGGCGATTTTTAAGGTAAAATAACTTTATATTGTAAAATCTAAGCGAATCATTCTTATAAAAAATGGAAATTGGCGAATATTTTTTTTGGAAAAACCATGGAAAATTAGCCCACCTGCGAATATCAGCCCCTAAAATTTTCCCTGAATCCATCCCAGCCTGAAAAAGGGTTAAACATATACTGGGTAGATATTTTTTCGCAACCATTTAACAAGTTCAAAATGACAAGAATCTCGACAATATTTTCAATTTTAGAGAGTCAAAAGAGAGCTAAAAGATGACTCCAGTAGTGACTTTTTCGTGTTTTTACCGAGTCCGAAAAAGTATAAAATATAACTCATTACTTCATCATTGTCGCATGAAAAACCTATTGCTTCACAAGAGACATGTGTAAAACCAATTTCTCGAAAACAATATAATAAAATAATAAAAAAACATGCCTTAAAACCTAATAAGGGTTATGAAAAAGTTATAAAATGCCAAAAATGGTAAAAATAATTACTTTTCACTTTTTGCCTCTTGTGGAGCAAAAGTTACCCATTCTACTGTGCAATATTGCGGTGACGATAATGACCAATCCAGCAAACCAATCGCAAATTCGTCAACTCCAGGTAAGAGGCGAGATCCCTCTCGTTATTTTAAGTCATTTCTTGCTTCCTGCAATTGTCAATTTCGAATTGTGGGGGAGGAAATGTAAAAATTAGGGTTGGGCGGTTGGCGCAGGTTTTGGGCATGGAGTCGCACAAACCGCCTAATGTTTTACGCTAGGGCGCGCCCATTGGCGCGACTGTTTGGGAAACAGTCACGCCAACGATGCAAACCATTTCTAGGCAAAAATGCTGATCAAATACCGCAATTTTTTGCAGATTTAAGGTTCAAAATTGACTAATACCACTCATATGAATGTGTTTGTAGGTAGAAAGAGAAAAACTGGTCATTGAATTGAAAGAACGGGAACATAGCGAAGAAGATGAGCCAGCCATGGAAAATGAGAGAGTCATGGAAGCTCTTAGAAACTGTGGTTTGAAAAAATTCTTCCTAACACCATGTCTCCGAGCCCACCCAGAGTTATTACAGTCTCTGGTCAACATTTGGGACGAAAATCAAGAGAAGTTCATCCTTCGGGATAAAGAACTTGAGATTGATGTCTCTAACATGTATTTCATCACAGGATTATCGAGGAGGGGAGAAAAACCAATCCTAACCGACACCCGACCCTGCATGGAAAACATGACCATGGTGATAGACAGGGTATGTCTAGGAGCATGGAAGGGATTAGGTAGTGGGAAAGTTGATATACAAACTATCCCATATTTGAAAATGCATGGTGCTACATACCATCACATAGGCTGCGGGATCACAAGCACTGCACAAAGCAACAAAGACACAATTGCTTCTTGCTGTAGACTGCATGGCACCGACCATCTACAACTAGGCAGAGGCCGTGACAATAAACATGAAGCGTTGACCAAGAAAATGCAAGAAGACCAAACTGAAACAATTTGGTTATGGATCTATTCTGGTATCGTTCTTCTTGGAACGACTACCCATTTTTCAGCGACAGGAAGTCATAGTCCCGACACCACCAGCGAGAGAACCACAGATGGCTCGATGGGCAGCTTTGATGCTAGGGGCAGGGGGTGGTCAACAGATGTCCTGGAGACCAAAATTATTTGATTGGCTCTGACGACAACTGATTGTCGTGGAGGACTTGCCCTACTCTGGTATAGATTTCACTGATGATCCAGACCTCCCACTCCCGGAGGGAGAGGATTGGGATGAAGATTTGGGTGAGACCCATTTTTTAAGTTTTATGAGTATTATGATTTTTTCTTTATGCATGTTCTGAGATTAAATCCATGTAATTGCAGACGTTGGCCCAAAGATACCTGCCGGGGCCTAGAGATACCTGATAGCGAGGCAAATCCCTCGCGATTTAAACCCTCAAGGTGAGGGCAGCGAGGAAGATGAGATAGTGCACAACTTGGAGGGGATCACATGAGGAGTCCCAGATTATGCACGTTTTGACGATGTTCCTCGCGCCTACCAGAGACATACTGTAGGGGTGCCCAGCCGAATTTACCGCTCGCTGAGGCGGCTAGTACGGGCAGTGACATGTTATCACGAGCACCATGTTGATTGATTAGACACCTAGGTTTTATTTTTTTGGAAATGTTGTTATTAATGGCAAAGGAAGCAGCAAAGAAGGAGCATCTGAACAGCAACAAGGCAAACAGAGAAGCAAGGAGTAGCATTAAACAAGAAGCAGAGACAGTGAATAGAAGTAGAATGCATAATTGAAGCAGAATTGTCCAGAGACAGAGTAGGAGAAAAAGGCCATCGAATAGAAAAGAATAAGTGAATGGTAATCTGTGATAAGTAAGAAATCCATTGAAGGAATTAATGGTTGCAGAGATATGATGAATGTAGCAAAGGTTATAATTGCGATGGACCATAGTACAATGATCAGCTTGCGGAATCAAGAACTTGAATGTGCAGTTAGAAGCGGAACTGTGACAGGATAGAACTCCGAACATACAATGGAAGGTTGATATATTATATATATCATAGAAGAATTGAAGACAAAGTGACATTGTGTTGTGTTGAGGTCGGAAGGCAGCAACCGGTGTAAAGAATGTATGTTAAAAGACTCAAACGAAATTGTGAACAAAGCAACGGAACTGTAATAAAAGACAAAACCTTAAAGCGCAACTTAACTATAATAATACATTGAAAAGGCGACGGAACCCTGCGTGGAAGAGCAGAACCATGACCGAGTGAACAGTGAAGGCGGTTTACGGTTTTCATCGCACCACCTATGCGGAGTGAGCGGTATTTGAGGAGTTGGGAGCGATTCCATAAATCACTCGACACGTGGCAAGGAGGACCCACGGAAAACTGCTTGTCACTGTGCGCCATCGCGCGTTATAGTTCGACCCAGGACGCCCAGTGATATTGTTGTGCGTCGTTGATCTGGAGGGAAGCCATCGGATGGTGGTCGTCTGAGGAAGGTGCACGAAGAATAACCAAAGTACGGCGGGCCATCGCACGTTAACGTTCGGCATCGGAGGTCGAGCGATATGCATATATGCCGTTGATCTGGAAGCTTGCTATCGAACGGTGATCGGACACTAGACTTGCGCAAAGTTTACCTATGGTACCATGCGCGTATTTGATTGGATATTGACTATATTTGTGGGCCCGGGGTCAAAGGTTTACCATATTGTTTGAAAGCATTAAAATGCGAAGGGTTAAACTTAATCCTAAAGTTAAGTTCAAAAGTATTAAATTAATTACCAAGATCAATAGAACAATGTGAGTTATGGAAACCCTGCTGGATTATCTATTTTGACCCCGTCCAGGAATACCATTAGCATTTTGAATGGTTTTGACCCAAGGTTTTAATGAAGGTGAAAACTATATAAGGTGATGAGAATTATGAAGAACAGTGTGCATGCGGAAGAGTTAATAATAAACGAATCTCTTTTAGAGATATCTGTATGAATAAACTCTGATATATCTGAATCTATGGCGCACTTGTGAATATGATGATTGATCAAGATCTCTAGATCAGATGATGATTAATTCCTGGTTTAATCGATTGGCGAAATCATGAAGAACGTATGCATGAGTGAGGGTTGTGAATGAATACTTCAGTTTGAAGTATATTTGTATGGAATGGGTAGCAGATTACTGAGAGATATGAATTGAGGATGCACCTATGAAGAAAATAAATAAATCTGGTGGCCTGCAAGGTATGTTGTGTGGAAGTGGATGAAACGTGGTCCGCAATAGATCTGAGGGTCGAAGCCTTCAGTGAGGGGGTTGTAGCTCCCTTCCAATGGTAGCTAGTAAACGAGAACAGGGGGTTGTAGCTCCCTTCCAGGAGAGGCTGGTAAACGAGAGAAGGTTGTAGCTTTCTGCAGGTGGGTGCCTGCATGCGGGTATGAGTCCGCACCAGCACAAAATTGTAAGAAGTTTTTCTTTATAATAAATATTGAAGACTAAGATAACAACAGCGGTGGTTTTCTCCCGAATTGGGTTTCCACCTTAAATCCTGGTGTTCATATGTGTTTCTTATGTTTGATGGTTTGTTTTGTTATTTCTGTTCATGCTTACTGCTTATCTGATAAATAAATGATGCAATGATCTAAGTAAAGACATAATAAGATCTCTGGACATACAAGTTGGATGCAGTAATGTAACATATGGTTTTAAGAGAAAGGAAAACTAAAATTGACAGTCAGCTCTAAATACTGATTCACCCCCCCCTCTCAGTATTTTTCGAACAATAGGTATCAGAGCAGGTCCTTCTGAAAAAGCTTAGCCGCTAGAAGGAAGATCAAGCGAGATGAGCAATCAAGATGGAACAACATCTATCAGGCCTCTGCTCTTTAACAGAAACAATTTAATCTTCTGGAAAACAAGGATGAGATCCTATCTTCAGTCTCTGGGAGCAGAGGTATGGGCAATTGTTGAAGGAGGATATCAATATCTAGTTGCAGTACCAACAGATACGACAGAAAGAAAGAATTATGAAACAAATGCAAAGGCGGTCAATGCTCTATTGGGAAGTCTAACTGAATCAAAATTTGTCAAAGTCATGCAGTTGAATACAAAAAAGGAAATATGGGACAAAATCATTCTAAGTTATGAAGGTGATGCAAAGGTAAAAAGTGCTAAACTCCAAACTCTTAGAATTCAATATGAGAATCTAAAAATGGATAATGAGGAGAGCATTTCCAATTTCTTTTTACGTCTTGATGATATTGTAAATCATATGAGAAATCTAGGAGAAACAATAACTGAATCTACTTTGGTTGAGAAAGTCTTAAGATCACTAACGACAAAATTTGAGTCAAAAGTTTCTGCTCTTGAAGAAAAGCAGGATCTTCAAAATCTTACTGTGGTGCAACTTCATGGCATACTAATTGCATATGAAATGAGAAGAGGAGGACCATTTGAAGTCAAAGAAGCAGTCTTTAGAACTTCTACAAAAGGGAAGGAAGTACAAAAAACAGAAGGATCATTATATCTCAGAAGAAGATGAGATAAACTTTGTAAATAAAATTCAACTTGGCATAGGACGGTTCAGAGGTAAGCTTCCTTTCAAATGTTTTGATTGTGGAAGAGTTGGTCATTATGCTGCTAAGTGTCCTTATAAAGAAACACATAAAAAGGGGAAGGAAGTAGCAAGAAGGAATAAGAATCGTTTTAGCACTAGAAAGAGTTACTATACTCATGAAGACAGTGATGGGTTATCTGATAGTGAGGAAGAATGTGAACAAGATCTTAGACTTCTCATGGCATTTGAAAAGGAATCTAGAGAAAAAAAAGATACTTTTGTGGATGCTCTAGAAGACAGTGATTTTCTTAATGAAAACAATAAACTCAAAATTTGCTTAGAAGAGAGTAAAATAACCATAGAAACTCTGAAAAATTAGCTTGAAGAAAAGGAGAAACACAATGAGAAATTAGAGTGTGAAGTAGTAAGTCTAAGAAAAGAACTTGAGAAAGTAAAGACTTTGAATATTATATTTTCTAAAGGATCTGAAACCTTAGATGAGATTATGAAGGTACAACGTTCTCCTCTTATAAAGACAGGTCTTGGATATATCGGAGAATCTTCTCAGGCTTCAACACCAAATTATCTAAAAGAAGTTACAGCTGGTTTACAACATGCTGCCACTCAACAAGGGAATAAAGAATCTTTACAGGTAAAGCATGATCATCTCAATTCAAAGAACACTAACAGGAATGTCTTTCAAAGAAACACCAATCAACAAGTAAATTCATGTAGAAGATTTATGATCACAGAAATTTCTTCTTCAATGGACAATGTTTCTCATGTCACAATTTTGGTCATAAATCTGTTCAATGTGTTGCATATAAAACCATCATGACAAGAGAAGCAAGAAAGAAAAGGATTGATATTGCAACACAGAAGAATACTTATAACAACTTTTCTCCTCTTCAAAATGAAGTTGAATGTGCTTATTGCAATAACTTTGGCCATGAAGAATCTGAATCTAGGAGCAAAGTTCAGCCAAAAGAACATGTTCCTTCAAGCTCCAAAGTACGGAAAAAGAAGGAATTACAGGTTGAAAATTGTGGCATAGCATTATTTGCAGAAGATGAAGAAAACCAATGGTACATTGATAGTGGATGCTCAAGACACATGACAGGTGATAAAAACAAACTTCTTGCATATAGTGCTCTAGAAAAAGAAAAGAATGTTACATTTGGAAATGATACTCCTGCGGTCATTAAGGGAAAATGGTCTGTTTTTCTAAAAGAAAAGGTGAAAGCTAATGAAGTCATGTATGTGGATGGATTAAAGCATAACTTGTTAAGTGTAAGTCAAATGTGTGATCAAGGAACTGAAGTTGTCTTTAGTTCAAAAGAATGTGTGGTACGTGATCTTGATACAGTTAAAGCAATTATAAAAGGAAAAAGAACTCCAAACAACCTGTATATATTGAAGAACCCCAAAGAACAATGTTATTTGAGTAAATCTTTAGAAAATTGGCTATGGCATAGAAGGTTGGGGCATCTGAGCTTCTCTCAAATCAACAAATCAAGCAAACTTAAAGTTATTCGTGATCTTCCCAATATTACTCTACCTGAAAATATCATATGCAAATCTTTCCAATTCGGCAAGCAAACCAGGGTACAATTTAATGCCAAGGAAGGATCATCAAGTAAGCCTCTTGAACTCATTCATACTGACATATGTGGACCTATGAGGAAAAATTCACCACGTGGTGAAGAATACTATATCTTATTCATTAATGATTTCTCTAGAATGTGTTGGATTGGGTTGCTTAAACACAAAGATGAAGCATTTGAGAAATTTCAGATCTTCAAAGCACTAGTTGAGAATGAATTAGATCTAAAAATCAAGTGTCTCAGATCTGATTGAGGAGGAGAATATACATCAGATGAATTCCTTGAATTTTGTGAACAACATGGCATAAAAGATAGTTTTCTGTAGCTGGCACTCCACAACAAAATGGTGTTGCAGAAAGAATGAATAGAACAGTTCAACAAATGGCTAGAGCTATGCTTGATGATTCCGGAACACCTGACACATTTTGGGGAGAAGCAGCACATACAACAGTAAACATTCTCAACAAGGCACATGTTCGTATAAATAGTGATAAAACTCCATATGAACTCTGGTATGGTAATCCACCCACTATAAAGCATTTTAGAATATTTGGAAGCAAATGCTTTGTCAAGAATAATGATGAAAAACTTGACAAGTTTGAACCCAGAGCAGATGAAGGAATATTTCTTGGTTACTCCTCTAGGAGTAGGGCATATAAATGTTACAATAAAAGACTTCGGAAGATTGTTGAATGTATTTATGTTGTTATTGATGAGTCTCCTGCAACTCCAAAAGAAGAAAAGCAAACAACAGATGAAGATGATGATGATACATATCCTTCTACATCAAATAAGGATGATATAGACAGTGAACCCAATGAAGAACCCGAAGATGATTTATCTGAAAAAGCTCCATCTAGATATGTTCAAAAGAATCATCCATAATCTCAAATTTTGGGAGAAAATGGATCAGGTGTACAAACAAGAAGGAATCTTGTGGGATATTCTAGCAATCTGGCATTTCTGTCCACTATTGAACCACACAATGTCAGTCAAGCCTGCAAAGATGAATGTTGGATTCAAGCCATGAATGAAGAACTTGATCAAATTGAGAAGAATCACACTTGGGAATTAGTACCAAGACCTCATGACAAAAATGTCATTGGAACTAAATGGATATTCAAAAACAAGTTAAATGAGAATGGGGATGTTATAAGAAATAAAGCTAGACTTGTTTGCAAGGGGTATGCTCAACAAGAAGGTATAGATTTTGAAGAAACTTTTTCTCCTGTAGCTAGACTTGAAGCCATAAGAATGTTTCTTGCTTTTTCAAGCTTCCAACAAATCAAAGTTTATCAAATGGATGTTAAATCTGCTTTTCTCAATGGTGATCCAGAAGAAGAAGTTTATATAGAACAACCAGAAGGATTCATTTTGGGAAATGATGAAAAACTTGTTTGTAGACTTAAAAAGGCTCTATATGGTCTCAAACAAGCTCCAAGGGCATGGTACTATCGTCTTGACAAATATATTCATCAACAAGGATTTTCAAAAGGCTCTGATAATAGCAACTTATACACAAAAACTGAAAATGACAAACTATTGCTTGTGGTTGTATATGTTGATGATATCATTTTTGGAAGTAATGAAGAGTCTATGAGTCAAAAATTTGCTTCTGATATGCAGCAAGAATTTGAAATGTCTTTGCTTGGGGAACTAACATTCTTTCTTGGCTTTCAAGTGCAACAAGCAATAGATGGCATATTCTTATCACAAGCAAAATACCTCAAGAAAATCCTAAAGAAGTATGGCATGGAAGATTGCAAACCTGTAAGTACATCAATGATAACCGGATGTAATATCAGTTCTAATGATGATTCCCCCACGGTGAATCAACCAGAATACAGATCTATGATAGGAAGTCTACTTTATATCACTGGGACAAGACCAGACATCATGCATGCAGTTGGGATTGTTGGACGATTCCAAGCTAATCCAAAAGAGTCTCATCTTCAAGCTGTGAAAAGAATATTCAAATATCTACAAGGAACTCAAGACTTTGGACTATGGTATCCAAAGAATGCTGATCTTACCCTTCATGCATACACTGATGCAGATTGGGCTGGAAGTATTGATGATCAGAAAAGCACTAGTGGTGGTGCATTCTATATGGGGCCCTGGTTAGTATCTTGGTTTAGCAAGAAGCAAAGATCTATTGCCTTATCCACAACAAAAGCAGAATATGTGGTTGCCGCATCATGTTGCACTCAACTTCTTTGGATGATGCAAGCCTTACAAGACTTTCAAATCACATGTTCACCTCCTATCTCCATTATGTGTGATAATACAAGTGCCATCAGTATCTCAAAGAATATTGTTATGCATTCCAAGACCAAGCACATTCCCATCAAATATCACTTCTTACGTGAACAAGTGCTTGAACAAAAGGTGAAATTGGAGTATGTTTCCTCCAAAGAACAAGTTGCTGATATATTTACCAAACCTCTACCCAGGGTAGCGTTCGAATATCTCAGACAAAAACTGGGAGTAGTCTCTTCCATGCAGAGGATCAGGTCTACTTAAATACAAAAGATTAAATTGGTTGTGAGGTGCTGTTAGGCATCTCTGAATGCACAGGCTAAGGGGGAGCATTGGTCATATGAAAAGGATGAATTGTTGGTCATATTATGTTTGAAGATGCAGCATGATCTCAGGGGGAGCATGGCATTTGCCATTGATGTCAAAGGGGGAGGTAAAGCAACAAAGGGCGTCTATAAGACCATCAGAGGAAGAGTATTGCCATCAATGCCAAAAGGGGAGATTGTTGGAAATGTTGTCATTGATGGCAAAGGAAGCAACAAAGAAGGAGCATCTGAATAGCAACAAAGCAAACAGAGAAGCAAGGAGCAGCATTAAACAAGAAGCAGAGACAATGAATAGAAGTAGAATGCATAATTGAAGAAGAATTTTCCAGAGACTGAGTAGGAGAAAAAGGCCATCGAATAGAAAAGAATAAGTGAATGGTAATCTGTGATAAGTAAGAAATCCATTGAAGGAATTAATGGTTGTAGAGATATTATGAATGTAGCGAAGGTTATAATTGTGATGGACCATAGTACAGTGATCAGCTTGCATAATCAAGAACTTGAATGTGCAATTAGAAGCGGAACTGTGACAGGATAGAACTCCGAACATACAATGGAAGGTTGATATATTATATATATCATAGCAGAATTGAAGACATAGTGACATTGTGTTGTGTCGAGGTCGGAAGGCAGCAACCGGTGTAAATAATGTATGTTAAAAGACTCAAACGAAATTGTGAACAAAGCAATGGAACTGTAATAAAAGATAAAACCTTAAAGCGCAACTTAATTATAATAATACATTGAAAAGGCGACGGAACCCTGCGTGGAAGAGCGGAACCATGACCGAGTGAACAGTGAAGGCGGTTTACGGTTTTCATCACACCGCCTGTGCGGAGTGAGCGGTATTTGAGGAGTTGGGGGCGATTCCATAAATCACTCGACATGTGGCAAGGAGGACCCACAGAAAACCCCTTGTCACTGTGCGCCATCGCGCGTTATAGTTCGACCCAGGACGCCCAGCGATATTATTGTGCGCCGTTGATCTGGAGGGAAGCCATTGGACGGTGGTCGTATGAGGAAGGTGCACGAAGAATAAACAAAGTACGACGGGCCATCACACGTTAACGTTTGGCATCGGAGGTCGAGCGATATGCATATATGCTGTTGATCTAGAAGCTTGCTATCGAACGGTGATCAGACGCTGGACTTGCACGAAGTTTACCTATGGTACCATGCGCATATTTGATTTGCTATTGACTATATTTGTGGGCTTGGGGTCAAAGGTTTACCATATTGTTTGAAAGCGTTAAAATGCGAAGGGTTAAAATTAATCCTAAAGTTAAGTTCAAAGTTATTAAATTAATTACCAAGATCAATAGAATAGTGTGAGTTATGGAAACCCCGCTGGATTATCTATTTTGACCTCGTCCAGGAATACCATTAGCATTTTGAATGGTTTTGACCCAAGGTTTTAATAAAGGCGAAAACTATATAAGGTGATGAGAATTATGAAGAACAGTGTGCATGCGGAAGGGTTAATAATAAACGAATCTCTTTTAGAGATATTTGTATGAATAAACTCTGATATATGTGAATCTATGGTGCACCTGTGAATATGATGATTGATCAAGATCTCTAGATCAGATGATGATTAATTTTTGGTTTAATCGATTGAAGAAATCATGAAGAACATATGCATGAGTAAGGGTTGTGAATGAATACTTCACTCTGAAGTATATCTGTATGGAATGGGTAACATATTACCGAGAGATATGAATTAAGGATGCACCTCTGAAGAAAATAAATAAATCTGGTGGCCTGCAAGGTATGTTTTGTGGAAGTGGATGAAACGTGGTCCGCAATAGATCTGAGGGTCGAAGCCTTCAATGAGGGGGTTGTAGCTCCCTTCCAGTGGTAGCTGGTAAACGAGAACAGGGGTTGTAGCTCCCTTCCAGGAGAGGCTGGTAAACAAGAAAAGGTTGTAGCTTTCTGCAGGTGGGTGCCTGCGTGCTGGTATGAGTCTGCACTAGCACAAAATTGTAAGAAGCTTTTCTTTATAATAAATATTGAAGACTGAGATAACAACAACAGTGGTTTCCTCCCCAATTGGGTTTCCACCTTAAATCCTGGTGTTCATATGTGTTGCTTATGTTTGATGGTTTGTTTTGTTATTTCTGTTCATGCTTACTGCTTATCTGATAAATAAATGATGCAATGATCTAAGTAAAGACATAATAAGATCTCTAGACATACAAGTTGGATGCACTAATGTAACATATGGTTTTAAGAGAAAGGAAAACTAAAATTTTCAGTCAGCTCTAAATACTGATTCACCCCCCCCCCCCCTCAGTATTTTTCCAACATATTTTATCTACATATTTGAGAGACATGATGTCTCAGGATGTAATAGAAACACACATATATTTTTTTGAAGTTATGATGCACACAGTTGCAAACATGCGATATATATATTTCCCTACGTGGATCTTTTACATATGATGATGCTTTTACAAATTACACAAATGTCTATCTAATACAATGTTAGCCACTATATCAGTTAATGTGTTCATTTGTCTAGGAATATGTTGATAGGTAATCAAATCAAAATGTATTTCCAACAAACGAATACATAAATACAATCTCAGAATGTGCGGATTTCTAACTGAATAATGATAATTGAGTTGCAGATCGACAAGTTGTGAATCTAGATTTACAAGCAATGCGCGTATGCCGAGGTTGATCGCCTCGGTTAATAGATCAATGACAGTGCTATATTTAGTGACATTGTTTGTAGTTCATCCTAGAAAAATACCTTGCAGATCTATCAACTCACCAGCAGGATCATAAATTACCCAAGCTACCGAAGACAAATTCCTGGTACTGCGGGAAGCACCATTCGCGAAACCGACATAAGTGGTAATAGACATCTGCACAATAAGCAAGACCCAATAAGCATGAAAATTCTCACAAAGCACACCAAACTAGAAAACATGTACAAAAATGAAAACAACACCTATGTACACCTATTATGCATGAATGACTCCGCATAATATTTTTTGAGATATAACCCATTTCTGGGCTGTTCAAGAGGATGAAATTCGTAGTCAATTAACTCATAGGCCCCATTCTGCAACACATGTTTAACGATGTAGGGTCCATGCCACATAGGTTGAAATTTTCCTGCCCCCAGCTTATCACAAGCTTGGTCATATAGGAGGACGAGATCTCCTTCAACGAATGAACGAGGGGAAACTGATTGATCAAAATGAGCTTTGACCCGCTTTTTCTGTGCTTCAATAACGAGAGTAGCAAAGTGGCGGGTTTCATCCAGCCTTTATAAATAAAGGAGATGCTCTTCTTCTGGCAAATTATTCAGCAGTAATTCAACAACCAACTTGAGTGAAGGTATTTCACATTCAATCGGGAGAGTAGCTTCCAGGCCATAAACCAACTGGAAAGGAGTAAACCCGGTTGCATTTTTAACTGAGGTTCGGTACACCAAAAGCGCTGAAAATAACATGAGATGCCAATTTGATTTGTGGATCCCAATCGTACATTGAAGCATCGTGACAAGGACTTTGTTCACAGCTTCAACCTAGCCATTGGCTTGAGGGTAGTACGGCTTTGAGCTGTCATGACGCAGATGCAACTTAGAAGTCAAATCCACCACCATATTATGCCGAAAATGGGAACCATGATCGGTAATGATGGCTTGAGGGACACCAAAACTAGCAATAATGTGATTGAATATGAACTAAGAAGCTGTCTTACCGTCAGCAGCAAGTGTAGGCATTGCTTTGGCCCATTTGGTGAAGTAGTCCACGGCTACAATAATATAAGCATGCCCCCCGACTGAGTGAGGGTTACACATCATAAAATCGATGCCCCACTTCGCAAAGGGACCAACGGTAATGATAGGATGAAGAAGAATGGGTGGCGCACGCAACTTGCGTTGATAAATTTGGCAATCATGGCATTTACGAATTGTGACAATATAGTCTTTGAAAATAGAAGGCCAAAAATAACCAGCACGAAGAATATTCTATGCAGTAGCATAACTAGACATGTGACCGCCACAGGCACCACTGTGACAATCATTCAGAGCTTTCTTGGCTTCCTCGAGAGTCAGACATCGTTGGAGTATGGAATAGACTCCAATACGATAGAGAGTATCTCCAACTATACGATAAGGTTGCGACTGATGGCAGATGCGTCGACGGGCATCCTTCGTCAACTCAGATCTAAAAGATAAAGTTTGAAGATAGATGATGATATCACTGTAACAAGGATTGAGGGTGCTAATCAAGAAAATCGAATCATCTAGAATGAAGTCCTCATAACGAGAAGGAGCGAAGCCGAAAGGGAGAGAACAAAGTAAATTAACAAAGACCAATGATTTCTTAGATTTGGCAGTAGTAAATTCCAAATCAAACTCTTGGAGGATGACAATCCACTTTGAGTATTTTCCCCCCAGCAATTGTCGAGACAATATATAGGTCATGGGGTTGCATTCAGAAATCACTGTCACTGTATGCAAAAGAATATAATGACGAAAACGTTGAACAGCTTGAAAAACAGCCAATGCTAACTTCTTGATGTGGGCATAACGCGTTTCGGGGTCGAGAAGGTTACGAGACAAGTAATAAATAACATGCTCATGACCGTCATCATCGTCTTGTACCAAAACCATGGCAATCGTGCTAAAAGCGACAGCCAAATAAAGGAAAAAATCACGATGATAATCTGGGGGGTAGAGGAGAGGAGCATTGACAAACAATTTTTTCAACGCATCGAAAGATTTCTAAGCGATCTCATCCCAGTAAAAAGGAACACCCTGCTTTAACAATTGTGTGAATCATTTAGATACTTCGACATATTTAGGTATAAAATGACGAAGAAAATTAGCTTTCCCTTGTAGACTCTGCAACTGACACAATGAGGAAGGAGAGGGGAGATTGATTATAGCCTCAACCTTGAGAGGATCCAGGTGAATTCCATCTTTGGAAATGATAAAACCTAAGAGTCTACCAGAATCGACGCAGAAGACACACTTGTGTGGATTAAGCTGAATGTTATAGTGTCTACAATGAAGAAAAAAATTGACGAAGATGGTCAGGATGATCCCTACACTTAGCTAAATGAGCGGGAAGGTCATCCGGATAAGGCTGAACGATGTGACGAATATCATAAAAGGCATAAGACATCGCGCGCTGAAATGTGGCGCCCACATTCTTCAAACCAAAGGGAAGCTTCTTATATGCAAAGGTACCCCAAGGACAGATAAAGGCAGTCTTGTGTTTATCAGTTGAGAGAATGTTGATCTGATTATAACCTGAAAAATCGTCCATAAGGGAAAAAATCTTGCTCCCGGCACAGTCGTCAATGATTTGATTGATGAAGGGAATAGGATAATTATCCTTAGGATAAGCGCGATTGATATCACGATAGTCAACACAGACACGAATAGTGCCCTGATTCTTGTTGACAGGAACAATATTAGAGACCCATTCTGTCAATGGAATCGGATAAATGAAACCAACTTCGAGAATATTTTCCACTCCAGCCTTAATGGCAATAGCTTTCCTAGGATGCACCAGACGAAGACGCTGACGAATAGGTTTCGAAACGAGGTAAGTAGGAATCTCATGTACCACAATGCTAGGATCAATGCCAGGCATTCCTTCATAGGGCCATGCAAAGACATCACAAAATTCACGAAAAAGGCTAGTATAGACTTGCACTTTATCCGAAGAACAAGTAACCCCAATATGGATGTTCTCGATGATTCCCGGTTTAATGGAAATGTCGATAGGCATTGTTTGAGTGATGTTACTCAAGTTACCTTCTGGAAAAAATTCATAGAATTGAACAAGTGTTTGAAGCGGAGGAGGAACTTGAGAGGCAAAACACTCAAGACAGGGTTTCCATGATAGCCTCATCGGAAGGAAACACTTCTTTCAAAGGATCCAGTGAATCAAAATCACCAAGCCAAGGGGATTGAGAATAGATGTCAAGAGTCACGCTCGAAGGAGCAGAATCAGAGGATGGAGTGTTCGATGCAGCAATGAGTTCACAATAATAAATTTCAATTGGATTCAACGGCATCGAATCTCCAAATGAATCAATTTGTTCAGGGGAAGGGATAACCCAGGGGTCATTGGTGCGAGAAATCATGTTGACCTGAAAAATATTTGGTGGTGGAAGAGGGAAAACACCCATGAGGGCAAGATCCTTGAAAAGGCCTGGCCCTATGCTCTCGTAAGGAGTAGGAATATTATCCACATACGGAACGTTGTTCTTTGAAGAAGAAGTGAAAAAAGACAATTGATCGACAGTAATAATCTTTCCTTCTTGTGGAAACTTAAAAACACGAAAGAGAGTGAACGGAACACATAGCATGACGTGAGCCCAACTGCGTCCGAGGAGAAGATTATAATTGAGTTTTGCATCAACGTCTTCGACCTCGACATTGACTTTCTTCCCCTCTAACGTGATCGGTAAAATAGCGAGAACACCAAGAGGTTTAGATTCTCTTCCATCACATGCTTCAAGGGCATTGGGTGATGAGGTAAGAGCTGGAGAACCAATGGCTTTCCAACAAGTAGATGACATAACACAGGTAGATGCACCCTCGTCCATGAATTCCCGGTGAATATTCAAACCATTTATACCAACTTGAATGATGAGTGCAATTTGGTGCGGGAGTTGTGGGACGAAATCATGGAAAATTTTAGGGGCTAATATTCGCAGGTGGGCTAATTTTCCATGGTTTTTCCAAAAAAAAGATTCGCTAATTTCCATTTTTTAATAAAAAATATTTGCCCAAATTTTACAATATAAAATTATTTTACGTTAAAAATCGCCAAGATTATATACAAAATATATATAATATCATAATAAATTTGATTAATTTTACAAATACATCAATAAAAATTTTATAGTTTGCATATTAGGGACTAGTGAGATTCACCAATTTTTTAAACTTCACGATAATTTTCCATCCTTAAAATTATCCCTGGACGAAATTCTCTAAATCGAAAGCAAGCAAGCTAGTATTGACAGGATCAATCCCACCTATCGCGGATAGCAAAGCTTTTCGTTGCGAAGGACAACTATGAAGTACTTCTAACACAGACATTGCGGATGGTGCCTGAGCCAAATCCTCAACAATACTGTAATGCTGATCGACACGGGCATTAGGATTGTACGAATACTTAGGGAGCACACCTTTGGAAGGTGGTCGCACAATGTATTCGGCGCTAGGTCATTCAATCTCAAGAGGGCTAGAAATAGGAGGAGGAGGAGGACCATCAGCGATTTCTTTCCTCGTTGCCTAACACGAACCAGAATAATCTTTCGATCGAGTAGCAATAGAAACGGGTGCAGAATCGTTCATCATGAACACTTGTGAACCAGATGGAGCAGAGGACTGAGGGTGCTCTACCATCTGAGTCTGCTAAGGGAAAGGTTCTTTAAGAACGGCTGGAGCTCCTTGGGTGCCTTTGAGCAATCAAATCACTTCAAACCATCGAGGACAGTCCTTGGTGAAGTGCTCATCATCACAAATCAAACAAGGATACTTCGGTTTGTGTTGAAAAATATCAGCAGAACGAGGTTTTGGAGAATCCCGTTTCAGGGTATCGGCTTTGGCCTTACCTTTACCCTTCTTCTTACCTTTGGAAGTGTTATCTGTAGGATGGGCCTGAACAACATTCACTTCTGTGGGTGTGCCAAAATTCGAAGTTGATTGAGAAGCTACATTATTGGAAGAAGTAGACTTCTGCTTCCCATAGTTAGATGAAGGAGACTTCTGAGAAGTCTGCGATATGGAACCAATAATACCATCAACGGATGGAGTCGCTGGCGGTTTAGAAGTTCTAGGTTGAGGAGCATCAGGCAAGATATCATACAATGCACTAGAATGAGAGTACACGAGATCAAGGTACTGGGCATAAGCAATGGCTTGTTCCTCGGTTACACATGCCCCCATAGAAATGTCTTTGGAAATCTAATTGACAAAGGAGGTAGTGAACCAATGAGTCAGAAGCTGATCAGGTATCTCAAATTTGATCATGCGACAACAACGCCGCCACTCATGAATATGATCCGAGATATGAGTAGGTTGGTCCTGTTTCAATGAAGTGAGGAGATGCGTCCCAGTCTCATAGAGGATCGGTAACTGAAAATATGTAAGGAATGCCATGGCCAAAGAATTGAAACCTTGGAAAACTCCACGAGATATCTCAATGTACCACTTTGCAGCAGCACCAGTAAGAGTTCGCTGGAAAAGACGGAGACGAATAGAATCGTCAACCCAAGAGTTAGAAGAACACCATAAGTGGTAAGTCATCACATGCGTTTAGGGGTCTTCACCAGGTTTACCCTCAAATTTAGGACAATCACCAGGAATCTTGGTTGGAACCAGAGGCCAATATGGATTATGAAGAATAGGATCATTTGTCAACTTCGACACATCTGGTAATTCCAACGTAGCAAGAAACAGTAACTGAGTATTGAAAGTCATCGGAGGTCTTTGATAAGGACTTGTGTGTACATTCCACCTAGTCCGAGCGGGATTCTGTCCCCATATATTCTGGCCCGAAGGATTCAAATCATAGGGATTAAAAACAGGATAATTCGGTTGATACTGGGATTGAGGACTAGGATATTGAGTCGAAGCAGACCACTGAGGTCCTTGCTGAGTAGCATAAGGATTCTGCTGCGGAATGTAAGTTTGACTTTGAGGTTGTTGATACACAGGTTGATTTTGAGGGTAAGGAATTTGAGCTGCGCTATATACTGGTTGATTTTGAGGGTACGAAATCTGGGGTACGCTATATACCGCTTGATAGGAAACTTGAGGGTAATAGGCGCCCTGCGACTGTGCAGGTTGACCTTGCGGAGCAGGTTGAGCAGGCTGCTAAGCAGGGTAAACAGGTAAAACTGGCTGTGGAAACGAAGGAATTTGCTGGTGGACAGGTTGCAACAGTTGCTGAGCTGGTTGAATCGGCTGTTGAAATGGTTGTTGAGGGCCACCAGGTTGACCTTGTGGGAAAGGTTGGCCTGATGGTTGCGACAGACCAGGTTGTCCTTGATAACCGGGTTGGCCCGGGGAAGGACCAAAGGGTTGTCCCGGTTGCACAATATTTGGGCCGTATTGAACGTGTGGCTGTGATTGAGGTGCAACAGGTTTTCCTTGCGACGGATAATTTTTCCCCCCAGGACCAAAAGAGGATCCTGGTTGATTCAAGGGTTGACCCGAGGGACCAGAGGGTTGTCCATTTTGGACCAAACGCTGTCCATGTAAAGGTTGGCCTTGTGGACCGTATGGTTGTCCCTGTGGACCAGAAGCAGGGCCCTGCTGAGCTAAAGGTTTTCCCTGAGAGGGTTGTCCTTGTAAGCCAGAGGGTTGCACAGGAAAAGTAGGTCCCATATGAGTAACAGTATGATAAGGATCATAAACAGCTTGATAAGGATCAATAGGAGGCAAATAGACCAGATTACCATACACATCATAATGGTGCGGATAGATATATACGGGATTACCAACAACATCATAGTGATGGAATCGAGGATTAGCAGGAGCCTGAAACTGCTGAGAACCCTGAGAATTCTACTGCTGAACAACCAACAAATATTCTTCAAAATTAAGACCGACAGGAATCACAAGAGTAGTGGAAACTGAACTAGAAACCACACAAACCATTGGTTGAACTAGAACAGATGTAACAGTAACTAAAGGATCCGATGCCAAAGGTGACGGTCCTAACGAAGGGAGGACCGAACTCCGAGGAGGAGTTACTTTGCTGGATTGTGCTATGGATGCAACACCAGACATAATTTGACTCATAGACCTATAGCCAGCCGGAAGTGACACCGAAGGCAGAGAAAATTGGATAGAGGCATGAGAGAGGTCTTCATGAAAGAATTGTTATTATCTTGTGGAAACAGGAATTCCTTCACTGCCAAAAGGACTGGAGGAATCCATATCTGAGTCTAAGGTAAGATCTTCGAAAAGACTACGGAGACGAGGAGGTACCGCAGCAACAACAAAAGGCGATCCAGACATAAGAGGAGGAAATTCTCCTTCTTCCCCAAAACCAGACCAAGCACTTGAAGGAGGCCAATGGAATTCAACTGGATCGTCAAGCGGAGATCAAGTAGCAAGGGGTTGGATATATGGAAGAATAGGTTGCGAGAACTCGACAGACCTAGTGGACTGAGGGGTTTCGAAAGAAACGTCCAGAAAAGAACCACCACTAGGAGGCAATGAGGACGATGAAACTGGATGTTCCGTAACTTTGACTATATATCATAATAGGAAGGAAAAGAGATAACCAATCAAAGGTACCAAAAATCAAGAACCAAGGAAATCAATCAGACCAAGTAACAAACTTTCAATGGGTGTGTAATCGTAGGTGATTAATTTTATAACACTGAAACCAAAATTCAATGTTTCATGTTTTAAGAGTCAAGAAACAGGAAAAAGATGACTCTAGTCAATTTCAATTTGAAACGAGCGTGAAAGGAAAAGTGCTTGATGATCTCTTCTCTTGTTTAAAGAGTCACGAAAAGATCGAAATGACTTCTCAGGAATTCTAAGCAAGAGGGTGTACCAGGTTTCTGTGAACTTCCATATACACCTTGGTGATCAAATGAAAGAGAAATGACCAAGGACTTGACGTACGTGCAGGTAGTCTCCCCAAATGCTGTGTTCGGTGTATCACGGTTACAAGGTGGTAGAATCGGCTTCCTATGGATAAAAGGACTGCAACCTAGAGGGGTATCCCTTTATATATGCGATGGTACAGGGAGCACAATTTCGTACTAGCGCTGTCTGAAGACAAAAGGCGAGTGACAGCTACTAAGTTTTAAGACGTTGGAACACATCTCTAGCCTAGACCACTAGAAATGTTGCGCTAGGTTCAAATGTTGCCTTAGGTTCATTGAGTAAATTTTAAAGTTAATCTTGAATTATGTTTCAATTTCCAAGCCCTATCGAATGTGGAGCTCAATTTCCTAGATGCAAACTATATGAAAATGAACATCATTTCAATTAGATGAATGCTAGTTATAAGAAGGATAGAAATCTTTCAAACAAGCAAATAAGGAAAATATGCGAAAAAACTTCTAATGCCCTTAATGCAATCAATCGAAAACGAAATTCCTTCCTAGATTTACAAATGCTAGTTATGTAAAGGAACGTTTCACTTTCAATGCAATGAAAGAATGCAAAATATATTTTTGATTTTTGAATTTTCAATGAAATGAAACACACATTATACTAATTCAATGGAAAACAAAAAAAAATACTAGTTTGAGTTTTGCGAATGTAAGGTTTTGAAATTGAATGACTCAACCAAAGCGAAACAAACACAAAAACATGCAAGCTAATGGAGCAAAATTTCAATTGAAAATGAGCGTTTCCCAAAAAGACCCAAACAAACAAAGTAATCGATGCTCAAAGTATTGTAGAAGAAGGACTAATCGAAAAAAAAAAAAAGACCATTCAATTAGCAAAACAAAAGGATCACAAAAAACTCAATCTAAAGAATCGAAACGAGACTGATAACAATCAAAGAGACTTGTTCTTGAACAAAAGGCTCGGTGTGCAAGAATACTCAGAAACCCTAAGGTCTTAAATGACACCGACAAGAAAATGGACAAACGACTGAGGGAAACAAGTCTATAGTAGTCAACACAGTCTGAAAGGCTTACACACACTAAAAAATAACACAGAAGCAAGAAAAAATGACCAAAACATGCATTAGGGAGGTCAAACCAAAACATACAGGGGTTGGCGCGACTGTAAGGCTGTAATCCGCACCATACAGAGGTTGGCGCGAGTGCTAAAAGAGCAACCTGCGCCAATCGGCGTGACTGTCTAGACAAAAACCACGCCAAACTGGATACCTATGGGAAAAAGAGGAAAAACCCTAACCTAATGAGCAGAGGTCAACCTTGACACTCTGGAGCTGAACAGAGGATGGAAACTTTACAAAAAAACCAAAAAAAGATATATAACTAAACCAATAAGTGAAATTGACCCAACAGGATGACATGACAAACTCGCACTGATCCGTAGTGGAGTCACCAATTTGTTATGAAGGTAAATCCACTCTGCGGATAGAGACGATCCCTCTAGCCCTAGGGTGGGTCTAGTAACAAAAGGACACACTAAAGTGTTGCTTCCTAGTTAATGAATGAACAAAAGACACAGTAAATTGACCTACCTTGAATCCAACGCTGTCGACGTTGCAGAAAGAGTGGTGGCCTCTCACTCTTGCCTTGGTAAATCACAATCCGTGTGCTTTCACGTTCAGTTACCTACACATAGGACAAAGAACAAGAACAACATACGACATAATAGTTTCACTCACAACTACTAGCCAGTCAAAGAGGGCTAAACATATCACATCAAATAAACATCATAACACAATAGTGGAACCAAACAACAGTCATGTATATTAATGAATAGAAGGAAGAGTACAACCAATGCTTTGACGTCACAGTATCCTCCAGCGGAGTTCAGGCGAAACGCGTCTCAAATGTTGGTCAGGGAATTTAGACTCAAGCTCTCTTAGAAGTCATCGACTCGAGCTCTCTCAACACAATATTTCTTATTCTATCTTCTCTAGCAGCTTAGCTATAGTATGTATAATTCTCCTAGTTCTGCTATTCAACCGTTCAGCTAGCTTCTACTAAAAGAGATAGTTTCTTTTATAGAGGAAAAGGAGGAGGTTGGGATCCATACAAAGGTGGGAGGGAGTCCTATCCTTTAGGAGAGTTCCAAGGGAGGTGGAAACTACTAACTAAAAGAAGGATTCTGTGGTTGTTTTAGTTCAACCACTCCCAATGACTCATCCCCGAGGTGGTTGGAATGGAACCTCCACTTATATTTTTAAAAAATATTCCATAAACAACTTGGCGCAGGTGTCTAACTGGCACAGAGCGCCAACTGGCGTGGGCTCAGTGTTAAATTTCTCTGTCGGCGTGAGGGTGTAATTGGCTACTCACGCCAAGGTAAAAATAGGGATTTTCATAGTTCCGCTCAGGGAAATGTCAATGAGAAGAATGTTGCTTTTATCAAAAGGGATGCAAGGATGGTATTTGCAAAACATGACACTTCTTATTGGTCACAGAAACGACCCTCCAATGTGTGAGTTGGGGATTGCAGGGACAGTGACAAAATGTCGTGTAACAGATATCATCCAACAAATGTAAAAGTTGTAGATGAATTGATAAAGAAGAAGAATGCAGACATTGCTGCATTAAAGAAATAACTTAAGCTGCCTCCTACTGAACATCCTCAGGCAAAGGAAGTGTTACATGATGCAAATCAGAAAGATGAGATGATGAATCTCATTCTTCAGTTGAATGCCCAGATCAAAGAAATGGAGAATGAAATGGACAAGTTGGTCCAGGAGAAAAACGCTAGAGCAAAAGAAGTCCCTATCACTGTCATCCCTGTAGTAACAACAACTGCGCCTTCTACACTAGTAGAATCATTGGCTCCTACAGTCCCAATGGCTACAACACTTCCTATCACCTCATCAACAACTTCAGCAACAGAGTCTTCAACAACATCAACACAACCTACAGATGAGGCAAGTAAGTTAGTTAAAGCAATGCAGGACATATCTATTCAGAAAAATGAAATTAATAGACTTAAAGAACAACTGAAAAGTCTGGAAGATGAAAATAAACTTGCTTAGATAATGCACAAGGATGAAGAACAAAATACTAACAGGTTGAATGAGAAATTGAAGAAGTTAGAGAAAGATCTAACACTAAAGAACCAATGGCACAAGCCAAAAAAAAACTATGGACCAATATCATTGAATTTGTCAATGATATTTGACCATCCATACATGTTATCTATGAACAAAAACATTTAGTAAAAGCAACAGGTGAAGCCATCCAAAGGATAAAAGAAGAATTTGGAAAGAAGCTAGAAGAAGCTAATGAATTTATCAAGTTTCTTAATTCAAAGAATAGACAAGAATTGGAAGAAATTGGTATAGTTGATAGGACAGATACAATTCTTGAAGTCAGGAAAGTGATTTAAAAAAGAAACTTGATGATACAGTTAGAAGAAAAATGTCAGAACATGGAGGTTTCCATCACAAGGTTCATGATGAAGTTTGACACTCTTAGACAAAAAAGGCTTCCAAATCCACTAGTCATTCATGACAGAGTAATGAAGTAGGATGATTATGATAAGAAAATAAGAGAAGTGGCCAAGGATCAAGCTAACCTTCCTACTTCACAAGGAATTCCAAAAGGGAAGGTACTTTACAAAAGGTTTGAGAACCTTTTTTACCTGCAACATGAGATAAAACACCTATTTGTCAACAAGCCTACATTCTCAAAATACACAGAGGTTGATGATATATTTAGAAGGATGATGAAGATAAATTACCAGAAACATAATTTTGGGAGAAATTAACTGATTTACTATGAAGGCAGTAAAGGTTAAAACAGATAAAAAGCGCAAACAATTTTACAATTACAGAACAATAGTAACAATGAAAACATAATATTGAATGATGAAAAGTAAAACAACAGTCAAAAGGTTAAAGAGTATAAGACTCAAAGAGTATCAGTTGAAAGGTCAGAGTGAAAGTCAAAATAGAGTTGAAGTTAAAATGATACAACGTGAAAGACACTCAACTGCAGTCTTCGTTGAGCAACAATCAGAGACAAATCAACAACAAAATATCAACAATTAAACAACAAATCAATAAAAGTAGGGACAACTTGCATTAATTAGATAGATGTCTCTATCTTCTTGCATGAAGATATTTATTTTTCCATGAATAATTCCTAAGTTTGTTTTAGGATATTTTGTAAGATTTTTTGTATAAATACTTCACATTTTGAAGTATTGAGTGTGGATGAATTGTTGAACATTTCTATAGTTGTACTATTTTGGAACCTGAGGGTGATTGTACCAATTTCAAGTCAACAAACTGGATTAAAGAAATAAATAGATTATATTACATGATTCGTGTATTGGGCCACTACATTGAAGTACTTTCTACTTGTTCAATTGTTTCTTTCTGAAGTTTTCACAAATACTTGTATGTTTTTCTAAATCTAAATGATATAACAGGAATGATATTACAGAATATGCTTAATTGCACTATTTCTTGAACTATTTATCATTTATATATTTTCTTTTGAAATCCAGATTAGGGAATTCTTAATTTCTCTTTAGTTTTGATTGACCTCTATCTTTTCACTCATTATCTAGATTTGAGAACCCTTAATTTCTCTCTTACCTAGATTGAAACCATTTTCACCATTAGCCTAAGGATCTGAAGTTACTCAACTATCTTCCCCTATGAATACTTCCCTTTAGAACCTTGATCCTGCTTCTATTGCTTAACACTTTGACTCCATTATCCCAATGGTATGCAGACCTACATCTATCCATCTAAGTGATTTCACCACCAAACCAAATCCAAAAATCAAATCCCAAGTAATCCTACATAACTAGCCTAAAATCAACTACAATCAACAAAGATAAATCATATAGAGAGTGCCCTCTCTGAGCATTAGGAAGGCTAGATCCTAAGGCTTAAAAGTAGGTTTGTGGTTACCTCTAATATTCTTTAAACCAAAATATACACAACCCTTGAGAATTATTGGAGAGATAACAGATTCCATGTTTGATAAGGGTCCCGGGCATTGCTTATTTGCTCAAAAGTGCCGAGGAATGTTCAAACCTTCGGAAATGGCTATGGTGGAGTTATGAATATGTCGGGCACAAGGAAATCTTCGTTGGGGGAACTAGAAATTTAAGGGTACAAAGGATTCCGTTTCAAATCTTGTTACTTAATTTAATGGTTCAAAACTTGAATATGATGTAGATAATGTTGTAGCACCTCCATTTGTTTATAATGACCAAGTGAAGAGCTCTTTAACTGATCATATAAATATTTTTGCCCATACTTCTTGGATTGGAAAGGATGGGGCTTCACTGGAGAAACCAGTGTGGAACAATGAAAAGGATATTGGTTGTAATGGGTGATTCATGGGAATTCGTAGACATATTATTGGTGAGGATACTCAGTTTATTGGAAACAATTCTGCATATCCAGTGACCCAGAAACCTATTGTTAATTTTTCCTGCCATCCACCAAGCCCATTCTTGTATGATGCATATGCACATGGTTTGGTCAGGTCTTACAACATCTACACATTTTTAATTCATTAGATTGATAATTCTATCCATAGTCTTGAAAACCGGAACTGGGAATCGATCCAATCCATCTATCGACTTGGTTATTGAACTAGAATCCAAAACCTATCAGGTCCATCTATCAAACTGGGTATTGAAGGGAACCCCCAAAAAAAAACTGGACTGGTCAAATTTCAATAAACTGTTCTATAAAAAGTAAATACATGAAATAATTGAAAAAAATATTTTTAAGATTTAAAACTATGGTTCCAAACTATTAGAAATAAAATATGTAAAGTTTGCTAATATGTATACTATGGAAGGGTGAATATATCAAAATGGCATGGTGAAGATATCAAAATGACACGAAGTGCAATACATAACAACAAAATTGACCTCTACAGTCCAAAAACAATGCTACAAACAACACGGCTACTGACCTACTACAAGTCTACATATTAGTGATCAACATGATCACTCCTCATCAAACTCATCACCACTACTAGACATGGGATCATCAATATGAGCTACATAAACATCATCTGGCTCAGAGATTGATGACTCCTCATAATCCTTTGCAATCTCAGTAGTAGCAATAGTTGCAACAAAAATAGACCCAAAAAAAGCACATGTTGGTTGCGCTGCATGATTAGTGCTTCCCATTGGTTGTTTTCCTTTCTTGATTCAGCCACTAGTTTAGATTTCACTGGAACTACCAGATCAGCATTGGGATTAATCTCCCCAACTCCATGGCATCAATATCAAAAGTAGGATCAAACTTAGTTGGTTGAGTCTCCTCCAACCATTCTGATGTTGGATCAATATCCTCCAACACAATCAGATCTAGATAAGGGCTTTTGTTTTTCCTTAGTTGAAGGTTGTACTACACAATGATGAAATCATTTCACTATTTTTGTTTCAAACAACTTCTCTTATTCATGTGAATCCTTCAAAAACAAATCAATTTCACTCACAATAAAAAACATTGCATGTTTCACTAAGGATTATAACTGCAAACTTTTTCAATTGAGAACATTAGCTGCCAACTCCCATCAATGTGCTACAAATACAAAGAATATAGTTAGTTTATTGTACAACAATTTAGTTTTTAAGTTTGGCTAAAAAAACAGGGATCTACAATTTGAATAGTAAACAATTGAACTTAACAAAAAACAATTGGAATTTCTTACCTGGTTGATCCACACCTCATGCCATCTTTTCCAAGTTTTTATCAAAGGTACTTGAGGCCCTAGTGAAAACATTGATCTATTTATGCATTTCCAACTGCTCAAAGTCATCAGGGACCATGCACTTCAAATAATCGTACAATCCATCTTTGTACTCCCCAATTTGATCTTCTCCTAGTTGAGATCTATAATGATACTTTGAGTCCAAGAAATACCTCGCTGCATGTATTAGACAATGGAGTTGATTGTTCCATATGTTGTCAATGATCTCCCAAATCGGCCCATATTTACCTACATTATCTTTCTAGTCTAGCTGTATTTTCTCCTCTGCCTAATCCATGGCCTAATAGATGTGGCCTATGGCTATTGTTTTTCCATCCACCACTTGTAACACCTTAAAAAGGGGTTCACCAAGTTTTAGAACCTCTGTAGAATTTTTACAAAAAGAGTTGTCAAAAACTCTTTTTGGTATCTTTGACATCTTGTCCACGAGCCCATTGAGATGAATTCTATTCATCACAGGAAAAAAAATTCTGCAAGTTTTGTTGTTGCTAATTAAGAGATTGCAACATAAGGAAGTGAATTTCAAACCTTGTAATGGAAAGGCCTAACAAGCTCCTTGCCCCTACTGTTTTTCCTCATTAGGCTCAATGCTCGTGAGTGGTTGTATATGTATATTGTGGTACACTTGGCATGCTCTAAAATGTTATTTACCCACTCCAATTTTCTTATATCCTTAAGCATGAGGTCTATGCAATGTGCAACACATGGGATCTAAAATATGGTCCTATATTTTGACTCTGGCATTTTTCTAGCAAGAACATAGTTTGAGACATTATCTGTGATGACTTGCACAACATTATGCTCCCCTACTGTCCTAATCATCTCATCCAAAAGCTCAAATATAAGGTTTGCATCTGTCACCCTATCAAATGCATCAACTGATTTTAAAAACATGGTTCCTTGAGGGAAAGAAACAAGGAATTTAATGATATGGTGGTTCTTTCCTTCTATCCATCCATCTGACGTGATGAAACTACCTGTTTTGGTCCATAACTTTGTATACTCAGTCAAATATTATTCAATTGAAAAAATCTCTTTTTGCAAAAGACTTCCCCTCAAGTCATGCACATTAGGGCCTTTAAAGCCCTTTCCTATAGATATATTAGTCCCACATAGCTTGGTGTTAATTTTAGATAATAATGGTATGTTCTATGCTTGCAAAAATTACTTCAATGTCCTTTTATTATCCCAATATCAATTTCACTTTAATTTCCAATAGCAATCACATAAGTCATTAATTCACATTGACTGTAACTGTAGATAGAACATAAAAAATAAACTGCAGAAGAAAAGCCGAGACAATAGAACACAAGAATTAGGCTCAAGCCAGGGAAAAATCCCAGGATGGGGAACCCTTGATCAATTCTTCTTATTATCTAATATCAAATGTTCAACAGAGAGAGAATATCCAATAGAGTATAATAGATGATCCAATACCACTATCCTTAGTCAAATAGATGGCCTAATCAAAATCTGTAGTTCCGCTCTTAGTCAACAACAGTCAAACAACCCTAACCAGAAAGTCAATAGTAGTCAACGCAACAGTAAGAGAGTCCTCCTTGAGCTCGGTCAAGGGCAGTTAAACTTGACCTTCCTTGTTGGTCAAAGTCAGCCCAAAACAATCCTTCAAAGTCCAATCAAACTTGGTCAAAAGAGAGAGAAAGTCTGTTGTAATTTTTTGTGGTCAAAACAATAGTCAACCCTAAAGTCAACACTAGTCAAAGTTCCCATATTTCCTCGATTTCTTTTCTCAACAACTCGGTCCTCCAAGATCTAACTTCTGGTGGTCAAAGAAAGTCAAATGAAGAGGAGAAACTCAGTCAAACAAAGTAAAACTGTTTTGCTGCAGAAAGTCAACCCAAACAATGAAAGATGCCTCCAAAAATCTTGCACGTGTGAAGAAGAATAGGCTACTATGAAATTTCTACGAACCAATCAATGTAGGAGAGAAAAGAAATGTGTGTGTAGAATGTGCCAAATGAGGTTTGAGGTCTCTTTTATTTATATGTGATGGAGGGGGATCAATTTGCCCAACTTGATCCCAAGTCGACCTTGACCAAATGCACATGTGTGGGCTTCATTTCAAAAGAATATTTCTCCTTGTTCAAATTCAGTGATCCTTAGGTTGATTTTGGTCCTCTCGGAAATAGGAATTTAATCCAATAATCATCTTCTTCAAATGAGCTGTCCAAAATGAAATTTAGCCTTAGTTTCACATTTTAACGCTTAGTAATAAGGCACGCAAGCAACAATAAAGGGGATATCTCCATCATACTATCATCTGAAAATGTATTGAAAAACAACTTGTTTGCATTGTTTTTTCCAATGGTTACCAAGGTGGGTCGAGTTAGACTAGGTTGGGAGGAAGTGGCATTAGTAGAGGTAATGATAGGTGAAGGTGTCAAATAGCTCTTGATATTCATCCTCTTTATACGTTTAGATTGTTGGCCTTGATTGTAAGACCCAAGAGCAAAAGGAACATAATGGAAGGGGTCATGGACATTGATGGAAGGGATAAAAGAGGAGTATTGAATCTCAAAATATTCACACCCATATGCTATCATGGCTTGTACAAGTTCCCTCTTCCTTGTAATTTTTTTTTGGATAGCCTTATCCTCCACAAACTTCTCAAACCTCTCAAGGAATTCTACCCTAATAGGCTATCAATTTATTTGGTGCTTTACATGGCTTTACTTGGTCTCTTATCCCAGCCATGTTTTGTTTCAACTTGTTAATACCCCATCCCGCATATTTTTGGCAATATTTGTATATCATTTTTCCATCAATCATATCACAATGAGCGCATGCAAAATCCTTGGTTTTTGGAGGCCCGGTGGTTGATGAAATGATTGAAGTTTCTAAATGAAATAAATATGAAAATAAACAAAATGCAACTAAGTAAAATGGAAAACCTAAGATAAATTTGGAAAAAAAGGGGGACATATTTTTCCTACATATAGGCTGAAATTTAAAACTTGAAAATTGAAAATTGGAATTTGAAAGAACAAAAAAAGAAGAATTAAATACATGGACAGAAATGAAAGATTTTTTTCCAAGTGAAAAACATTACCTTGAAATTGAAACTAACTTCCTTAGTCTCCTCCTAAAGATTCCAATTCCATTAAACAAATTCAAAGTAGCTCCAAGATGACTAACACAACCCAAACTCTTTGTTGTTACATTGCTCCTGCAAAAACTCAGTGCTCTCCAAGCTCACAAAATCTCCAAATGAGATGTGTGAGGCAAATGAGAGGAGAGGTACGGTTTTATAGGCTTGGAGGGGCTATTTGTGTTTGGAAACAACCCCTAGTTAAAAAAAAAACACTCAAAGCCAGCTAAAACCGCCATCAAGTGGTCTATGGCAACACACGTGGGTTTGTTTCATGAATCAGTCGAGTTATGACAGGACCGACTGGTTCATACTAGTTTATGTTGGTTTTGTACCAAACTAGGTTCTCCCTTACTCCAAATTGGGGTCATTGGCTAAGTCAACCTTCGAGTGTAATAAACTGGTTGGTTTGATCGGGTAACGGTTCAACCGAGTCAAGTTTTACAACCATGATTCTATCAAGCTTGTTGGAGTTAGATATTTTCCAATTCATTGAAACTTGGAGTGGGTTTTATGTGGTGATACACTCATAGCCATACAATTAGGCACATATATCACTATTGTATCATTGGAGCAAAGGACTCAAGGCAGCTACGACACATTTAATCTTGTTGTTAAGTTTGAAGTTATAGTTCAATATTATATTCCTAAATGTCAACATTATCATCAAGTTGGACACATGGAGAATTAATGTTTTGATCTCCATTCTTGAGTATTAACGCATCTTGCGAAGGTATTTTTTTCATCTTCTTACCTTGTCTTTGATAGGGGGAATAATATCAATGGTTAACAACCAAACTTCAAGTTTTGAAGTCCTATCAATCGAGTAGAAACAAATGAGCTTGAATCATAGCCATAGTCAGAGCTACATCTAGAGTCGGAGTCATAGTTGTAGCTAGAACCAGAGTTGAAGCCAATATTACATCAACATGATTAAGTTTTTGGTCTCTCTTAAATCGCCATTTAGGAGAAGACTTGTAATGTATGCTATACAATAGCTTGCGATCATCTTCAAACTACCATTGGAGAGTACTTCCAATTAGAAAAAGACATTAACTTCGAGTTAAATTATGAAATTTTTTAGGAATTGTTGAGCCTTAGAGCCAAGTTCCATAGTTCTTGGCCATCTTTAAACCACCATTTAGTAGAAGACATCAACTTATGTTATCCATTTGGATTGTGGTATTCCTTAAACCACCATGTAGTATAAGACTTACAACTTTTGATAGACATCAATTTGTGGGTTTGTTTAAACCTCCATTTAGTAGAGTACCTACAACTTTTGCTAGACATCAATTTGTGGACTTCCTTAAACCACCATTGAGTAGAAGACATCAACATTTTCTAGCCATTTGGTTTGTTGTCATCCCAAAGTAACAAGTGAATATGAACATACATCTAGAGTCCAAAAGACCTCTTAGAAGATAAATCCAAAGGTCATAAGAAATGTATTTATATATGTATCATATTAATAAAATGCATTCTATGATTTATATCCAATTTATGTGTGATCTAACACAAATTATTAGCAACTAATATAAAATTTTCATTGTCATGGAGCTCATGATGGTTTAGTGAAGTTTTATGAAATCTTGCATAGTAAGATAGGTTGAGGTGTTTCTAAAATCCTAAGAAAGTGGATTTACACGCTACTTGTCACGATGCTCTAGCTTGTCCTTTGAGGAATAAGGGAGCAAACCAAAATAAAAATGTTTGAAATTTTCGGATAGTGTTGATGATTAGAATGAAGTAAATCGACAATTGCAAGTGTCGATTAGGGAATCCAATCCTTTCTTGAGGGGTAGAAGTAAAGGACATGGATATCGGGTTTCTTCCTTGAGGGAGGTACTTGAACCTAAGGTCTCTTTAGTTGAAGCAAATATGCTTTATGAAATTGATATCTTCGTTTCATATATAGAATTGGTTCCCTTTGTGATTCTTCTCACCTTTTGACTTATAATTGTCACTATGGCTCCTTTAGAATAGTCACGAGAGATTAAAATGAAGGGAAACATGATAGATTGAGTATTATTCTTTAAAGAGACAGAAATGTCAGGTGCATTAATTGTGTAATACTCCTATTGTAAATGTTTGTAATCTTGGAAGTTCTATATGCACTTATAATTTCTTTTTTGGTATTGTGCTTTGGGCACTTGAAAGATGTCATTTGTTTCTACAATGAAATAGAGATTGTGATTTTTTTTCTATGCAAAAAATAAAAATAAATAACAAATTTTGAAGAAAACAATCATGCTGAAATATGATTTTGGGGATTCACTTAATTGGAGTATTTATTACTAAGGTAATTTACTATGACCTATCTCCCATGAACCCTTTTCACTAATCAACAATCCCTTGTGGGCTTGAATAGTTGTATCCTTCAGTTTATTAGTTTCAATCCCACTTTTACACAAATCATGTTCATGAGAATTTGATTATTACTAATGATGCTCATGGGAAATGGATCAAAATGAACAACTTTGAATATTAAACACTTGAGTATAGAATATTTAAAAAAAATATTTCAAAACACATTACGTAAATCCCCACACATTATTATTCCATTTAAAACTTCACCCTTAGTGATAGTGAATGGTGTCACTTAATCTTGAAATATGATATTTCACCATGTTGCATTAAGGAAGCCTTTGAATACCAAGTAAGCCATTAAAAATTTCACTCTATTGTATTTATTGAGTTGTGATCTAGTGGTAGTTTATCATTGCTTCCATAGCTTTTATTAAATAAGAGATCATCAAAGTGACATGCCCAAAGTGCAATTTCATTATCTCCAACTAAATCTTGTAGATATATATTTTGATCGTTGGGGAAGGGGGGATAAGTCCCTAATTATGGCCAAAAAAATCTAGGGGTATTACAATGTTATAAATAAAAAAAGAGAAGAAAGAAGAATATAAGAAAAAAAGAAAAAGACAAACAGTTAATCTAATTTGATCGCATTACAAAAAATTAGGTTACATTGTGTTGTGTCGAATTTCCCATTAATCACTTGAAAGCTACTAGTTATGTTTGGGACATTGTTGTCTATTTTAATACAAGACTTCATGGCCATAAGATTTGATATATGGGTTCACAAATATCGAGTTATAATTCTAAGAATAATAAATAAATACAAAGAAACAATTTAGATTTAAGACACATATCACGGTTTCCTTTGGTCTATTGATTTGGAAACTGCCATGGATATTCCGTTGGATAGTTCATTGATTTGAAAATGATTGCTTGTTATTGCTATGCTAATATCATTTCCAGATATAAAATTCTCTTTGATTTGGTTTTCTTATTCATTAAGAGCTTATCCATGAGCATGTGATTGTCAATTAAATTTATTTGGTGAAATTTAGTGTTTGTCATAAACTTAAAATAATAATTTTAAATGACTGAACAACAAAAAATATAAACACAACAAACACACATAACAGAGCTCAATACACATAATTTTGTTGAAGGAGTTCACCCCTCCTGGGCTACATCCTCTTGGTCCAACTTCATAATGCGGGCCTTCGTATTCAATTCAAGTGAGCTCAAATTGCTATTACAAGCTTCAAATGCTATTGGAACCTATTCCAATGAGTATAAAACATCAAAATATACCAGAAATGACTGTTTGTTTGCTTAATTTGGATTATGGATACTCTGGAAATGCCTCCAACACTTGGTGGCCTTGGCCTTAAAAAATATTCAAATGCACAAAAACACCTGTAGGTGATCTTCTCTGCCTCTGCAACCTACTTCATTGAGTTCCTAGCATGTTAATTAGCCAATAATGCTTCTTTCTAAGCTCTGTTTGTGTAATATTCCCTTTTTTGGTGTCACCTACAACAGGGTTGGGCTGGACTTCCAGAGTTAGGAGAAAACAGGTCACAGGTACATGTTGGTGTCATCAACGGGCTCAGGGGCTTTTGGAGGAGTTTTGAGGAGTTTCTATGAGGACCAGTGGCATTCACTTGATGTATTCCATCATCCGAGAAACTTGCTTTTGGTTCTGGTGCATTCCAACAACTTTCAGAAAATTGAGTTATTTTTCGGCTTAACTCAGTTAATTACACTCAAGGTGGAATTCCAAGAGGAATACATGATGGAACACCTTGGTGTAATATCTCATTGGAACTGGGACGAGGATACCTACATGATGGGATGGTTGAACATGAGTTTCAGTGACTGGAGGAGGTGTGGTAGCCAATTTACTCTTTTCTGCATTAAAAATGAATATTTTAATAAGAGGGAAAAGTGCTCCATGAATAAAATAATAATAAAATAAGGCTCTAGAAGGATCCAAGAGATCTATAAAAGAAAGGGTGGAGGCCATTGAGGGATATCTTTGGAGTAGATCATTTTCTTGTGTATGAGAGGTTTGAGAGCGTGGTTCTCTACTTCAGCCGTAACCTTCGGACGGATACCCTCGGGTGATTTGTGAGTGTTGGACGGAATCCCAACTCTCTTTGAGAAGACTTCATTCAGAAGTTTCGCCGAGCTTTAGGGATTTATGTGAAGATCATTTAATCTTCAACTTGTCCGTCATTGTCTTTCAGTGGGGTTAATGGCAACTGTTGCCAGAGGGAGAGTGCAACAGTTCAGTTTTGGAGGCCAGCGCAGTGCAACAATTTATATTGATGGCCAGTTCTCCATCTCAGCTCTTTTTGTTTAGATGTATATGTAACCCCAGTTATTATTTATAATAAAAGTCGAGATTCTTCCTATTTGATGTGTTAATGGATTGCAATATTTTACATGTCTTATTTTTACATGGAAATCTTATGTTAATTGATTCAGTAGTTTTACCGTAAAATTTTGGATTAGTAATATTTAGGTAAAATCGGAAAAATATCCCATTTGGGATATTACAGTGGTATATAAGCCTCGATATTAGCACAACTTGCGTGTTTTCAATTTTTGGTTGCAGTTATTTTGGTTAGAATGACCTATGCAGTGATTGGATGAAGCTCATTTGTGGGAGCTGCATTGGTGGAATTTTAGAGCTGGGGTGTTGGGAGATTGATAGGAGAGCCATTTGAGGAGGTTGGCTGGGATTTTGGAGAGCAGTGATTGACAGTAGCTACTACAGTTCCAGAAAACGAAATTGGAAGAGGGCCAAACTACAAAGGGTCATATTTTGAAGGTTGGAATTAGAGGGAACCCTTTCTAGGTTTTTCAGGGTTTTGGGAAAGGATCACATTCCCAAATTCCTAGAATTTTGTTAGGTCCCTATATCACTAGTATAGTCCCTTATTATTGTTAGTGTAACCCCCTTATTGTTATTATTGAACCCTTGTAACCCCCATTTTGTTATTATTGTGACCTTAAATTAGTATTGTTAGGTCGGCTAGGATTACATTGTGGCCCACTAGGATTACATTATGGCCCCATGGACTCCTATATATAGAAAGGAGGTTTTGTTCATTTGTATCATCCAAGAATTGTTCATTTATGTAATGTATTGGAGGTTGCCCCCTCGAAGTGGCTCATTTCTAAGGCGTTGTTATCTCTTTTCTTCTCTTTTTGGAGCTGGTTACACAACATTTGGTATCAGAGGCTTTGGATTCTAGGGTTTCGCTGCTCCAAACAGGTCATCGTGGCATTTTCGCTATAAATTTTTTTCTACAAAGCTTCAGAGACAAAGGACGAAACAGTGACACGTGGCTAGTCATACAAGTTCGCTCTACTGAACCAGTCCATAATTAGGTCATTGTGGGAGATTGGACACAACTTTGTCTTGGAGAATCCAAATCAGGTCAGACCTGTGGCATTCAAAAGATAATTCAGAGGGATACTTCAATGCTGAATTTCAGATATTGAAGAGCTGCAATCACAGAGATAATACAATTTAAATATCGAGCTCCTCAAAGCAAGTAAAAGGTGTGTATTTTTTTTCCGAATTGCATAAGTCTTGTTTGAAGAATCAAGTTGAATTGATTGCAAGGGCCTATTGTAGAATAGATATCAATATTGGAGTCTAAAATGGCCCCTAAAAAGAATTCAACACCCATTAAGCCCTTAGAAGGCTCTACTATGACTCATGAAGACGAAGAATGGCAACATGACATATCAAAATTACAAGAGCAAGTGCAACAAATTTCGCTCTCGTAAAGAACAACAAAAAATGAAATGGAAGTTTTGAAGAAGGGCGTGGAAACTAAGATGGATGGTTTGAAGAAAGGCGTGGAAGCTAAGATTAATGGTTTGGAAGCTAAGATGGATGGCATGGAAGTGGGCATGGAAGCTAAGATGGATGACATGGAAGCTAAGATTGATAAAAAAATGAAAGACAACATGGAAAACATGAAGAAAGATCTAAAAGTAGACATTGAAAGTTTGGGAAAGTTGATACAAGAAATGTTTCCTAATGGTGAAAAGATAGTAGAGGAAACTCATGATGAGAACAAAATAAATGTTAATCGTGATTTCATAAACTCTACTGTTGGAGGGAAGAACCACCATATTCCAAAAATGGATATGAGGAAGTTTGATGGAAAGGATCCAGTAACATGGATACTACAGATGGAGCAATATTTTGATCTCCATAATGTGCAAAACACACAAAAGGTACGCATTGCAACTTTACATTTAGAACAAAATACATTTGTATGGTATCGATGGCTTTGCTCCCGTAAAAAAATTGTCACTTGGTCAATTTTTACGGAGGAAATGATAGCACATTATGAGGATACAAAGAGCAACACCTTCTTTGCCCAATTGATAAATCTCAAACAAAAGGGTTTAGTGGGGCAGCACATTGAGGACTTCCAAAAATTGAATATAAGGGTAACTGATATTCCAGAGGAACACAGGATCGATCTCTTCATAAGCACTTTAAAGGATAACATCCAACATGAAGTTCGTGTTTTGGAACCAGATTCATTGGAGAAGGCATTCAGGTTGGCAAGAAAAGTTGAATGTAAAATAATGGCGACAAGGAAGCCTACCACTCAATTCTATAAAGAAGGAAGTGTTGCTACATCTAGATTTTCACAACCTACAAGGTTGACACCACAACAATTGGAAGAAAAAAGAGCAAAAGGGCTTTGCTACAGTTGTGATAGAAAATACACTAAAGGTCATAAGTGTGCTGAGAAGATATTATTTTACATAGATTGTGAAGAGGAAGAAGAAAATGAACAAGAAGAGGATATACACCAGGAACCAACCCTAGAAGAGGAAGAAATGAATCCGACCATATCGTGTAATGCACTGGCAGGAATTACCACTCCTCAAACTCTCAAGATACAAGGACAAATCAAGAAGAAAAGGTAATAGTGTTGATTGATTCAGGTAGCACCCATAATTTTATTCATTGTAAGGTAGCCAAGGAATTAAATTGTTTCCTATACCCAGCACCAGAATGTCAAGTGATGGTTGCAAATGGAGGAACTATAAATTGCTCTGAAAAATGCCATAATATTAAGCTAACCATGGGGGAATATGTATTGACTAGTCCAATGCTTTCCATTCCTATGGGAGGTGTTGATGTTGTACTAGGAGTACAATGGCTACAATCTTTGGGGACGGTAGCTTTTAATTTTCAAGAACTTTTCTTGAAATTTTTTTCAGAAGGAAAGGAAGTCGAATTAGGGGGTATTGCAGGGAAGCCAGGAAGGATAATAAGCTCTAATGTCATGACAAAGCTTCTAAAGAAAGAACAGCGAGGCGTAATTGCACAATTATGCTCACTAGAAGTTCCAACATCAAAATCATCTATTTCTGCAGATCTCCAACAAGTCTTGGACAATCATTCCAAGGTGTTTGAAACTCCCAAAGGACTCCACCTATTCGTGATCATGATCATGCTATTCATTTGATTCCAGGAAGTGTTCCTCCAAACATCAGGCCTTATAGATATCCTTACTTCCAAAAGAGCGAAATTGAGCGTATGATTGCAGAAATGTTAGAGGCGGGTATAATTCAACCTAGTCAAAGTTCTTTCTCTGCTCCTGTAGTATTGGTACACAAGAAGGATGGATCATGGCGAATGTGTCCAGATTATAGGGAGCTCAATAAACTCACCATTAAAGACAAATTTCCCATTCCTGTGATTGATGAATTATTGGATGAATTACATGGAGCAATTTATTTTACCAAGTTGGATCTTCGTTCGGGATATCATCAAATTAGAATGAAGACTGAAGATATTCCAAAAACAGCATTTCGAACTCATGAGGGTCATTATGAATTTTTGGTCATGCCTTTTGGTCTTACCAATACACCTTCTACATTTCAAGGGTTGATGAATTCCATTTTCAAACCCTTCCTTAGAAAATTTGTGATAGTATTTTTTGATGATATACTAATCTACAACAGGTCGTGGAAGGATCATGTTGAACATGTTGACAGGGTGCTCAAACTATTGCGGGAGAAACAATTATATGCAAAAAAATCCAAATGTTTCTTTGGAGTACAAGAGGTGGAATATCTGGGTCATATTGTATCTCACGAGGGTGTTAAAGTAGACCCTAACAAAATTAAAGCCATTAAGGAATGGAAAGTCCCCACAACCATAAAGCAGTTGCGAGGATTTCTCGGGTTAACAGGGTATTATCGCAAGTTTGTTAAGAATTATGGAGAATAGTAGCACCTCTAACAACATTATTGAAGAAAGATGCATTTTAATGGACCCCTGAAGCAACTAAGGCCTTTGAACATCTTAAAGAGGAAATGTGCCTAGCACCGGTCTTAGCTACGCCAGACTTCACAAAAACCTTTATTGTGGAATGTGATGCCTCTGGAAATGGAATTGGTGCAGTTTTAATGCAGGAAGGAAGACCCATTGCTTTTGAAAGTCGTCCAATCAAAGGAAAGTATTTACAGAAACCTATTTATGAAAAGGAAATGTTAGCAATACTGCATGCACTAAAGAAATGGCGAACTTACCTAATGGGAAGACACTTCAAGGTAAAAACTGATCATGATAGTCTTAAACACTTTTTTGAACAAAGACTATCTTCAGAAGAGCAGCAAAAATGGGTCACAAAGATGTTGGGTTATGACTTTGAAATAATCTACAAAAAGGAAAGCTTAATGTTGTTGCAGATGCACTCTCAAGAAAGAATGAAGAGGTGGAAGCATTGCTTTGTGCCATTTCTATTATCCAACCAGATTGGATAACCGAAGCAAGAGATGAATGGAAGAAGGACAAAGATGTATGGACACTCATTCAAAGGTTGCAGCAAGATCCTAGTACATCTGATACATTTAGTTGGAAAAATGATTCCTTATGGTACAAAGATCGCTTATATCTTTGTAAGAATTCCCAACTAAACAAAAGATTCTTCTGGAATTGCACACTTCTCCTTTAGGAGGACACTCAGGATTTTTAAAAACTTACCACAGGGTGAAGAAAGAATTTTTTTGGGATGACCTTAAATCTGATATTCAAAAGTTTGTGGCGGAATGTTTGGTTTGCCAGCAGAATAAAGTGGAAACAATTAAGACCCCGGGACTTCTACAACCTTTATCCATTCCAAGTCAACGTTGGGAGGAGATTTCAATGGATTTTATCACGGGTTTACCTAAGTCTGAAGGAAAGAGTGTCATCATGGTGGTAGTTGATAGACTTACCAAGTATGCACACTTTTGTGCATTATCTCATCCATTTAAAGCAAGCACAATTGCTACTACATTTATGGATAGAATTCAAAAACTACATGGAATCCCAAGGGTTATTGTGAGCGACAGAGATCCCATTTTTACTGGAAATTTTTGGACGGAGTTATTTTCTTGTTTGGGTACTCAATTAGCTCATAGGTCATCTTATCATCCTCAATCTGATGGTCAAACTGAGATAGTAAATAAATGTTTGGAAGGATATCTTCGTTGTTTTGTATCTGATAAACAAACACAATGGGTCAAGTGGTTACCTCTCGCTGAATGGTAGTATAACACTTCCTTCCATACTGTAGCAAAAATGACCCCATTTATGGCACTTTATGGATATCATCCACCATCCATCACATCATCTTTAAGGGAAAATTCGAAGGTTCAAGCAGTGGAAGATCACATCGAGCATCAGCAAGAAGTTCTCCAAATCTTAAAGGATAACCTGAATTTAGCACAAAATCGAATGAAACAACAGGCAGATCAACATCGCAGCGAGAGAAGTTTTGATGTAGGAGATTGGGTATTTTTACGGCTACAACCATACAAACAAATGTCCCTCAAGCAAGCTAAGAAGGATAATAAATTATCACAAAAGTACTATGGTCCTTACAAGGTGTTGCAAAAGATTGGTACTATGGCATACAAATTGGAGCTTCCTGCTTCTTCGCGAGTACATCCAGTTTTCCATGTTTCATGCTTAAAGAAGGTTATAGGTGAAAATCTTCCAGTTCAAACAATATTGCGAGAACTTGATGAGGAAGGAAAATTCATATTGGAACCTGAAGTGGTCATGGAAACAAGAACTCGACAGCTACGGAATCGATCAATTTCAGAGTATCTCATCAAGTGGAAGAACTTACCCACTGAAGATTCTACATGGGAGGATGAGAATCTTATACAGAAGCACCCAGAGCTACTCAAGCGTTGAGGACAACACTTTTTTGAAGGAGAGGGGCATGTTAGGTCCCTATATCACTAGTATAGTCCCTTATTATTGTTAGTGTAACCCCCTTATTGTTATTATTGAACCCTTGTAACCCCATTTTGTTATTATTGTGCCCTTAAATTATTATTGTTAGGTCGGCTAGGATTACATTGTGGCCCACTAGGATTACATTATGGCCCCATGGACTCCTATATATAGAAAGGAGGTTTTGTTCATTTGTATCATCCAAGAATTGTTCATTTATGTAATGTATTGGAGGTTGCCCCCTCGAAGTGGCTCATTTATAAGGCGTTGTTATCTCTTTTCTTCTCTTTTTGGAGCTGGTTACACAACAAATTTTCTGAGCAATTTTCAATGGGTAAATCATAGGCTGAAGTCATGCAACATTGTATTCTAGGAGCAACAACATATTTTTTGGAGGAACTTGATATTGGGGTTAATCGATATTTGGAAAAACCATTTCTGGGTTTTTCTGGGTTTTGTGAAAGGAGTTTGTCATAAAAATTTCAGAATTTTGTGGGTGATATTCAGGTCTGAAATCATCATTCTTATAGCAGGGCAAATTATTAGTTTGTTGAGATTTCACATTATTTGAACATTTTTGGTCAATCATAATTAGCCCAAAAAATTTCTGGGTTTTGTCGGCCACGGGTCAAGGAGTTGGCTCCTAATTTTGTAGAATTTTTGGGGGATTTTTTGTGCTCCAAACATACAAAATTATTTGGGAGCTAGTGGGAAATGAGTAAAATTAAATTTTGGGTCTCGAGTGACTGGTAGTATTTGTCAAAATAATTTCTAGGTTTTTCTGGGTTTGTGGTGGAGAATCCAAGATTAATTTGGTAGAATTTTCTGAGCACTTTTGGAGGCTCAAACAAGGATTCCTTCCAGCGAGCAGTTGCTGAATTTCCAGAGTTGGCGCAGAGCTTGAGGAGAGATCATTTCCTTGCATCTGGGGTAACATTTTTCTCACCTAAGATTGTTTAGATTGCTTTGCTAGGATGAATTCATCTTGTTGTTCAAAATGATTTTGCTAGAGCCCAATTTGTGCAAAATCTTAGAAAAAAATTTAATGACTTGGAAAGAATTCAATACCAGCTATAGTTTGAAAAATCACTTGCATAAGGTTCTTGGAGTTGCAATGCTTCCTTGGATCAAAGAAAAAAACCAAACAACATACCCTTTTCAAATGGGATACATGCCATCATATAGCTAGAGTAGATAAGGGATTTGCAAAAACAGTTTGAGGTAGGGAGTTGGCTCTTTGCACTTGGATCTGATTTGAAGAACCTAAAGATGACCGCAAAAACTTTCCTTACTTTGGAGAAGCTAGAATCACATCTTCCTAAAGTGAGCCAATCAGATTTGAGGGTCCTAAATTTGGCACTCAAACCAACAATGCTTGCTTTGATTCATCCAAGATTCTTGGATCATCCTTGTGAAGGAGTTAGACTTATAGTAGCTTCTTGTCTCAGTGAGATCATTAGAATAACTTCACCTATGCTTCCTTATAATGATGAAATTATGTGGAAATTTTTCCAACTAATAGAAGAGAATATTCATGATCTACATAACATTTGGGGTCTTTCCATTGAGAAGAGGATCAAGATCTTATAATTCATGGCTGGAGTCATGGGTAATAATGATGACATTTGTAGGATGTTGTAGACCAAGTTGTTGACCATTTGGAGGAGAGAACAATTGGTTTCACCTATTTCTTATAAACTGGTCTAGAGTTTGGTTGAGCAAAACATTGGGTGTTTCAGGAGAGCGTTGACCAGGGAGGAGCTACTCCAATTTGGTGGATCAGGCAGCAAGAACGAGTTGAGGAGGAAAGGACTTTGCTTCATCTGCAAAGAACCTTAGAGGCATGATCACTCATGCTTGAGTGATGTAGATGATGTGACAAAGGTAGAGAAGAAGGACATTCCTTTTGTATGCCAAAACAAGGACTCTTCTTCAGATGAGTCCATGGGGTCATATGAGGATGCTTCTAGGGAGCATGAAAAATCATGTGGAGTTGATGACAGTAGGCCGGATTTGTCTTCCAGCGTGTAGTGTGAGTAGTCAGGGGATTCGTTGGGAGATATTCAGGATGATGAGTCACTTGTGATGATTTAGCCGGAGCAACATATGGTGGAGCATGAGTCAGCTGAGGAGGAGGCTATGCATATCATGCATGATAGTCCTTTGGGGGAGAGCCAGATGGAGGTTCACATTGAGTCTATGATGGATATGCGGCTCACCTTGGGGTCAGCCATTGAGGAGGAGCAGTCAAATGCACAAACATCGAGTACAGTGACAAGAGTTGCAGATCCATATCCATTGGAGATGTTGGAGGTTGATGAGATAGTTCTATAGGGGGCTAGTGGACAACGGGAGCATTACATTCCCGATCAGCAGAGGGCAGAGCTGTTGGAGGTGGTGGAGCATCCATCTTTAGGTTGAAACATCGATGGGGTGCATATAGATGCCCATGTAGTCAGCAGAGTTGTAGTACTTTCAGGGAGTAACACTCTCCAAGAGTACATCGACGGGGCTTGCAACATATCTTTCCCCCTTTGGCCCATTATAGAGAGAGGGGCCTTATTCTGCAGGTAGATCTCATCGAAAAATAGGACAGAGTAGCATGAGTTGATTACGGTCTAGCGACAACACTCCAGGCGTGTTCAGTATGCAGTCGTCGCTACATTAGATTCTTCTTCCAGCATAGATTGGCGGGAGATCATGAGTTGGTACCCTCTTGATGGTACGATCTTCTTCGTAGGGAGTGCAACGGAGCAGGGGCCCTTAGACATGGCAGATGTTGCAGATTCCAGCTGGTAGTGGGGCAAAGGTCATCATTTCTTCAGCACTCCATCCTGATTTCAGGAGAGCAGGATCAGCATGGGATTGAGTCAGGACTTGGATTGGAGAGAGGTGATGATTTGGTACACAGTTGGTGGGGCAGCTTATACAGTTAGAGGTACATCGCAACAAGAGCCAGGGAGAATTGATGATTGTTGGAGTACATCACTTCATGGGACATCAGCTATAGCCAGAGGCAGTCCACAGTCCGAGCCGTGGGACTTGGGCGATGATTGGCCATGGTGGCGTTGGGATCCGAGAGAATTGTTTGATGACATGTACAGTGAGAGATCAGTTTGTGATCCCGGCACTGAGGGGTCTATTCCGGGTGGATCGACACAGACACATAGTAGCACTAGGGGATTTGTATGGGATCCGGGCATTGGGTCTCAGTTGCGTCAGGTCAACATATTTGCCCACATATTTGGATTTCTTGAGGGCAAGAAATCTTGGGGTGAAAGGTCTGTAATATTCCCTTTTTTGGTGTCACCTGCGACAGGGTTAGGTTGGACTTTTAGAGTTAGGAGTAGACATGTCACAAGTACAGGTTGGTGTCATCAGCAGGCTCAGAGGCTTTTTGGAGGAGTTTTGAGGAGTTTCTATGAGGATCGGTGGCATTCGCTTGATGTATTCCATTATCTGAGCAACTTGCCTTTCATTTTGGTGCATCCCGACAACTTTCGGAATTGAGTTATTTGGCTCAACTCAGTTAATTATGCTTAAGGTGACATTCTGGGAGGAATACATGATAAAACACCTTAGTGTGATAGTTCATTAGAACCAAGACGAGGATACTTACATGATGGGATGGTTGGACACGCGTTTCAGTGACCGGAGGAGACGCGGTAGCTAATTTACTCTTTTATGCATTAAAAAGGAATATTTTAATAAGAGGGAAAAGTGCTCCATGAATAAAATAATAATAAAATAAGGCTATAGAAGGATCCAAGAGATCTATAAAAGAAAGGGTGGAGGCCATTGAGGGATATCTTTGGAGTAGATCACTTTCTTGTGTATGAAAGGTTTGATAACGTGGTTCTCTACTTTAGCCTTAGCCCCAGGACGGAAACCGTTGGGTGATTTGTGAGTGTTGGACGGAAACCCAACTCTCTTTGTGGAGACTTCATTCAGCAGTTTCGTCAAGCTTCAGGGATTGGTGCGAGGATCATTCAGATCTTCAACTTGTACGTCATTGTCTGTTAGGGGGGTCAATGGCAACTGTTTCTAGAGGGAGAGTGCAACAGTTCGGTTTTGGAGGCCAATGCAGTGCAACAGTTTATATTGATGGTCAATTCTCCATCTCAGCGCTTTTTGGTCAGATGTATATGTAACCCCAGTTATCATTTATAATAAAAGTCAAGATTCTTCCTATTTGATGTGTTAATGGATTGAAATATTTTACATGTCTTATTTTTACATGGCAATCTTATCTTAATTGATTCAATAGTTTTACCGTAAAATGTTGGATTAGTAATATTTGGGTAAAATCGGAAAAATATCCCATTTTGGATATTATAGTTTGGGCGAAAATTGCCTCAGTTATGGAAAAAACTGTATTTCCCCCAATTTCTCCACCAATTTTGGAAGACTTCCAGTTAAATTTCCAAAATAGACACTCCGCCATTTTTGGCGCGCTCCCCTAAAAGTCTGCCAGATTAATCGACGCTTAATTAGTGATAAGCGCAATTAAGGATAAGAAATCACAGGTTTTAAATTAAACGCATTTAGCGCTAATGGTGGATTAATGGAATTAATTGTGGCTTAACATAGTTTAACTACATTTTAATGGCATAAACCATGTTTTAATAACCTCGCTGAATTTTCCATTTAGCTCCTGGTTCGGGCGCTTGGGCATTTGGGGAGGGGGCTGGCCTCCTCCGGACCTCTAATGGACAGCATGATAAACTTTAACATTTGGCTGCAATGTATAGTTATTAAGACCTTTGGTGTAGACGGAGCGGTAGAGCGGTGGCGTGGTGTGTGGTAGGTCAAGGGTTTGACCCCGACCTCGACCTATATATTTTGTTCTAAAGTATTTATCAATTCTGAAAAAATAATATACTATCCACCAAATACAAACCTCTGCCATCGTGGTTAGAAGTCCCTCCACATTTGGTTAGGCCCGCCGATTGACAAAGGTTTAGAACTATAATATATATCATATATATATACACACACCGTAATATATATATATATATATATATATATATATATATATATATATATATATATATGAAAAAATATCCATAGTTTAACCTTGGTATGAAATAAAAATTTGAACCTGCCAACCCTAGGCCATGTGGTGGGGTCATGTGGCAGCCCCTAGATGCGCCACGTGGCCTACCCCCATTGGTCCAATAATTCAACCATTAAAAAAATAATCATTGCACCAATAAATAAAAAATTCACCCTTAGACTTTGGATAATTTTTTTTTCACTTCCTAGCCATCATCGACGAATCTGGCTAGAACACTTGGCACATTTTCATTCGCTGAATCTATAGAATATTCTCTGAGAAGCTAACTGTACTTTCCACATCATCACTGTACCTGTTCTTCCCATTTTTTTCCCCTGTTTTGGAAAGCGAACAACATACCATAACTCACTCATACGAACTCGGATTTTGATGAAACGAGTTGCAATGGAATCCTGGAGACGAGCTCTACGCTGTCATCCTAGTCTGAAGCATTTCTGAGCACTTTTAATTTTTATCTAAAATATTGATCCCTGATCATTCCTCCTCACTAGAAGCCTTTTGGACCCAAAAATCTCTCTTGTTTACTGATTATGAAGATGAGGGGACTATTCCCTCACTCTTACAGTCTTTATCCATCTAAATTTTTCTAATTTCATCATTTAGAGCTTTTCATAATAGACAATTTTTTCCTCGATTCTTGCGACCTTCTCTTGCTGTCTTTGACACTATCTTTCTGCAATATTTATGAATTTACAGAACAATAATCTAATTTTGCAGAAACATCTTGTTTCTACCTTCGTCAACAATCAAAGGAAACTTGGAATTTTCTCACCTTGCACTCTGTCACTATGGCGATTTTTAGCTGCTTTTTCCTTGAACTTGTTGCGAATCTTGACCAAGTATCTTCGCCATTGTAATGTGCATTTTGGAAACCAACAATGAACATTTGTGAAACATATGACTTCTTTGCCAAACTTCTTTTTCCTCTCTTTGACCTTTGCAACCTCTTGCACCGACACCTTGTTTTCAACACTTCTCAACACCAATGTTGATTGCTGCAAATGTTTTTCACTTTCTTTCAAAGAAAACCTGTTATCAATCTGAAACAACTCATTACAATTATAAGCATCTGTTTGAAAAGTATGATGCAAAAAATTTATTTGTTTTATCATCATCAATGTCAATTTTTGACTTGCATTGACTAGCCTCTTCATTTGCCCTGCATTAACTAAAGAAGTATTCAGTTTATTGCAATGAGCTCTCACAATATACTCCACTCCATCCTTAAGCAAACGATATTTGGTGTCATGGTGATAAAACACCGCTTTCCTGTCATACAAATATGTACTTCCCAAGATAATCCCAGAAATGTCAAGTGGAATGACATCTAACTCAACTTCATCAAAAAAGTTTGCAGTAATAGAAAATTTGAAAATGCATTTCCTTGTAACTTGTAAATTAGCATTCTTAACTATCCATCCCAAAGGGTATGGTTTATGATGTGCCACAATTTCAAGGTTAATATTTTTGACTAAATATTCTGAAATCAAGTTTGCTTGTGATCCCGTATCAAATAATGCATCAATCTTTGTATGATTAGAAATCACTCTAACATGGAACAATTCTTCTCTTATTTCTTCAGTTGGAGTGTTGTTGTGACTATTTGAGGGACTAGTACATTCAACATGTTTCCCTTTAAAACCCATAGTAGTAATTTTGGTCTCATCTCCTGAATCTGACCCTAAGTCTTGTTAAGCTATAGCAAAAAATTTTCCTTTCTCTTTGGCTTTCAATCTATCTAGTTTCAATTTTGGATGAAGTTGCCAACAATGGTCTTCATCATGGCCAGTATTTGAACAGTTTTTGCATGTGATTTTTTCCTTTTCTTTCTTGATACTCACATTCTTCTTTCCCTTCCATTTTCCTCTCTTGTCTTTTCCCTTACCTTCACTTTCATTTTTCTCCTCTATGTTTTGTTTTCCCCTTGCCTCCAAGTGTGTGGCTTGTACACAAACTTCATCTAAATTGTTTGGGTTAAATATAAGGATAGTATGCTTCAAATGGGAATGTAAACCTCCTATGTATTTCAAGAGTGTATCTTGAGAATTCAAGTTTAATCCTAACAATAAAACTCTCTTTCTAAAATCTTGTGTGTACTCTTGAACAATTTGGCCTTTGAGCTGCCTAAAGTTTTTCCAACTCATAATTGATTTTTGCATATAGGCTAATGGATAAAACTATCTTTTAATGGAAGAAACAAACTAAAAACAAGTCATGGAAATATTACCATGAATTCACATTTCCTCTTGAGTCTTTGCCTCCCACCAAACTAGTTCTACTCCTTCTAGCCTTAATGAAGCCAACTGGATCTTGATATCATCCTCTTGTAAATTCTGAATTCTGCAGTATACTTCAAGCTTGATTTCCAACTTGAGTAATGGAGTCTTTCCTTTTGGGATCTTGGAATGAGTGTGGGTATGAGTTTTTGTGGTGGATGTGGAAGATGAGGATGCTGATGAAGATGATGAGGATGAGGATGGTGGAGATGGAGGTGGCTTTCCTCCACTACATTTTGAGCTCTTCTCTTCATCCTTCTTACTGTTTGAAGATCATTCTCCATGAGGATGCTTTGAACCTTCTCCAGCTTCCTTTTTCATGAAAAATTCATACATAACTTTCACCATTCTTTGCATCTCTTTGAAGTCTCTCTTAACATCCTCTTCTTTAGAATGTTCATGAGTCCCTTCATAGCCTAAAATTTTGGCTTTGGAGTGAAGCTTAACCTCTGCAGCTTGTACCTCTTCAATCACTTCAGCCTCTTGTACAATTTGTACCTCTTCAATCTCAACTGATGGAGATGGAATTTGAGGTGCTTTAGGTGTTTCTTTGAGTGGTCCTTTGGGTGAGGATGATGCCTTCTCAGCCTTCTTCCTTCTTGTCCTAATCTCAGGACTAGCTACCAATAGCTTCCCTTCTCCTCTCTACAATCTCAACCTTGTAAGCATCACAAAAATTGCAACTATTAAAACCCTTCTAGCAAAAAAAACAAGCAACCTTGTGCTCTGATACCAACTTGATCTGAAAATGATTGCTTGTTATTGTTGTGCTAGTATCATTTCCAAATATAAAATTATCTTTGATTTGGTTTGCTTATTCATCAAGAGTTTTTCCATGAGAATGTGGCCAATTCAATTTACTTGGTGAAATTTAGTGTTTGTCATCAAATTAAAAACATAATTTTAAATGACTGAACATCAACGAATATAAACACAACAAACACACATAACAGGGCTAAATACACAAAATTTTGTTGAAGGAGTTCACCCCTCCTGGGCTACATCTCCTTGGTCCAGCTTCATAGTGTGGGCCTTTGTATTAGCTTCAAGTGTGCTCAAATTTTTGTTAGAAGCTTCAAATGATATTGGAACCTATTCCAATGAGTTTAAAACATCAAAATATACTAGAAATGATTGTTTGTTTGTTCAATTCGGATTCTGGATGCTCTCGCAATGCCTCCAACACCTGGTGGCCCTGGCCTTCAAAAATATTCAAATGCACAAAAACACTTGTAGATTACCTTTTCTACCTCTGCAACCTGCTTCATTGAGTTCCTAGCATGCCAATTAGACAATAATTCCTCTTTCTGAGCTCTGTTTGGGAAAAAATTGCCTCAGTTGTGGCAAAAACCATATTTCCCCCAATTTCTCCACCAATTTTGGAAGACTGCTAGTTAAATTTCCAAAAATAGACACTCTGCTAGTTTTGGCGCACTCCCCTAAAAGTTTTCCAGATTAATCAATGCTTAATTAGTGATAAGATCGATTAAGGATAATATAAGCACAAGTTTTAAATTAAGCACATTTAGCACTAATGGTGGATTAATGGAATTAATTGTGGCTTAACGTAGTTTAACTACTTTTTAATGGCATAAACCATGTTTTAATAACCCCGCTGAATTTTCCATTTAACTCCTAGTTCGGGTGCTTGGGTGTATGGGGAGAGGGCTGGCCCCCTCTGGACCTCCAATGGACGACCAGCCCCCTCCGTAGCTCCAATGGATGACATGATAAACTTTAACATTTGAAGACAATGTATAGTTTTTTAAGACCTTTGGTGTAGACAGAGCGGTAGAGTGGTGGCGTTGTGTGAGGTAGGTCGGGGGTTTGACCCCGACCTTGACCTATATATTTTGTTCAAATGTATTTATCAATTCCGCCAAATTAATAGACTATCCACCAAATACAAACCTCCACCACCGTGGTTAGAAGTCCCTCCACATTTGGTTAGGCCCACCGATTGATAAAGGCTTAGAACTATAGTATATATCATATATATATACACACACTATAATATATATAGATATATGCAAAAATATCCATAGTTCAACCTTGGTATAAAATAAGAATTCGAACCTGCCAACCCTAGGACATGGGTTGGGGGCACGTGGTAGCCCCTAGCTATGCCACATGGCCTACCCCCATTGGTCCAATAATTCAACCATTAAAAAAAATCATTGCACCAATAAATACAAAATTCACCCTTAGACTTAGGATAAAAAAATTTCATTTCCTAGTCATCATCAGCGAATTTGGATGGAACACTTGGCACATTGTCATTGGATGAATCTGGAGAATATTTTCTGAGAAGCTGACTATACTTGCCACATCATCCTTTTACCTGTTTTGCCCATTTTTTCACCTGTTTTGGAAAGCGAACAACATACCATAACTCACTCATAAAAACTCGGATTTTGATTAAACGAGTTGCGTTGGAATCCTAGAGACGAGCTCTACGTTGTCATCCTAGTTTGAAGCATTTCTGATCACTTTTAATTTTTAGCTAAAACACTGATCCCTGATCATTCATCACAACAAACATGATAAAATTATTTTTAAAATTATGAAATCTACCCTATTATGATTTTATTTTTTTTTAGATTTATGAATATGTATACTATTGTTAATTGCATATCCAAGAAAATTAAAATTATGTATAAAATAGAGAACAATGAAATGAAAATTCAGAAACCATGATTTCACACAAGTTATGACCTGGGAAACCCCTTTAGGAGGAAAACCAACTAGAAGGTGTGGTCACTTTGTTCTCTTTCTTTGAATAGAAAATGGATACAAGTATAAATAAGTATGGCATGTGGCCCATGGGCTTCTAAAATGCACAAATCCTCTTTGTGTACTCTATCTCCTATCCCTCTTGTCTATTTTTTCTTATCTATGGAAAAAATGCATTAAAAAAAGGGGACCCCTTTTCCTCCTAGTGATCTGGTTATAACAGAGCCCAATAGCATACTAGTGGTTAGGTTTGACTACCTCAAATCATAAGTAAAGTTACAATATGGAATATTCTAGAGTCTTCTTCATCATAATCATGTGGCTAGCCCATTTTCTATGAATAATGGATGTTGACAGGGCATCCTCTCAAATTATGGTGGTGAAAAGAAGAAGGTCAACTTCCAAGTGGCATAACTTTTGCATACAAACTCTGATTGAAGCGATTCTTACGTTGTTAGAAAGGCATATGTTGTAGAATATGGAAAAAGATGTAGCACTAAAGCGAAAAAGTTTTACCCCCCAAAAATGTCATTTGATGCCTCAAAATTGTTGGGCCAGAATTGTAATCTACGGATAAAATATGCTTCCCTAGACCAGTGTCTAGTCTAGAACAACAGGTGAAAGACTGCACTACCCTTTTTCCTAACTCAGAACAGATATACAGAGAGGATTGGATGCTTACTTGTTTTAGTCGCTTCCAAATGACTCCTTTCTGTCGCTTCCACTATAGCCTCAACTTCAAGCGGTTTCAAATAGCTGAATGCTTCCTGCAAGAAAGAGCACTAAAATAGCAGAAGATGCAATAATATAGATATCTATTCAACTTAATTAGCCAAATCAGTTAAGCATAAACTACATTCATCAACCAAGATCTTACAACATGGAAAATCAAAGTAAACATGGATGCATGTAGGGAAAAACAAGAAGTACTCTTTATTGATGATAGAAGGAGAGGTTACAACCTAGTGACTGATTCATCGTGACCTTCCAGCAGAGTTCCTTAGTCTCATCACAACATAAATCTCTCCACCAGCAGCTCCACAAATCAAACTCTCTATTGAAAATTCTCCAACATTTCTCTACTCAAATTCTTCCTCCTTGAACACTTAGCTTTGTGTTCAATTTATAAATTAACTGTAGGTTGTTTTGCAATAAATTGCATTCCAAAAATAGTCAAGACATGTTTCCATTCATGTAGATTTCAAAGGAACACTTGGTTCCAAAGCTTGACACATGTGAACCCTTCTAGAAGACACTGACCAAGTGGAGATTCCGGAACGATGAGAATTTAGCTCCCAATCTGACCAACACACCTTTGAATGTCAGAAAGTGCTTTGCATAGTAGCCTTGAATGGGGCTACTTGCATATGCAATGCACTTAGGCTCCTTAGAGCCTGCATTGGTGAGCTCCCACATGTTTAATAATAAGCTTTAAACCATGGAAAAGCCTTGCTTTGATGAAAATCTTGTTTGATTCATGAATGTTTCCTGTCTTAGAGCATATAGGAACTAAGATGATAGGGAATGATAGACCCTTTGATCATCGGTCCTGGAGATGCTGCCCTGTTAACCAGGTCATTGGGAATGGTGCCCAAATTGACCTATAACAATTGCACCCTAAAGCATGAGATCCAAATAATAAGAACATTTGATTGAGATGCTTTACACTATGATGAGATTGGAAACAAAGCGGAACAGTCACCTACATCAATCTTACAATACATTACATCATGATAAATCCTCTATTGATCATAATTGCTGAGGGTAGGCATTCCCATAGTCAGAACATAAAACAATCTAATAACATGTACATAATTCAAAAAGTCGTCTACATTGGAATGTTGCCCAGATGCAGACATCGCCTACAGATATAGGCCCATGTTTGGATGACAATTTGTATGTAAGGTCACTGTACAGATGATGTGTACACCAATCCTGAAATTGCAGCCCGGATGGCTGAAACTAGATCCGGGGTCTTCTTATCTCATTCACTCGATCATTCGGGTACAAGTCTAGCCATGCGAATATATGATTTGTCGTCGAACATGGAAATACATCGTTTGATTACCAGCCAATAATGTAAGCCGTTAACAAATGCGAGAGAACCAACATTAATGAAAATGGCCCTCAAGGTATTGAAGTACATTTCGTAAGGTGTGAATAGATTATTTGATGTTGAACGCCAAACAAAATCTTTTGGTCAAAAGTCCGGAAGCGAGGATCTTATCGATGCTGTAACAAGCCTCATGGTACTGGAATTTGATGTTTCTAAGTGAACTTCCTGGATATTGATTTGTAGTCGACAGGAAGTCACCTTATTGAAAAACTGGAGTTACTGATTTCAGAGCAAGGGGATGACTTGATATAGCAATTTTTAGAGATGACAGTCATGAAAATGAAGGTTTATGAGTATTGTAGATGGATGAGTTCTTAATCACTGGATGACTTATCTTGAACATATCGGCAACACTGTGATGAGTTGGCAACATTGACCCAAAACCAAAGTGAAGGTATGATGAACCATAGGTGTGGATGAACCGTCAAGATGATTAACCAACCCAAACAGTCACTGACATGGAGTGAAAGAAGTGTCATGTTCAAGAGCGACTTGCTACCAAAAAGAAATTTTACTTGTTTTTCCCAAATTTTCCCCGGTCATTTGTCGACCAGTACCTCTTTATTTTTTAACAAGCTTGAGGAGGATAACATTTGCTTGATCTATAATTCAACCCTTCGGGTGAACAAAGAATAAAGTATCGCTATTTAATAATTTAACGAGTCTAGCGATGAATGAAACTCGATTCTTGCCATGATCGACAAGCCCGTCGCTATTTTATGTTTTAATGAGCTTAACGACAGTGATAGCCCGGTCATTTTTCATGTTTAGGGAGTCTGAAAAAGAGGACGAAAGAGGACTCCAAAAAGTACTATTTCATAAATTTGTCTCTCAGATCTGAAAAAGTGTAAAATTATATCTGAAAGAACCTCTTTGGTCATGTTTAACCAAGGTATTCCTTTTTCGTAAATAATCCATCTCAGTCCGGAAAAGGGTTAAACTTATCTTGAGTAGATATCAATTCATTTAATTTAACAAGCTCGAAATGACAAGTGCTCGGCAATATTTTCACATTATCAGAGTCTGAAAAGAGCTGAAAGAAGACTCCAAGGGTTCCTTTTTCGCTATTATAGAAGCTTGAAAAAGAGATAAAAGTGCGCTTCAAATCCTTTTTCGTTTTTATCAAAGCTCGAAAAATAAGGAGAAAAAGTATGCTTTGTGGTCAAATCATTCTTGAAATATATCTGCATGACTAATCTGTTCATCAGTTGTAAGACCTGTTTCAGAGCAACATCAAATGGATTAAAAATACATGTTTCATGATAAAAACATAATAAAACTATAGTCATAGCAATAAATGTACATTGCAAACAATTAAATGACTAAATAAAAGTAGTTTCACTATTCATTTTTACCATTCCGTAGTTACCATTTGCATTTTGGAGCTCTGAACCTGATTTTGCCCTTGAACTTCAGCGGTCGATTGCGTGCAATTAGTAAGAATGTTTTGAATGCCCCCTGCAAGAGCACATGTCAAATGCCCCCTGCAAGAGAAGATGCCCCCCAAGCTTCATTTCATTCATCTAAGTAGATTACTGGTTACTAATAGCTGGATGGAATGAAGGTTCATTATAGGGGAGGATTTGTTTCATTTTTTAATGAGCTTGACACAGGAAAAGAACTATGCTCATGACCTGTTTCATTTTTTAATGAGGTTGACACAGTAAAAGAACTTTCCTCAAAGGAACTTGTTTCATTTTTTAACGAGGTTGACACAAGAAAAAATAACTATCCTCATAACTCTATTTCATTTTTTAACGAGGTTGACACAGAAAAAGAACCATCCTCATTATGCAGTTGGACTAGTGAGTGTGTGCTGGAAAAGACGAAGTGTAATGGAGTCATCATTTAAGGAGTTTGATGAATACCACAAATGATAAGTTATAACATGCATTGAAGGGTCTTATCCAAGGTTTTCATTGAATTTAGGAATGTCTGAGGGTAACATATGTGGTATCACTAGCCACCAAGGAGAGGAACCAGATAGGATTCCAGATGATGACATGGGTGAAGTCAATGGACAAAACATCGAAAATGAAGCAACAACAGATGTTGTCACAGCTGAAATAGATGGTTCAGTCTGGGATGTTATCTTGGCCATGGTCAAATGACCTAGTGTATACCCTATAGAATCTACGGGAATTGAAAGTGAAACATGATCAACAAAAGCATAGGAAGGTGATTGAGGAAAAGACTCGTACAGGTAAAGCTCATACCAAAAATGAGTTGGAGTTAAAGGTGTATCGTCTTGTGATATTTCTTCAATCGAAATCAAACCAGGTGGAAGAAATTTTCCATCAGGCCCAAAGTATATTTCAGGTGGTTGACTGCGCGATATGGAAGAATCAATGGCTACAATAGATTTTGGAGTGACCAATATAGGAACAAATTTTAGTTGTTCAACATCGGGATCAATATTTTCTCCACTTAGGGAATATAGCAATATAAATATAAGGGTATGATAGACCCTATTTCATTGGTCCTGGGGATGATGTCCAGTTTGACCAATAACAGCTGCCCCCTAAAGCACAATGGGATCCGGATCAAATTCCAGTTGAACAACGTCGGGTTCGGGAGGTATGGTCTCACAGATTGGATGGATCGTGACCACAGGTAGCTGTGAGGACTCTGTCTCAACAACAGTAGACAAACCAAGATTTGTAGAAACAACTTGTGCCAACTCTGGTATATGGGAAGATGATGCTTCACCAGAGGTACTGATTGTACTGGTTTCGGTAGAGCGATGTCTACGCGAATGATGGGGGAAATGATTTTGTTCTTCCATGATGACTAATTTATTCTATCCAAAAACAAATAAACAAAAAGAGGGTAATTCTAGGCAAAAGGCTTTACCAAGAAACTGTGAACTGCAGAATACCTCCTGGTGAACCAAGAAGTACGGGCAGATAATCTCCCCGAATGCTGTGTTCGGTGTATCACAATTTCAAGGCGTCCGACTCGGTTCACTATGGATGGATAGCACCTAAAAGTTGTCCTCCCAAATATACTTGAAGGTACGTGGAGGCCCAAGTCCGTATTAGCGCTGTCTGATGCGAAGCCTCATAGTGAGAGCACCCCTTTATACTTATCGTACTATAACACTGCACAATACACCCGAAAGTACGTGGACGAGCTACGATATACTTACATACGTGGAGTGAGGTATCACACTCGGAATGTATCGCAGACAAGTTGACGACAACTGCTATGTTTTACGACACCAGAACACGTCTCTAGCCTAGACCTCTAAATGTTATCGTTAATGTTCCAAAGCGTTGTTAAGTAAATTGAGATTTATTTTATGTTGATCTTGCTTAATAGTTTGCCTTTCAGGTTCACCATGATGATGTATATAAAATTCCTAAAATGCAAGCTAAGAATGATAAACAAATTTTCACCTTTAGCTTTTTCAATGAAAGACCTAGCTACTAAGGGAAGAGAGCAAATAATTTGAGAGAAAACAAATCAATGAACAAAACAAAATCAATGAATCTCAAACTAAATTTAGATTTCCTAATGTTCCTTTTGCAAAAAACACACAATCCTTCATGCAAATGCAAGTTTTTCTTTTCAGTTTCCTTAATGTTATGAATGCAGAAAAGAAACTAGGTGCACTAGTTCAATAATCGAAATGCTTTTTACTTTCGAGAAATGAATAATACAAACACAATTTCTCTTTTGAAGGAAAAATGAAGATTTCAACAACAATTTCTCCTATCAAGGAAATGAAGACTTTACGACAGTTTCCTATTTCGAAAGAAAACGATTCTTAATGCGACCATAAAAATTACTTTGACATCAACTTGTCAATGATAATGAAAAACTTTTTAAAACAACATTGAACAAATTTTCAGTCAAAGGAGAAGAAATATATAGAGCTACTGGTCAAATAGAGCATTAAACTTTTCAGAACAAGTCAGCAAACAAAACTGAAGCAAAATACAAAGTCAGATTCAAGGGGATTTGTTCCTTTCAGGAGCCAACACAGTCTCCAAAGGGAGATAGTGCTCTGCAACGCAGGCTGACAAGGGAGACAGTGCTCTACAAAGCACTGTGCCCTGACCAAGGGCGCGTTGAGCGTAGTAAACAAAGAAAAATCTACCTTTTGGCTCACTAACTTTGCAAATTAAACTCTGAAAATGTCTAATATTTATGTGAAATAATTGCTGGGTGGATTTAGAAAGCAGATCAGAGACTAAAACACCAAGATTCAAGAGAAATTCTCCCCTGCAGAGTCGCCAGTTTGTTGGTCTAGAATTGTAATCTACGGATAAACTACGCTTCCCTAGACCGTTGTCTAGTCTAGAACAACAGGTGAAAGACTCCACTACCCTTTTTCCTAACTCATAATAGATATACAGAGAGGATTGGATGCTTACTTGTTTCAGTCGCTTCCAAATGACTCCTTTCTGTCGCTTCCACTACAGCCTCAACTTCAAGCGGTTTCAAATAGCTGAATGCTTTCTGCAAGAAAGAGTACTGAAATAGCAGAATATACAATAATCTAGATATCTATTCAAGTTAATTAGCCAAATTAGTTAAGCATAAACTACATTCATCAACAAAGATTTTACAACATGGAAAACCAAAGTAAACATGGATGCATGTAGGGAAAAACAAGAAGTACTCTTTATTGATGATAGAAGGAGAGGTTACAACCAAGTGACTGATTCATCGTGACCTTCCAGCAGAGTTCCTTAGTCTCATCATAGCATAAATCTCTCCACCAACAGCTCCACAAATCAAACTCTCTATTGAAAATTCTCCACCATTTCTCTACTCAAATTCTTCCTCCTTGAACACTTAGCTTTGTGTTCCATTTTTAGATGAACTGTAGGTTGTTTTGCAATAAATTTCATTCCAAAAATAGGCAAGACATGTTTCCATTCATGTAGATGTCAAATGGACACTTGGATCCAAAGCTTGACACATGTGAACCCTTCTAGAAGGCACTGGCCAAGTGGAGATTTTAGAACAATGAGAATTTCGCTCCCAATATGACCAATGCACCTTTGAATGTCGGGAAGTGCTTTGCAGAGCAGCCTTGAATGGGGCTACCTACATATGCAACGCACTTAGGCCCCTTAGAGCCTGCGTTGGTGAGCTCCCACATGTTTAATAATAAGCTTCAAACCATGGAAAAGCCTTGCTTTGATGAAAATCTTGTTTGATTCATGAATGTTTCCTGTCTTAGAGAATATTGCAACTGAGATGATAGGGAATGATAGACCCTTTGAGCATCAGTCCTGAAGATGCTTCCTAGTTAACCAGGTCATTGGGAATGGTGCCCAAATTTACCTATAACAAAAATGTTACTTTTAGGTTTTAGACCCTAATATTCCAAATTAGGCCCTGCTAGTAAAAATGGTCCTGTGAGCTTATTCCTCCACTTTTACACTCTAAAAGCATTGAGATTGATGCAAAAAAAATATAATTTTCCAATCTGATTCACACCTCATTTTGGGAGGATTTTGGTCCCCAAAAGCTTCTATTGAATGAGGTGAGGAAATGTTTCCTCCACCTTCTCTCCGGTGTACCATTTAGCTTTGCTTGGAAGTTGTCATTTCAATGAAAAGTCATGCCACCCCTGTCATGTGGTTTTTGACCTCTTCTGAAAAATGATATATTCCATCAACATTTCCTGAGAATTTGGTGCCAAATCCTCCACAGAAGGTATTACATGTTCCTGTTCTTGATCTAACACGGAAGGATGATAGAGTTTCAAATTCTTTACATTCACAATTGGGTAAAATCACATGTATTTTGGTGGACTGAGTTGATAGGAATTATCACCCACATTTTCTAGTATCTCAAAGGTACCATATTGGAGATCCTTTATTTTCTTACCAAGGCCCTTTAGTCTTTCCTTATTCAATTGTACCCATACTTTGTCTCCCACCTTTAACTTCTTCTCTATTCAGTGTTGATCATGCCTGACCTTATATTTTTCCTGTAACTTATGCAATGTCTCTTGTACTTGTATATGGATTTTTTTGATTTTCTCAACATTTTTTTTAGCCCTCAAGGCATCTCTTGTAAGATCCTCCCTTACTCCTCCATCCTACCCATATGCAATATCCAAAAGTGAAGGTGGAAAATATCCAAAACAAGTTTCAAATGGTGTCTTGCTAGTAGAAGTGTGGATTTGTCTATTATAAGAGTGTTGTATATGTTAGCACTGGTATTTGCATTCCACCCATCCCACCTTATTTTGCTATGTTTTCACCTCATCTCCATCATTATCATTGACCTTGCTTCATTTTTTACTATTTTCACCTTTTTCCCTAATATCCAAACATTCATCTCATTTGCTAAATTATCCAAGTTATTACCAAAACCCACATATATAACCTTTTGGGGCTTATTACTTTATTAACCCATTTATTATAGAGTTTCAGACTTTATGTTATAAGCATTGCCACCCATTGAAATATTCATGTTATATAAAACTTATCGTTATTTATATTATGTATCATATATATAACAAAAAGCCTCTTAAGCCATTGGTAGGACCCCTTGTGCCTTATTACATATCGCCATTGCAAAGTTTTGTTACAACAATCAAATCCTAAACTTATAAATCGTCGATGCGATATGAAGTGGGACCCATTCCCCACCACGCTTACCTTCCATTTCATTTTCCATTGAAATATACGTTACCTTACCTTTTTCCGCCTTTCCGCTTTACCCTTCCATCTTTACTACTTCATCGCTTTTCATTCCTCGATTGCGATTAAAGTGGGGCCCTCATTGCATTTCGCAGTTTTTACGTGTTTTTCGTTGGAGCTAAACTTTAAATAATGCGATCATCAATTTGCGATATCGCATCACATTTGTTTTATCTTTGTGAGCGCCCACATTTATTTATTTTAATTTGCGATGCAGTAAGTTGCCCCCACCTCCGCAGCTCTGCCCCCCCGCTTTACAACCACTGTAATACATTCATATATCATATAAAATTCATAACAATCCATTGATTGCCAGTAGGTCCCTCTTCCCCGCACTTCGCAAATTTTAAGAGTTAACCCTGCAACTTATAACTAAAACTTAAGAATTGCGATGTGCACCTGTGATCTGGTCTCATTTCTTCCCTGCCACGTCATTCATCTCCTCCCCTTCACATCGAATTTGCGGTTGTATTATTTATAAACTAAATTGTAAAGATTGCGAAGTGTGTAGATGCAATGCGACTTCATAATTGAAATTTAAAAGGCTTCAAGTCCGGGTATATTGGTTTTCACGTTGTTTTATTCACAAAAAGGGTTTTAACATGGAAAAAGGATTTTGGGTAATAAAACAACATAAAGGTCGATATCGGGCAGTGAAAGTGTTTAGTACTCCGTTTACACATTAGATCTGCCAACATATCTCTCAGCTGATCTGCTAGCATGGCTCTCATCTCATCTGCCAACATATTAGTGAATTGAGGTCCACGTCCTAAACTGCCCAACTACATCAGCACATTAGTAACAACGCAGCACAGGAAACAAGGTCAATTCAGCTCAATAGTCAACATAATAAAACAAATTATTAACATTTATCCATGTTCTCAAGGTGCAGATCCGTAAGGGAGGTTTCTCCAAATTCTTCCAAATCATGACTTCTAAGACTTGGGAAAGTAGTTCAATCTAGTTTAAACAAATAAACAGTTTTATGCTCCTAGAGGTTAGGAAAAGATTTATTGTTTGAAATAATTCTATATCTGAGATTGGCTAAGATTTTGTAAATTGGTCTATAAATTGCAGAAATTCAATGTAATAGTTGTTGGAAGTTGGAATCAATTTGATTTTTCTTAGTTGATCAAGGAGACTTTGTACTCAGTTTTGGCTATTAATACAAGAGGAGTTGCAGCTATATTTATGGGATACCTATGGTATTAAATTTTTTCATTGTTTATTCTTCAGTGACATATGTGTGAATTTATTGTTTATTTCCTTTTCATGTCTATTATTATGATATTTTATGAGTGTGAAATTCAGAATACATGCTAGCCATGCTCTTTTTTGGGTAACTGATCATATTTTGTTTCATATCTTCTGTCTGATAGAAATACATCTCTTATGCTTCCTTCAGCCTCCTTACATTTTCTAAACCATTCCATAACCATTTCCCTCAAGTGATTGACATTATACCTACCTTGCCCCATTCATCCCTGCAACCCTCACGCTTTAGCCCTGACCTAGTTCTCCTTGACCTGTTTCATTATCTGTTGATTTTCCCAACCAAAAAAAATCAAAACAATCCCCGCACATCATACCTAGCTTAAAACCCTAATTTCTCCAACCCTCCTGGCTGTGACCCTTTTGGAGAGAGCCCTCTCTAGCTTGATAGGGATAGATATCAAGTCAAAATCTTGGTTTGTGGTTACCTATGTTGGGATTCCTTCCTCAGCCTTGGGAATCTGGTGGAGTGATAACATACTGGCGCTGTTTCTAGGGAACGAAAGGGCAAATATTACTTGGGAAAGAACGACAAAGATAGGATCTAATTGTTGACGGTGAAAAACAATTGGACATATATGAAGGCTGAACCATTCACTTGACAACTCCATTGACTAAAAGATCTAGAAAATCAACACTTCATGGTGACTACACTACATAAAGATCAGTAGCTTCAAGAATTTTTGTAGATGGAGACTGTTGCAAGAAGGTATGCTTCCATGCGCCGGGATCACATCCTAGGTTTCCCAAATAAAATGCCTAAGGTAGATTGGAAAAATAATTTGCCTATGTTTAAAGATGATGATAGGAATGATGCTGCTTTACATCTGGTTAAATTTCACATGCATACATGGAAGTTGAAGGTGGAATTTCTTGAAGATTGTCTTTTAAAGATGTTCATGGCTTCTCTTGAAGGAAAATCACGATCTTGGTATGAAAGTTTGCCAAATGCCAGTATTTGTTCTCTTAGAGTTTTCCATTCAATATTTTATGAAGAATACAAGGAGTTCTATCCTTCTTTGTCTTTAGTTAATAATTGTTGTGATCAATTTGAGGTTTTCATTCAAAACCTAGAGGATTATTATGATGATAATGAGTTCATGGATGAAGAGATATTGGAGGCTTTGCATGAAAATCCTTTTCATCACCAAAAATAGAAAGTGTTTTCTCTCATGGAAGAAAAAGATGATGTATATTGTCTTGATGTTCATAAAGACTTCCCACAGGAGACAATTCTTGCAACAGTACAACAAGTTGATTAGCCAAAGGTTAAAGAAGATATTCAACATCCTTGTGAATCTTTAGGAGAGAAAGAAGACAATTACTATGTTATCAAAAGAAAACAAAAAGTACTTTCTCCGATGTCTGAAGATGAGATAGATCAGCTCATGAAGAGTCAATTACAACCCAAGCTAAAGTAGGTTTGCAAGGTTCACATAGTCAAGAAAGTGTTGGTAAAACTTCTTCCATTTTTGAAAATGAAAATCTAAGTTTAAATGAGGACAATCTTGAAACTAGATTTATAGATCATCACGAAGAAATACAATCTCCTTTTTCAATGTTCATATTTGATGAAGTTTCTCCTGAACCTGCTTTTCCTAAGTACGATGAATATGAAGATAATTTTGATGAGGAGCTTGATGAAACTATATAGGAAATTGTAGTGAGTAAACTAATTTATGATGATGATTCCCTGCAAGGAGATCAACTAACAAATACTGTTGTCTTTCATGAAGATGCTAGGGCTGTCATGTTTGATAATTTTGAAGAATGCTTCTTGTTTAAGGATGACTTAGACTATGAAGTTGAGGAGTATGAACCAGAAAGAGACAAAATGCCAGAGATTGAGTCAGAATTTCTCATGCTTGAGGAATTTATAGCCAACACTCAGATAACAGAAGGTTATACTTCCCTATGCCTTCCTATCGATCAACAACCAATTGTTCTTTCAGATCAGAATGAAGAGTGTGCTTGTATTTTTGCTGCTGGATCTCAAAACAAGGTAATGCTTCAGGATTTTCAAGATCCCTTAGGTAGTCTTTTGCAATCATTGGAGAAAATGAATGTTGTATTTTTTGTCAGCATAATCCTTGGTTTCAGTTTATATTGTGAGTTTCCTACATGTACATCATTTTGACTACTCGAGGAAAGTAAGAGCATAACTTCAGTAAGTAGCCATCTCCTGGATTGGTTACACTGGAAGGATCATTTCACCTAATCAGCAATTGTGCAATAGATTAGAGTATTTTGGTATCATTTCAGTTTGATTTTATTTTATTTTCAGAAAGTGTTTATAGAATTCATCAAGGTTTGAATCCCGAGGTGAAGGCCCTAAGTGATATGAAATGTGAGAACTTCTTATTTCTAATACAGAGACAGACTGTAGGGGAATTTACTGGTTATGTCACCTTTCAGAGAAATGATGAAACCAGAAGCTACTTGGCCCTCTTACAGACTCTGCCTAAAGAAATAATCAAGTAATCACTACTGATCTGGTAATGAAAGTACTTGCTGCTGGTTCAAGGTATTCATTAACCATAAACATATGTATGCAAGCTATTAAATGTGTTTTGAAATTGGAACAAAGTGACTTTGGTGAGTTTATGTGTATTTTTACATGTAGGAGGCTTATTTCTTTTTACTATTTAACATATTTAACTCTGAAAATAAGCAGCAAATAAAACACAGAATATAACTCAGCATATGATGAGGCAGTTCACCCCTCCTGGGCTACATCTGTCGGGTCCAAGGCTCCCAAATGGGCATGTCCTTGCTCTTATTATGTTCAGAAAATGGTTATACAATGTGTAAAAAGCTTAAACAGGCAAAAATAGCTGCAGAATTGAGTTCAGAGTGCAAAAAATAGTAAGAAATGACTATAGTTTCACCTCCAATGGATAACTATAATCCAATACAGCTCTCTAATCCCCAAGCCCTGGTGGCTCTTCAAGCTATCTCACTGATAAAACACCCAAAGAAATGCTCTAATGGCTCTGCAACCTACTCCAGTGGCTCTGGAATGTTCCAAATACCCAAAATCAAAAAACAATTCGCTCCAAAAGGCCTCTCCTAGAAAAAGTTATGTCCAATAGAGGTTTTGCCTAGTTTGCCCTTGAAAAGCTCCAATAATTGTGGAGAACTAGAGTTAACTCTAGTTAAAAATAGCCATACTCCAAATTTGGTGGGCGCGCTCCACCATTCACCAGATGGTTAACTGTAATGTTAAATGCTGGGTGGACGGGGTCACATGGACCACCGTCCAACCCGCCGACATCAACGTTAACTTGCAGTTTTACAAACCGTAACATTTAACTCAACTCCGAACCCGCTTGACGCATTCACATGTCGACTTTAACCGTTGCCATAATTGCCCATGGAGTTTGCGCCTTTGGTTCCAGTGTATGGTTATATGGTTAGGGGGCTAGCTCCCTTTTGGCCCCTGCCCGTAATCCATGTAAATTCAAATATCACCCATCTCCATTCATAAATAAGAACTAACAGAGTGGTGTAATGGTATAAAGTGGCACTGTTGAACCTCAAGTCACGAGTTCAATTCCGTTGGCTACTCAAAATTTTTTCAATACACATTCGTTTGGAATTCTGGGGCCATGTGGCAGCCTCCGGGCAGGCCACGTGGCGCCCGATGATTGGCCCCTTCTCAGAATATTCAATAGAATATTCTGTGGAATATTCCCAAAATATTCTGTGGAATATTCTTTTTCCAATATTTTTTTAATCCAAAGTCAAACTGAGTCAAATTGGGCTTTTTTTGCCTGAAATTGAGAAACTTCAAACTTGAATATCTTCCTCATACAACATCGGATTTGAGTGCCGTTCACGGCTACAGGATCATTTTGACGAGATATTTCCTGTTGTTCTGGTTTGAACCAATTATGAGAAAATAAATTTTTGATCATTTTTCCAATTAGGACATGATCACTTGATCACACCTCCCAAATGGGAAGCTTTTGGACCCACAAAAGCCTTCAATTACCTGTTAAGAAGGTGAGGATACAACCTCCTCACCTGTTCCAACTCCATCCACTTTTCCTTGCTCGATTTACTGCCTTTGAGACCAACTCAAACATAATCAACAACTCCCCTCCTTGAAGTGTGTGTCTTTCTGTTAAGGATTGCATCTTATTTCAGCTCATCCAAAAATTTTGGCAAGAAATCTTCTATGGATGGTAGCTGAACATCATTTTAAGAATCAGTGATAAGAGGAGGTTCATACAAACGTAAATTCTCCACATTAACAACGAAATACATTTGCATGTATGAAGGCAAATCTAGTTAAAAAGCATTATTTCCAATTTGTTTAAGGATCTTGAATGGACCATAACGAATAGGCTTCAGGTTTTTACCTTCTCCTTGCATTCTTTCCTTACTAATATGCAACCATACCTCATCTCCTTCTTGAAACTTATGATCAACTCTATGTTTATCATGTCTCTCCTTGTACTTGCCTTGACTTTTTTCAAGCTATTCTTGAACTTGTTGATGTATGAGCTGAATTCTTTCAATGAACATGCGAGATTTGTCAATGTCACTATGCCCATCAATGGCAACATCCTTCTCAAGAATGAAATCTAATGGTGACTTAGGAAAATACCCAAAACAAGCTTCAAAAGGTGAAGTATTTGTAGAAGAGTGATTGGCCCGGTTGTAAGCATGTTGAATGTAATGAAAATGCTCATCCCAAAGCTTGGGATGCTTGCTGCAATAACCTCTCAAAATATGTACAATGGTTCTGTTCACTATCTCTGTTTGGCCATCTTTTTGCGGATGAAAAGCAATACTCTTCTTCAACTTGGTGTCCATCATCTTCCATAGATTGGACCAAGAATTCCCAACAAATCTGGAATCCCTGTCACTAACAATAGAAGTAGGCAAGCCATAATGAACCCATACATGTTGAAAATATAAATCATTAGTTTGTTCAGTAGTTATAGTTTTCTTACATGGCATAAGAATACACATCTTGCTAAAACGATCAACTAATACATAAAGATAATCATGCTGCTTTCTAGATAATGGTAGCCCTCCAACAAAATCCATAGAAACACTTTCCCATGGTCTAGAAGGTACCGAAAATGGTGTATATAAACCAAGCTTCCTATTGATGGGCTTGCTTGTAGCACATAATGAACAACATATAATGAAACGTGTAACACTATCTACCATGCGAGGCCAATAACAATACCTCTGTAAATGTGCCACCGTTTTTCTTACCCCGAAATGACTAGCAATAAGAGAAGAATGAACCTCTTTCATCATGCTTAATATCTCCCCCTGTGGTATACATAACTTTCCCAAATGAAACAACAAATTATTATGAAAATGATAATCATTCTCCTCAACATGATTCCCTTCACTCAAATTAGCATACACCTCTTTAAAATCATCATCTGATGCATACTGTTCTATGTAGCTCTCATGCACAATAGAATCATTCTTAAGCAAAGTACTAGCACTAATAATAGGCCTTGAAAGCATATCAACAAATTTATTGAGAATACCTTTCTTGTAATTTATTACCAAGTGAAATTGTTGTAGAAAAACCATCCATTTGAAGTGTCGTGACTGCTGCATTTTACTTTGCGACTGCAAGTACTGTAAAGGTTGATGGTCGGTATGAACAATTGTTTCTTTGCCCATCAAATAGTGTTTCCACTTTTTAACACTTTGTACCAACACATACAACTCCTTATAATATGTAGGATAATTCACAATAGCACCATTAAATGTCTCAGAATGAAATGCGATAGGCTTACCATGCTGTAAGAGAACTGCACCCATGGCGTAATCACTAGCATCTGTCTGAATATCGAATGGCTGCCTCAAATCCGGCAATGCAAGGACCGGAGCTGAACTTATCTTTTCTTTCAAATATTTGAAAGCTTTTTGTTGCTTACCTCCCCATTGGAAAGCACACTTCACACTTGTCACTGCATGCATAGGAGCTGCTATGGCAGAGAAGTTAGAAATAAACTTCCTCCAATACTGAGCTGCACCCAAAAAAATTCTTACCTCTGTAATGGATTTGGGAGTAGGACAATTCACAATGGCTTCTACTTTGGAAGGATCAATTCTCAAAGTGCCTCCTCCTACTATGTGTCCCAAATAAACCAAAGAAGTCTTTCCAAATTCACACTTTGACATTTTAAGAAATAACTGATTTTTCTTCAAAACATCAAGTACTTTCTTAACATGCATGACATGCTATTCTCTAGTCTTTCTTAAAATTAATATGTCATCTAAGTAGAAAATAACGAAATCATCAAGAAATGGATGTAAAACATCATCCATTACCCGCATGAAAGTTGCAGATGCATTGCATAAACCAAACGACATAACAAGCCACTCAAAAAGTCCTTGTTTGGTTTTAAAAGTTGTCTTCCATATGTCAGTTTCTGCAATTCTAACTTGATGATAACCACTTCGTAAGTCTAACTTAGTGAAATATTTAGCATCTTTTAGCTGATCTAACAAATCATCTATCATTGAAAGTGGGTAACGATTATTTACCGTTATCTTGTTCAAAGCCCTGAAGTCCACACACATACGCCAAGTTCCATCTTTCTTTGGAATCAACACTATCAGTGACCCACATGGCGAAGTGCTTGGCCTTATGAAACCCTTTTCCAACAACTCTTTAATTTTCTTTTTTTATTTCAGCATTATCCATGATAGACATGCGATACATGCCTATGTTAGGAAGTGGACAATCTGGATGCAAATGGATTTCATGCTGAATCTCCCTTTTAGGAGGCAAACCTACTGGTTCCTGAAACATCTCATGATGTGCATCAACTACATCATATAAATCTGATTTAAGCTTGGGATCACAATTCTCAAATGACTCATGATTCACATCAACCTTTGGCTTGATCATAATAAGAACAAAACTATTGCTTGAATTAACTAGCCTTTTTACCTGTCCCACATTTACCATTGCTATATTTGTCTTCTTGCGATGAGCTCTGACAATATACTCCTTGCCATCTTTGAAAAGATGATATATGTTTTCATGGCGATGGAAGATTGCTTTCCTTTCAAATAAGTAAGGACTTCCCAAAACAATTCCTAATATATCAAGCGGCACCACATCAAGTTCAACTGTGTCAATAAAGTGTGCAGTTATTGCAATGCGCAAGATACACTTTCTTAAGACTTGTAAGTTTGCACCCTTGCATATCCACCCAAGTGGATAGGGTTTCAGATGTGGAATGGTCTCAAGTTTTAGCTGTTTGACCAAGTCTTCTGATATGAGTTTAGCTTGTGACCCACTGTCAAACAGTGTGTCAATTTTTGTATGTTTTGAGACTACCCTCACGTGGAACAATTCAATTCTTTCTTCCTCATTAGGAGCTTGTACATGACAGTTTGAAAAATTAGTACTTGCATTAGTTTCTATTTCTTTTCCCTTCAAACTCTTCAAACCCATGGCTGCAATTTTGGTTTCGTCACCTGAATCATCACCTAAATCTTGTGGTGTAGTTGTAGTAGCTACAGTTTTCTTCTTTCCCTTGTTTTTGTTAAACTGGTTTCTCTTTTTAGGATGTAATTTCCAACAGTTTTTCTCTTCATGGCCCTCTTTTGAACAATGTTTACAAATAACCTTTTCACCCTCTTGTTTTATATATGCATCCTTTTTACCTTTTCCCCTAAAGGTTTTATCTTTGTTCTTTCCCTTGAAAGACTTGTTTCTACCCTCATCAAAAGTATTATTTTCTCTAGCTTCTAAGTGTGTAGCCTGTACACAGACTTCATCTAAGCTGGTAGGATTAAAAATCAGGATAGTGTGTTTAAGGTAACTGTGCAAACCACCTATGTATTTTAACAAAGTGTCTTGGCTTTGTAAATCTACCCTAAGTAAGAGTGCTCTTCTCCTAAATTCCTGGGTATAGTCTTGCACATTTTGTCCCTTAAGTTGTCTAAAGTTTTTCCAGTTAATTATAGCTTTCTGAAGGTGAGCAAGAGGATAAAATTGTTTCTTGATTGCAATAATAAACTCAGTCCATGTTAGAGTTATATTACCATGATTCTTGATTTCATCCTTCGTTTTAGCTTCCCACCAAACCAATGCTGCTCCATCCATCCTTAATGAGGCTAATTGTATTTTGGTGTCATCATCATGCAGATTTTGAATCCTTAGATACACTTCCAGTTGTCTAATCCAGTTATCTAATTTCTCTGTATTAACATCACCATTAAACATTGGCAATTCAAATTTTACATCAAGCTTTAAAAAAGGATTTTTACTAGTTGTTTTTGACTTATGTGACTGATTTACTGAAGATGAAGAGGATGATGTTGAGGAAGAGGATGACGATGGAGATGGTGGATCACCATTTCCTCCATTCCCTTTCTTTGACTTATCATTGTCCTTCTTTCCTCCTGAAGAATCTCCTCCTTCTCCTTGGTTTTTAGATCCTTCTCCAACAATCCTATCATTTCTTTCCTGATAGAGGATCCTTACCATTTCAGTCATATCCAAGAAAGCTTTTCGAAAAGCCCTTTCTTCTTCCTTGGGATCCATTTATTCATGAGCTTCACCTTCTCTTGAAGACATGCTTGTATCTGCTTCTAAGGCTATTGAGGGTGAGATAGAAGGTGGAGATAATGGCACCTTGGCCCTCCTTGGTTGTGGATTAGTTTGTGCACTAACCAATTGTCCTTCCCCTCTTTTTAGTTTCAGCCTAGTAAGCATAAAATTTGCAAAACAACACAATATTTCTTTGCACAAAATTTAAAAACTTCTGAGCTCAACCTATGCTCTGATACCAATCTGATCTGAAATGTGAGAACTTCTTATTTCTATTACAGAGATAGACTGTAGGGGCATTTACTGGTTATGTCACCTTTCAGAGAAACGATGAAACCAGAAGCTACCTGGCCCTCTTATAGACTTTGCTTAAAGAAATAATCAAGTAATCACTACTGACCTGGTAATGAAAGTACTTGCTACTGGTTCAAGGTATTCATTAACCATAAACATATGTATGCAAGCTATTAAATGTGTTTTGCAATTGGAACAAAGTGACTTTGGTGAGTTTATGTGTCTTTTTACATGTAGGAGGCTTATTTCTTTTTACCGTTTAACATATTTACCTCTGAAAATAAGCAACAAATAAAACACAGAATATAACTCAACATATGATGAGGTAGTTCACCCCTCCTAGGCTACATCTGCCGGGTCCAAGGCCCCCAAATGGGCATGTCCTTGCTCCTATTATGCTCAGAAAATGGTTATACAATGTGTAGAAAGCCTAAATAGGAAAAAATAGCTTCAGAATTGAGTTCAGAGTGCAGAAAACAGTAAGAAATAACTATAGTTTCACCTCCAATGGATAACTATAATCCAATACAGCTCTCCAATCCCCAAGCCCTGGTGGCTTTCCAAGCTCTCTCACTGATAAAACACCTGAAGAAATGCTCTAATGGCTCTGCAACTTGCTCCAGTGGCTCTGTGTTACACTAAAAATTGTCACCTTGACATTCTGCTAACTGTACGAGCTCATTAACACTCATACATACCTCCTTTACAAGTCTTACAACCTTTACTCCTCATGTCAAGCCCTAAAACAGGAGGAAAAACCCTAAAAACCTCTGAAAGAATGGGTACGCAGGTAATGCATGGCTTACCTGCGTTCTAGAACACAGTTTTCCTTTGGAATGCCTGCGTACCCTCCTCAAAGTCAAAAAAGCGAGAAAGTAAAGTCAAAAAACTGATTTGAGGTCAATTCTAGAAGGTTCTAGATGATAATTTTTGGGGATGAGTACGCTTTGATAAGGTGCATGTATCCCTCACCTTAAGGAACTAATCCCTTGATGTGAGGAGTCTATCCCTTTGAAGGAGGATTCTATCCCTTAAAAGGTGGAATCCTAACCTCCTCATTTTCTCTATAAAAGGAGGCATTGGGTAGCCTCGGAGGGAGTTCAAGCTTTGTGAGATTTTGGAGATGGGGTCATAAGGTAAAAGCTTAAGAAGATTTTGAGTTTAAGTGCTATTGAGATGGAGGAGTGCGAGCTTATCGAAGTGAGAGACTCCTACTTCGGACCCAAAGGAGAATTTGTGCAACATTAGGCTCGAGGTTGTAGGTTTTCCTTCTTTTGAAATTAATACAAATATACTCATTTTTTCTCAATAAGCTTTCGGTTAATGGTTTATTTCATAGATTCCTTGATCACTATGATAAGCATGGTTTATGATGATTTCTATACAGGTGCTATGTAATATTTTTCTTGTTTGTGATTGCAGGTTTACGAGGAAAACTCCTTCAAGTGCACGAGGGACAACAATGACTTCAAACAAGCGTTGGACATACGGTAAGTCTTTTACACCTCTATAGAGCTTTTTGTAAACCTTACATGCTTAGATAAAGATTAGTCTGTTTGTTGCTAGATACTTTTAGTACTAGGGAGATCGGTCTTGTCCGCAAGAACGATTTATCCGGCCAACAAATTGGCAACTCCACTGGGGAAAGAACTTGTTGTTTTTTGTTCTCTTTTATTTTGATTTGAGGGAAAAATTTTCCTGGTTTTTGATTGATGGATATCTGCCTGGGTAGCTTAGGTTTTCTCTGTTTTTGAAAATTTTGAAATCTTTTAAGTTTTTCTTGAACTTTTCTGGGGACCACACTTTGTTCTTTTGCACAGTGCGGGCAGTTTCACACTTTCCTTAAGTAAACAGTGCGGGACCGCACCTATTACTTTTGGGAGCCTGCGGACCCTGTTAAAATTTTGGAAAAACTATAGATTTCTTCTTCTAGTTTAGTTTAGATTTGATTTAGGACTCTTAGCATCTACCCAGATCTGTATTTTTCTGTCAAAAATCTCTTGTTTCTGAATTTCTTTCAGCAATTTTTCATCTCATCAATCTCCATTAAGTTAGTTGGGTGTTTTGAGACTCTTTTTGAGAAATTCTTAATTTGATTTCCTTTGGTCATTACTCGGGGGCTAAATTGTGTATGAGTGTTAATCGACATGCTATACAAGAGGTTAGTCGGGAACTCTCACAGATTTTCTATACTTGCACTTGATTGGTTCTTAGATTTGACTAGAATCATCTTGTGTTTGAGAATTCTCTTACATAGATCACATAAGTATAATTCTCGGCTTTTTTGGGAATATGAATGAAAAATGTGCATAGATTACATTTGCATAATTTTCGAGTGAATTGTGCATAGATTACAACTGCATAGTTTACATTCTGAAAAATTAATCATAGATTTAGATCAGTTTTCTTTGATTTGAATTTAGATGTTTTTGTGCTTGTTTTAAAAACACAAAAATATTTTTTTTTTTTGGGATTGATTTGCATTAGTTTTTCTTGATGAAATTAGTGCATTAGGGAATTTGTTATATTTTCTCTTAGTGATCAATTTTTTGCATTATTGGAAGTGAATGGAAACTCTCTCCTTATTTTAGTTAGGATTCATCGAATTGAAAATATTACATTATCATATTCGATTTCATTCAGTTTTGGGTCGGGTCATAACACCATTGGTTTCATATCCATTTACCCTTTGAGTAATAACAACCTTAATAACACAGCGCATAATTAAAATTCATCCAGTAATTTTTACATTTTTTAGGGCTCTTTCCACCAATCTAGCTCAGGATTAGTGCTTTGGAATAGGTTGTAGTTAACTTTCCAAAGCAACTAAAACAAACAAGTAGATAAATATTGCGGTAGGAAATAAATCCAATTGTAACTGGTACATTCTGGGAAGCTTCTCTTAAAGAAGTCAATCACGAAATCATGTCTGAACCTTTGAGACAATAAATTCTGTTTCATTGGGAAAGATAGAAGATTTTGCGCACATTACAAATGGTAAACCTCAGATTAACCATTGTCGAGGAGCCTGGGGTCACTTGTCGGTAAACCTCGGATTATGTCGAGGAGCCTTCAAGGGGATTGAGCTTTGTTACTCTACCCTTGCGCGTGGAATCAGATTGTAGACTGTTCCCCAAGTTGTATTTGTTACTGTTGGTAACCTTAGTGTCCATAAGCTTAAGATTATTTCCTAAGGTGACAGTGAAGGAAAGATTTCACTGTACCTGGAGCAGACGTCGACTAGACTCACTTGGACTCTCTGGGGGGTTCTCTTCACTCGAGATGGTTTTGTGAAGAAACTTGTGCCAGTGTGTTTCATTAAGCAGGTTGTCGGGGTAACTGTTCCAACCGCCCTTTCTATATTAAATTCTACGATGTTGGATTTCATCACCAACTAGTGTTTTTAGTACGGGAAGTTACTGTTTGTGTGGGGTTTGACTCCTAGATTTGATAACGCGTGTTATTTTTTTTTTTTTACTTTTAGAGACCATAGGTGTGAATTGTGAATTTTAATTGTTAGGTGTGAATTTTGAATTGTTAATTTTAGTTTTAAATTGTTAATAAAATTCACTGAAGTTGAATATAATGGCAACTGTTTCGGAATTTACCAACCAAGGAACCCCTCTTAACGAGAATCCTAGTACCTTTCCTTGCTTTGGAAATGTTGGTCCTCCTTATATGGCTACTTTTTCATTACCTAGATTTACAATAGGTTTACCGATATGGTTATTTTCAACTTCGTTGGCCCCGAATACTCCAATTGTTCCACCTCAACCGGATGCTTCACCTCAAAAAAGTTCACCATCTCAACATCACCAACCTTTTGTTGACCCTTTACCTTCTTCGCCTAATATTTCTTCCTCCATTTCTTCCTCTTCACCTGGTAAAAGCCTTGACGCTAGTAACCAGGTGGCTAAGAAGAAGAAGAAAGGGAAGAAGAAGAAGAAGAAGAAGCAAGATAAGAAAGAAGTCAACCAACCAACCACGGCTGTAAGTGTTAGTTGTGTTGAGGAAACCTCCAACATGCATCGTAAACCCAAATACCCTTGCAGGCTTTGTAAGGGTGACCACTTCCTTATCAATTGTCCTAGTATTCCAAAGGTCTTGGAAGTATGGTCAGAAAAATCTCATCAACTTTCCGTTGATCCATCAACCAGTGATAATCAGGTTCCTGGGAAAAAGGGTAAAGTTAGGTTTCCTTGTAAGTTATGCAAAGGGAGTCATCAAAATCACATTTGCCCTCACATGGATGAAGCCACAAAATTGTTGGAAAACCTTACTGTTCCACAGCAAGAACTTCCAACTAATTACCGTAAACTTTCTCCCAACCTACCGTCAACTGACAGAGTGATTGATCTAATTTCAAGTACAGTCGATCCCACTCTTCCATTGGAGAGCGAAACTCATATCACTCAGGTTGATGATCCATTAGTTGATCAAGTGGTCGATTCGATTTCACATTCGGTCGATCCCATTCTCCCTGTAGAGAGTGAAATTCATACCGCTCAGGTTCTTCTTGTTACATCAGATTCTTCTACGCCGGGGGGAATTTCACCTGTTTCTACAGAACCCCCTCCAAGTACTGAGGTCTTTTCCTTTGATTGGAATAGACTGACAGAAATTCGTCTTCCTTCCTCCATCCCTTTCCAAATTATTGTGAAGTGAGGTGGTAGGGACATACATTGCACACAAGTAGATGAAGGTGCTTCTGTTAGTATTTTATCCTCAACTGCTTGGAAAGCTTTGGGTTCCCCTGAGCTTGTGCCTATTATGCAGAATATGAAACCTTTTAACAAAACCATTAGTGAAACTTTAGGGATCCTTCCTAATTTTTCTATTACCTTGGAAGGTAAAACTATCTGTATTGATCTTATGGTAGTTCGAGGCCCCCTGGATTTCAATTTACTCCTTGGGCGAGACTATGTCTATGCAATGAAAGCTGTCGTATCAACACTCTTTCGCGTGATGTCTTTCCCTCACAATGGAAATATTGTGACTGTAGACCAAATTTCATTCCCTAGTATTGTTTTGACTACCAATAATATGAAACCCCTAAATGTTCTTGATTCTAAAGTGGTATCTACCCCGCCATGGGTTAATTATGTGGCAACTAGTCCCATGTTTTCAATTACCGATGTAAGCGAGCCTCTCACTGTTTGCTTGACTTTCTATGACTTAGATCCGTTAATTGACATGAAAAACTCTATGGGATTATTTGAACGCAATGTTCTTATCCCTTTTGAGTCCCTTGACATGCGTTCCTTCCAGAGAACTATTCTTCCTTCTGATGAAGACCTCTTGGAAGCCATGATCAAAGTGTGTCCATTGACATGTGTTTCTTCCAATTGGAAGCCATGAATTAGTTGGTCCGAGGATAGTTCCTTTTACTGTGTCAACCTCGTTAAAAAATGAATTAGTGAGTTCGAGGATAGTTCCTTTTACCGTGTCAACCTCGTTAAAAAATAAATCAGTAGTTTCGAGGATAGTTCCTTTTGCTGTGTCAACCTCGTTAAAAAATGAATCAGTTGGTTCGAGGATAGTTCCTTTTACTATGTCAACCTCATTAAAAAGTGAATCAGTAGTTTCTGAGGATAGTTCCTTTTACTGTGTCAACCTCGTTAAAAAATGAATCAGTGGCTGGTGAGGAGAGTCCCTTTTACTGTGTCAACCTCGTTAAAAAATGAATCAGTTAGTTCGAGGAAAGTTCCTATTAATGAGTCAACCTCATTAAAAAATGAATCAGTCGGCAATGAGGATAGTTCTTTTCCTGTATCAACCTCATTAAAAAATGAATCAGTAGGTAGATTGTAGAGAGTATATTAATATATTAGAAATAAGTAGTTTATGAGGATGGTTCCTGTTACTGAGTCAACCTCGTTAAAAAATGAATCAGGTATGAGGACAGTTCTTTTCCTGTGTCAACCTCATTAAAAAATGAATCAGTTGGTTAGAAGATAGTTCCTGTTACTGTGTCAACCTATTTAATAAGTGAATCAGGTGTGAGGAAAGTTCCTTTTACTGTATCAACCTCATTAAAAAATGAAACACGTTGCCATGAGCAGAGTTCTTTTCTTGTGTCAAGCTCGTTAAAAAATGAAACAAATCCTCCCCTAATTGAGTCGAGTCTTTGACTAGATCTCGTAAATGTTAAGTCATATATTTAGGTTAATTATTTCAGTTTTTGCATAATTTTCTTACAGTTTTAGGTTGAGTATTTCATATGATCTTGTAAATATGCTACGGACATCATTACGTGACAGATTACCCAGTGTACTTAGTTGCTCGAGTTGGAAGGCTGAGAATAAACCTAGTAGATTCCATAGGGGAAAGGGCATCAAGCACAGTTTTCTCTCTGTTTCAAGCTTGTGTAAAAATGAAACCACTCTGAAGCATAGTTTTTCTCTGTTTCAAGCTTTTGTAAAAATGAAACCTATCTTGGGTTAATTTCGGTTGTTTTCAAGACTCTTTAAACTCATGAAAATCCCGAGATTATTTTTCTATCTTTCATTCTCGTAAAACACATGAAAATTCCGAGTTCTTTCCATCTTTTCTTGCTCGTAAATTAAATTGAAAGTCGGCCACATGAATACATTTTTATCTCTTTTCGAACTCATTAAAAATTACAAAAAAGTGACAACCATGAGTACATTTTTATCCCTTTTTTGAACTTGTTAAAACTTACCAAAAAAGTGAAACCTTGGAGTTCTCTTTTAAGCCCTTTTCAGACTCTCTAAACATGAAAAGATTGCCGAGCACTTGATTATTCGAACTCGTTAAAGTAAATGAATGATCGTCTCTGCAGTATAAGTTTACCCCTTTTACGGACTGAAATGGACTATTTACGAAAAAGGTATACGTTGACTAATTACGGTCAATAGAGTTCTCTCCGCATTATTTTATCCTTTTTCGGGCTCGAGAGACTAAATTTGAAAAGTACACCCATGAGTTTTCTTAAGTTTTTTCTTGACTCCTAAATTGAAAAACAGGGATTTCTCCTCCTCTTGGACTCATTAAAATTTAACAGTAAAGGACCTGTTCAATTTTAAACAGGAACGAACCACTCCTTCTTAGGGTTCGAATCTTAAACTAAGTTGGACTCATCCGAAGGATGAGATTATAAACAAGAAAATGTTATCCTCCTCAAGCTTGTCAAAAATAAAGAGGTACTTGCCAGAAATGGTGGGGGAAAAGAGAGAAAAACGAACCAGTTTGTTACATTTTTATTATTCGGAAAACCGTTAACCGCTCTTGAACACGACACTTTTTGTCCACCTGGGTTGGGAAATCCGTTGCCTAACAGTTAATCAAACAATTTTGAAAGTCTTCAGCCAGTTTCTGGGTATTAGATTTGGGTCAATTGTCACCAAACCATCTACAGTGTCGTTATGTGTTCAAGAGGACAGTTCAAATAAACCATTCATTTGCGAAATATATGTCATCCATTTTGACCATCCCTGAGTCAGTCCTTGCAAATATATTTCTTCAAAACTTGATCTATGATTTCGTGTTATGGGCTTGCCTACGACGGATCACTTTCTATCGACGACAGCTCATTATCTAGGAATTTTATCTAGAAATCGTCAGTACCTTGAAATATGCATGCCTCAATGGCAGGTTTCTTGCCTTCGACGACAGGTTGCATCATTGACCTTCGATCGAATGATTCCGTAACATGTTCTACTTCAGCTCATTCATTCACATTTCATGGATTGTACTGAGTACTTTGAGGGCCATTGACATTACTGGTGGTTACTCTCACATTTGTTAACAATTTACATCATTGACTAGTAATCAAGTGGTTTATACCATGTTCAATTTCAACACATTTAATCGCATGCATAGAATCGTACTAGTTCAAGAAATGGAAATCAAGACCTTGGATCTAGTTTCTACCATCCAGGCTGTAAGGAATTTTATTATTATACAGTAGAATATTCATTACAGATGGGTGCGCCCATGTTGTGTCTACACTATTGATGTAATATTAAAATCATTTATGTATCAGAACAAGTTTAGTTAGTTTTTGATCTGAGTATGGGAATGCCTACCTCAGCGATGATATGTTTACATATATATATTTTGCCTTGAATTTTTTTACAGGTTCCGACCAGGGTGTCCACAGGATGATAGTTGAAATGATAAAGTACTTCACTCTTCATATATGATAGACTTCATCTTCATCTATTCCAGACTTCGCACTTTAGGGGGCAATCTGTTACACTAAAAAATGTCACCTTGACATTCTGCTAACTGTATGAGCTCATTAACACTCATACATACCTCCTGCAAGTCTTGTACACTCTCATGTCAAGCCCTGGCAGGAGGAAAAACCCTAAAAACACTACGAAAGAATGGGTATACGAGTAATACCATGACTTCCTGAATTCTAAATGTGATTTCACACAGATACTGCATGCCACTACTAAAAATAAAAAAGCGAGAAATTAAAGTCAAAAAACTGATTTGAGGTCAATTCTAGAAGGTTCTAGATGATAATTTTTGGGGATGAGTACGCTTTGATAAGGTGCATGTATCCCTCACCTTAAGGAACTAATCCCTTGATGTGAGGAGTCTATCCCTTTGAAGGAGGATTCTATCCCTTAAAAGGTGGAATCCTAACTTCCTCATCTGCTCTATAAAAGGAGGCATTGGGTAGCCTCAAAGGGTTAAGTTTTTGGAGATTGAGATTTTGGAGATTGAGGATTAGAGGTCAAGCTTAAGAAGATTTGAGGTTAAGTGCTGTTGAGATTTAGACTTAGTTGACTAAGACTTTTGTGAGGAGAGATTACATACCTCTACTTTTCTTGGTTGGAGGAGTGTAGAGCTTATGAAAGTAGAGGAGACTCCTGCTTCGGACCCCGGGAAGGCCTGTGCAACATCAAGGCTTAGGTTGTAAGGTTTTCCTTCTTTTGAAATTAATACAAATATACTCATTTTTCTCAATAAGCTTTCAGTTAATGGTTTATTTCATATATTCCTTGATCACTATGATAAGCATGGTTTATGATGATGTCTATACAGGTGCTATGAAATATTTTGCTTGTTTGTGACTGTAGGTTTACGAGGAAAGCTCCTTCAAGTGCACGAGGGACAACAATAACTTCAAACAAGCGCTGGACATATGATAAGTCTTTTACACCTCTATAGAGCTTTTGTAAACCTTACATGCTTAGAGAAATATTAGTTTATTTGGCTGTTTCTTGCTAGATACTTTTAGTACTAGGGAGATCGGTCTTGTCCGCAAGAACGATTTATCTGGCCAACACTCTGGAATGCTCCAAATACCCAAAATTAAAAAACAATTCGCTCCAAAAGGACTCTCCTAGCAAAAGTTATGTCCAACAGAAGTTTTGCCCATTTTTCCCTTGAAAAGCTCCACTAATTGTGGAGAACTGGAGTTAACTCCAGTTAAAAATATCCATACTCCAAATTTGGCAGGCACACTCCACCATTCACTGGATGGTTAACTATAATGTTAAATGCTGGGTGGAGGGGGTCACATGGACCACCGTCCAACCTGCCGACATCAACGTTAACTTGCGGTTTTACAAATTGCAACATTTAACTCAACTCCAAACCCACCTGACATGTTCACATGTTGACTTTAACCGTTTCCATAATTTCCTGCGGAGTTTGCGCCTTTGGTTATGGTGTATGGCTATATGGTTAGGGGGCTAGCCCCCTTTCGGCCCCCGCCCATAAACCATGTAAATTCAAATATCACTCGTCTCCATTCATAAATAAGAACTAACAGAGTGGTGTAATGGTATAACATGGCGTTGTTGAACCTCAAGTCACGAGTTCGATTCCGGTGGCTACTCAAAAAATTTTCAATGCACATTTGTTTGGAATTCTGGGGCCATGTGGCAGCCTCCGAGCAGGCCACGTAGTGCTCGATGATTGGCCCCTTCTCAGAATATTCCATAGAATATTCTGTGGAATATTTTGAAGGATATTCTTGGAATATTTTGTGGAATATTATTTTTCCAATATTTTTTTTTATCCAAATCCAAACTGAGTCAAATTGGGCTTTTTTTGCCTGAAATTGAGAAACTTCAAACTTGAATATCTTCCTCATACAACATCGGATTTGAGTGTCGTTCATGGCTACATGATCGTTTTGACGAGATATTTTCTGTCGTTCTAGTTTGAACCAATTATGAGAAAATAAATTTTTGAGCATTTTTCCAATTAGGACATGATCACCTGATCACTAAGGCTTTGATGATCTGTTAGTGTGGGTTGAAGTTTGCAGTATGTTTTCAGTTTCAGTTTACATATTGTGTTACACGTTATTTTGTCACCATGACATTTTACTGTTCATATGGGTCTATCGCCACCTATATCATGTTCCCTTAGAAGTCAAAAACCTTAAATTTCTTGAATCAAGTCTTGGAATTGGAGAAAAGATCTTTAAAACCCTTAAAAGTCTACATGCATGGTTTTTCTAGCCTTTCGCTGTGCATGCGTTGTTGTTTGGCCAATAAAATGCGGCAACCCCGTACTTTTTGCTACTATTACCTGCGCACCCCCGTGAAAGGCAAATTAAAAGAAAAAGTAAGTTCTAGAAACCTAGCTGGTCAAATATTCCCCCAACTGGAAGCTTCTAGAGTTGCGATTAGTTCGAGCTTTATCCCTCCACTCATGGAGCTTATCCCTTGGTCCATGGAGCTCAAATCCCTTCATGAGAGGAATCCATCCCTCTCTTCATGGAATTGAAACTAGCTCCCTTTCCCTATAAATTGAGCTCAAGTTTCAAGTTGAAGGATAAATGCTGAGGTAGACATACAAGTTAATTGCTGAAGAAATTCCCAAGAGTGCATACTTGCTACACTAGTAAGATGTTGTTGGCATTAGAATGAGCACACCCTTGTGTCAATAAATCTATGCTGGTATTCAGAGAGGAAGGCTTATCAAACTGAAGGAGGAACAATTGTTCAAGACCCTGGGAGAAATCTATACGAGATCAAGGCATCAGGTTGTAAGATTGCTCTTTTTATTCAAGATAATACATATGGATTTCTTTTTCTCATTGATTTGTTCTTATTATTATTGAAATTACATCAATACTTAGACTCCTTGATCACTAAGTTGGGTTAGTTTTTCTTGATTATTATATGTTGTAGATGCTTTGAATTTTTCGTCTTGTCTTTGATTGCAGGTTCTACTTATTGAAGAAGACACTTTGGAGAAACAAGATAAAAGACTACATCGAACGTTTGGATTTCAAGGTAGTGGCATGTCCTCTTTACTCTCTTATAATAATTCTGAAATGCAATTAATCTAGAGAAAAAGGTTTTCAAATGGATGTTTGTTTTTAGATACTCGCTGAGTACTAGGGAGATCGCTCTTGTCAGAAAGAGGGATTAATCCGCATAACAAAATGGCGACTCCACTAGGGATCTAGAACTTAGTTTTCTTTATTTTATTTTCAGTTTGAATTTTAGATTTTTCTGAAATTGACTTCTTTGAAAATGGGTTGGGTAGATAATTTTTAAGAATCCATAAAAAAGAAAGCTGATTATTTATTTTTTCCAAGTTTTTCCTTGCCTCCGCAATTTTTAGCAGAAAATAGTGCGGAAACCTGCGTAGGTTCTAGTTCAAAATAGTGAACATGTGCTCTGTCTTCCACTATAAACTGTGCACCCCTGGAAAATTTTTGAAAAAATAAAATTTCTCTTTTTAGAGCCAGATCACTTGATTCTTTGTGTTTTCCCCAATCTATCCTAGCTGTCAAATCTTGTATGTGAATTCCTTTTCAGTAAATTTTACATTTGCGTGATTTATCATCCTATTTGCATCTTATAAGTGAGAGTTTTCCCTACTTTATTGCTGGTCCATACAAGATACCTTCATTTAACTCAACTTACTGGTATGATGATATTGTCTTTTTGAACCATTAAAATCATTGCAAACCTTACTTTTATGAAAATCTATTCCTTTTTCTTTTGCAAATTTGGAAGAGATTTTAGCTTACTGAAGCCTGATATCACCAAAGATTTTTTGTGTGTTTTCATTTCTGGTAAGAGTTTTTTCTTAGTCTGATCACAAACTAGGAGAAAATTAGATTTTTCTTTGATTTTGAAATTTATGTTTTTAAAGTTTTAGATATTGTTTTCTTTTGGAAATGATTTTTTTATTGAATTGTAGTTTCAGATCTAATTGTTCAAGGAATTTCATTTCAAAGAGTAATTGACCATTTTTGTGAATTGAGTTCTTTACGAAAACATCTTCTTTTCAAGGATTTTATTTATGAATGAAAGAATTGGTGCTTTGAAAATTGTTAAATTTCTCAATCTTTCCCTTCAATAAGATTCGTCGAAAAGAAAAGAGTTGCACTTCTCATTTAGATGCATTTAGCATATTTTTGAGTCGGGTCACAAACATAATTGAAGTTTCAACTCCATACCTTTTATCTTAAGCAATAGCAAAAATAAAAACAACACGTTAATAAAATCAATCTAGATATTTTACATTTTCTAGGGCTCATTCCACCAACATAGCTTAGACTAGTGTTTTGGAACAGGTTGTAATTAACATTCCAAGATAGTTTAAACAAACAAGTAGCATCTTGCAGTAGGAAAATCTAATTGTAGCATTTGTGCTCTGGGAATCTCTTCTTAAAAGAGTCAAGCATGAGATCATGTCAGAACCAGTGATGTAATCGTACCTATTTCATTGGGGAAGATAACAGATGTGCACGTAATACAAATGGTAAACCTTGGATAGACCATTATCGAGGAGCCTGGGGTCACTTTTTGGCAAACCTCAGATTTACCATATTGAGGAGCCTTTAAGGGGATTGAGCTTGATACTCTGCCCTTGCGTGTATATCGGATTGTAGAATTTCCCCCCAGGTACATTTGTTTTCATTGGTAACCTTAGTGACCATAATATTGAGGATTTTTCCCAAGGTGACGGTGGAGGGAAGGTCCCACTGTACTTGGAACAAACGTCAGCTAGACTCACTTGGACTTTCCAGAGGGCACTCTTCACTTCGAGATGGCATAAGTGGAGGGACTTGCACTGGACTATTTCATTAAGTAGGTTATCGGGGTAACTGTTCCAATTTCCAATTTTCCACATTAGAATTCTACGACGTTGGATTTCATCACCAACTAGTGTTTTTAGTGTGGAAACGTACTGTTTGTGTGTGGATTGTCTCTTAGATTTTGTAGGCGTGTGTTCAATTTTATTGTTTCCTTAGCGACTTTAGGTTTATTTTGTTGAAATTTTTATTGATTTTCATGTGTTAAACATTTAACTGTGGCTAAATTACTGAGACACTCTCGTAGAATGCAGGGGAAACCCCTTGAATACACACCAAGTCAGTTAGAAAAACTTAAAGAGGCCAACCATCAGGAATCGGATCAATTGAACACGAGGACAAATATATAATAATACATCCTAATTACGAAGTAGATCAACCTCACATAGGAGAAAGTTACCAAAGACAAACATAAATTTCTGAACTAGTTGAAGTTGCATCTACAACTAGTGAATTATCAGCTATTGAACCTGGAATTTTTGAACCTGAAACTGAATCTGCTTCATTTGAGTCTGCTTCAGAGTTCATAACCCGAACCCCTGGTGATCAGGAGATCATGTCGAAGTTTTAAAAAAATGCCCAAAAACGAAAGTTCTCAGAAATTTTTGTAATCTGAATGACCGGAAAGGTCTCGTCGTTGCTATTTTGGCGCTGCAAATGGTTCTCAAAACCGAGGTCGTATGTAGAAGTTATTGAGGTTTGAAATGCCCAGTAAACTCCAAAACATGACTTTTGACTTTGTTTGACTTTAGACATTTTAGCAACAAAATATTATTATGTTTAAAAGTCATTTTTATTATTTTGGTGGAAGCCAATAGAAGGGCGCCACGTGGCGTGCCCGGACGCTGCCACGTGACCCCAGGTTTGAAGGCAAAAGGTTAAAAATGGTGGTGTTTAAGCCCGACACCATGGGTAGTCTCTGCACGTTTCAGTCGGGTCTTAGCTACACGCAGATGGGTCACACTGCACGCGAGTCAGGTCAGATCGTTTAATCAACTAAAAAATTTTGTTTGCGAGTATGGAGGATCGATTTTGGGTGGCCTGGCCGCCAGCCCACAAGCCTGACCGACTCGCCTAGTGGTGTTTCTTAACCACTATGGGCGTCGGTTATACTTATCTTTTCTAGTTAGAACGAGCAGTTGGAAAAAAAGGGCTAGCCCCTATACCATGTGACCATCTACGGTGACCAGCGACATGTCTTCAACCTTATCCGTGAACCGTTAACCGTTAACACCTAGTGTGCATGTGAACGTGGAGTTTCTAGAACCGTTTCCAGCATTAAATGCCAAGTTGGTTGCCATGCGGTTTGGGAGGCGGTCTTCATGACGGTTAGGCGGGGGCGGTCACATGCCCATTCACCCAATATTTATTATAACTGCAGTTTTGTCCAACATTTTGGATAGCGTACCCTTCATTTCTAGCGGAGTTGCCATTTTTGGCACTGTTAACTGGTAGTCCTCCACTTTTAGTGAGGATTTTGGGGGACATTGGGCAAAAAATCTTGTTTTTGCCATAACTCTCTCATTATTGGACCAATTTGAGTGAAAAAATAGTGAATTTTGACTATCTCAGACCTTTGGGACTCAATGGAGCATGTTTTAGAGCCATCAGAGAGCTTCAATGAAATTCAAGGGGCCCTTAGGGCCACTAGGAGGCAAAATCAGTTTGAGGCCTAGCTAGGGGAGATAGAGGCTTTATTCAAAGATCAAATAGTCTAAATTGGATATTTTAGATGTTCTGAATCTGATGAGATGGTTTTCAGAGCCTTTAGAGAACTTTTGAAGTCTGAAAAGATTCAGTAAAGTTCCAGGGGACATTAGTGCCAACTTTTGGTAGCAGCAGTGCAGGGCCTAGCCAGAGCAGCTAGAGACCATATGCAGCAAACCAGTAGTCCTTATTGATTGTAAACATAATTTTGAATCTAATGGAAGAGGTTTCATAATGTTTTGAGGACTTCTAGAGGTCGAAAAACCAACAGAGAATTTTTTAGTTACCCTAGTGCTAAGGGGTGTCGACAGGTGTTGGAGGCGAAACCGGAGCAGCCAGAGGCCATTTTTGATGAATGAATAGTCTGTATTGACTAATTAAGACATTTGGGAAACAATGAAAGTGGTTTTAGAATATTTTGAGAAATTCTAGAGCTCAAGAAGCTGATGTGAAGTTTTGGGCAGCCTTGGGCAAACCATGGAGGATAGCCTAGTTTGGGGATGCAGTGCTCAATTTGAGAAATTTATCAGTCGATATTTGGTGTATGATGTGTGTTGGATGAAAAAGTAGTGGTTTTATTGATAGAAATAGAATTATGAGGGAGTTTTTTCCATTTAGAAGCTCAGAGTAGCTCAGAGCACCAACAGAAGGAATCGTGTCAATGGGAGCCTAAAGCTGTTTGTAGAGTTTGGACAGCCATGAGAGGGATATCAAATGGTATTCTCAGCCCTTTGGATCATTTTAGTATTCATTGGAGTTAAGTTTGGAACTTGTAAAAGAAACCTTACTATAAACCCAAAGAGCCAAGTCAAGATGACAAAGCTCGAAGGAGACGTAGCCCACGAGATTCGGGTGAACTCCTAGATTAATTTTGCTGTTGTGTTTGAATGTTTATTTGATGCATTATGTTGCCATTATAAATGTTAAATTTCAGCAAGAACAAATGAACTTAAGACACATAAACAGTTAAAAATCATACACCACTTTCAAGAAAAAATTCCACAAATTGTCAAGTACAAGCTAGATCATTTGTTTGTTTAGCTGAGTGGGAGGTTCTTGAAATAAATAACAAGTTATCTAGACCATTTTTATATCACTTGGTCATCCTCATTCACCTCGATTGAAGCTTCGTATCATTGAGAACCTTCCTCCTAGCCTCATTAGTATCGAAGAAATTATTGACGCAGAAGAAGAGGTTATTCTTCCTTCACGTCAAGAATCTTTAGATCTAAGGCAAAGTGAATCGATTTATTATAGCCCTTTCAAGAAATATCCTTGGTATTCTCAGTTAACTGACTTTCTACATAATTTTGGTCTTAGTTACTCGCCAACCCATATTCCTTTTTACGCCTTACCTAGAGGTAGTTACAGACCTTCATCAGACATGTCTGGTGAGTCATCCATGCTTTCTTCATCGCCATAAACTTTTTTGTATGGTGGTCCATTTGTTCCTTTAGGATACCAGTGACTTTATGGTACTTTATTAGGAGCATCTCCCTCTCCCGAAAAACTTGTATAATCACCTGGTCTCAATGAATCTCATACTGAAACTTTGAAAACAGAACAAGTCTACATGATGTCTAGAAACATTCTTGACCCTGACCCTCAAGGTAGCAATTTACCGCTTGGGGGGAAACCTCAAGCTAGTAATATACCGCATGGGGGGCAACCTCAAGGACAGTACATAACTCAAGGGCAGTACATATCTCCAGGACAATACCAACCTCAAGGGAAGTGCTCTATTTAGGGGCCACAACCTCTTCAAGGGAAGTACCCTATGCCAGGGAAACAACCTTTCCAAGGACAACAACCTCCTTTGGGGCCGCAGTTTTATCAATAAAAAAAATTGTTTCAAGGTGGTCAATATTTCAGTTGAAATTATCCATCAAATTATCAAACTTACATTCGGAATTATCAACCTAGTTATGGTCCATCTTACGCATCACAATATTCAATCAGAGCCACTTATCCTGGAGTAAACACTGTGTGGAATCCGTCGTTGAATCAACAGAATTTGCAACCTACCGTGCAAGTACCTTATAATTAGCCTGGTCAGCAACCTGGTTATCCCAAAATATAGCAACCTGTCCAACCTACGCTTCAAGCTATACCTCAAGTATCTGCACCTAGTAGTGTTCAACAACCTAGTCCGAGTACACCTAAAACTCTTGTCCAAACTGCTGCATCAACTTCTGTTCAAAAGTATAGTACACCTATTCCTAGAGTTTATACCATCCCTATTTCTACAACCCCTCAAGTAACAACGACACCTGTATCACAACCAATCCCTCAAATGACTGTACATCAACTTGGACCTACGGTTCAGACTACTATTCAAACATCTGCAAGACAATCTGGTACAAGTACAATTGTAACGAGCCAACCTTATATAGGCTAGTTTATTTATCAGCCGTATCAAAGGCAGTATCAATATGGACATGTAGGACAAAATCCAGTATACCAGCATCAACCACACCCTGGTTACACATATCAGATACCATCTCAACCTTAGTACGGTACGGCTAATCCTGGTTATCCCAGAGGCATACCAATTCCAACTGCACAGGCTATTCCAGGTTATCTTGGATATCCTCCTCCTGGTACTGGAATCGTTCCTCAAGGTTATCAGTTTGCTCAACAGGATCCTAACCATCGGTTACCATTCATTGAAACTTTGAATTTGCTAGATTTGTCGCACCTCATGAACGATCTGATTTATTATCTTCAGTTTTGGATTCCAATGCATAATAAGTTGCCTAGTGATATTCCCAATTTTGAAGGTAAATCGAGAGACGACCCCTCCAACCATGTCATAACTTACCACCTTTGGTGTGCATCCAACTCTTTAATCAATGATTCAATTTGATTGAGATTGTTTCAAAGAACATTGATAGACTTAGCTTCAAAGTGGTATATTGAACTACAACGTGGCTCATTCAACAATTTCAATGCGTTATCAACATCTTTCTTAACACACTTTCAGTTTCCCATCCGTTACGACAATGGCACGAAACTCTTAACTTCATTAAAAAAATCTACGTCCACATACATTTCAGATCACATACATGAATGGAGATGTAGATGATGTTTAGTGAAAGTTTTCATTCCGGATCAAATCTTAGCATAATGGTTTATCATATCATTACTTCCAAAGATCACTGAAGATGTGGTTAAGGGAGGTGTTGTTACGGAAGAACATGTAATAGCTCAAGAACATAACTTAGACCTTGTATATACACAGTTTGGTACTTTATACGAAAAAATTCCTGACTTACCACGTCCAGGTCAAATAACTGCAACTCCTTCTGGTTCTCATGCTGCAGACAATGTAATTGGTTCAGTTAACGCTAATAAGAGTAAAAATAAGTCATCCAAAACTACTTCTCTCATTATGAATTTACCAGATTCACTGAAAGGAGATTCTTCCCTTGAAACTTTTGTCAACATTCATGTTGTAGACTCATCCAAAGCTAAATCTAAAACCGGTAATAAGAAGAAAGGAAAGAATAAAAAAAAAAATTATATCTCCCAAAGAAAAAACTGAAAAGAATGAACCAGCTGATGAAAAACAGAAACCTTGTTATCCTTGTCTTATCTGTGATGAGGATCACTATACCAAAGAGTGTCCACATCGGTCCGAGGTCTCCAAGTTTTTCAAAGGTTCACCCACACCCGCTGTCTTGAAGGATACTTTTCCCACTCAAGATAGTAAAATGATAGGATCTTCTTCAAATTCATTGGCAGATATTCTAATGATGTCTCAAGTTATGGTTGCAATGCGATCTCAAGACTATGGAACTAAAAATCCTGTAACTGGTAAAGAGACAGAAAATTCTAGTCAAACACCAGCTATATCTCCTTTAGTTTCTGAACCACTTCAAATCGAGAAACCTAATCTTGATCTAGTGATTAAACTGCCTACTAAAGGTGTACTTCGAAAGTCAGCTTTCAATCCACATGTGAGAGCTGCTCAGAATTACAACATTGTTGAAGGTTTGGAAATATCCCCTTCAACAATGTCGGCCTTAGAAGTGCTACAATCATGTCCAGCACAAAGGAAATTACTATTATCAGCTATCGAAGCTATCGATCCTCAAGATTCCAACCTCATGGTCTGTGATCTAGAAAATTTTACACCGAGACTCCCTCATCAGATGGCTTTTCAGATTCTAGTATTAGTCAAATCTAGATGAGTTTTTCGTACTGTGGTTGATGAGGGGGAATCCACATGCATAATGTCGTTAAACTATTGGAAAAATATCGGTTCTCCAACACTCAAACAATCACTGATAATTATTAAAGCCTTTTATGGAAGAGGATTTCATCCATAGATAATACTCCAGGATCTACCTATAGAAGTAGAAGGCAAAACTATTAATATAGATGTGGAAGTTTTTGATGCCCCTCTTGATTACAACCTTCTTTTAGGTCGTAGTTGGTCTTATGCCATGACTGCTATCATTTCATCTGTCTTTTAGTTAATCATGTTTCCTCATAAAGGAAATATTATGAAAATCAATCAGTTGTCATATGACTCATCAGGCCCTGCTTCTACAAACAATATCCAACATGTTGGAAAAACGACTGTCCCATATGAAGATGTTGGTGTAGGATTAGTAAAGGATTTCGCTCTCATAAGAACTTTCTCTATACTTCCACCCAACGTACCTTCCACAATTTCCAACATCAATATGATCTCATCAATCACTATACCATTCAATGACACTTGGGTAGTGCCTTTAGAATCAGAATTGGACTCTTTCAATGGTGAGATGCCCTTGAGTAGCAGTGTAGTCGTATTCTGAGACACTTTCAACTACTCCTGATCAAATCAGTGTGATCACCGAAGAATCATCTTCTCTATCAAGCTTAGCCTTGACATCATTTTCCGACCCCTTTCAACATGTATTTCATACTGATGAAAGTATTCGAGAAATTTTGTCATCAAATTAATTACTCTGGGATGATCTACATCATAGATATTCATTTTTCCCTGATCTTGATAAGTTTGAAAATGATTTTTTGTCTATTTTTATGATTTATTATGTCAAAGAACCACAAAATCCTATATCGATTACACATTCGGATTCTGAGATTAATTTGGTAAATATTTCTACAACAGTTCCTATTGACATATCAATCAAACCTGGAATGATTGAAAACATTCATATAGGTGCTTCTTGTATGATTGAAGAGATTAACACTTACAAAGCCCTATTTCAAGAATTACGCGACAGATTTTCTGGGTCTTACGAAGAGATGCCAGGAATCGATCCTAATTTTATCATTCGTGAAATTAAGACATACCCAGGTGCTAAGCCTATTAGACAAAGATTACGTCCAATACATCCGCAAAAAGCTACAACTATCAAAGCTAAAGTTGAGAAGCTATTACGAGCAAGATTTATCTATCCAATTCCATTAACAGATTGGGTATCTAATATAGTTCCCGTCACGAAAAAACAAGGGACTATAAGAGTATGCGTGGATTATAGGGATATTAATAAAGCATGTCCAAAAGACAATTATCCTCCACCCTATATTGACCAAATTATCGATGATTGTGTCGGAAATGAAATTTTATAATTTATGGATGGATTTTCTGGCTATAATCAAATCAACATACTCCCTGCTGATCAATCAAAAACAACATTTATATGTCCTTGGGGAACATTTTCTTATTGAAAATTCCCTTTTGGATTAAAAAATGTTGGTGAAATTTTTCAAACAGCTATGTCTTATGCTTTTCATGATATCAAACATATTGTACAATCTTATGTGGATGATTTACCTATGCACTCTTTACGTAGAAACGATCATTCTACACACTTATGAGCTTCATTCATGAGATGTAGGCACTATAAGATTAGTTTTAACTTGCACAAATGTGTTTTTTGTGTTCAAGTAGGAAGATTACTTGGATTCATCATTTTGAAAGATGGCATTCGTGTCGACCCCTCGAAGGTTGAGGCTATCATCAACTTACCTCCTTCCATTCCTTGCCAATCCCAAATTTTGCAAGGGAAAGCAAATTTTTTACGTAGGCTTATCCCGAACTATGCTGAGTTAACATAAGGTTTTACCCGGTTACTGAAACAAAATGATCCTTTTATTTGGGATGAGATTTTTGATAAATATTTTGATGCATTAAAAAATGCGTTGACCCATGCACCGTTATTGCATCCACCTAATTATCACCAGGACTAATTTTTATACTTAGCTGCCTTTGATTCCATCATTGGAATGGTTTTGGTTCAGGAGGATGAATCTCACAATGAAGATGTGATCTATTATCTAAGTCATAATCTCAGTTTGACGGAAATCAAATATTCACATGTGGAGAAATTGGCCTTGGGAGCAGTGCAAGCTGTTCAACGATTCCGTCACTACATACTGTTACGTAAGACAACTGTGATATCTATTTTCATCATGATGATTTATATTTTAACAAAAAAATTGCTCGGGGGAAAATACTCTAAATGGATTGTCATCCTCAAAGAGTTTGATTTAGAATTTGAGAAATCTAAATCAAAGAAATCAGTAGTGTTTGTAGAGCTTATGTGTGACTTTCCCAATACTGATACAGAAACCGTGGTAGAGAATCCCATCGCAGATGAATCTTTGTTTCTCATCAGTATATTAGATCCATGGTATGGAGATATCATTATATATATTCAAAACCAAACCTTTCGCCCATAAATTTCCCGTTCAAATTGACAAAGAATCTGATATCAATCCCAACAACAAAATATTGTTGGAGACACTCTTTATCGTCATGGTGCAGATTCTGTTTTTTGATGTTGTATAATTCACTGTTGTGTAGGTAAATCCCCTTTGCAGACAAAGGCAATCCCTCTAGCCCTAGGGTGGGTCTAGCAGCAAGAGGACATGCTAATGTATTGGTTCCTAGTTAACGAATGAAACGAGTTGGGATAGATTTTTCTACCTGTGATCCAATGCGGTTGTTGTAACTATGGAAGACGTCTCCCGATCCTCGTCTCGACACGTCACGATCCTTTAGAAATGGTAATCAGGTTCCTGCATAAATATCAAAGGAAAAAAGTAGCATACATAACAATAATTGCATTCATAACTAGCTAATCGGTCAAGGAAGATTAAACTTATTGCGTAAAATAAATCACATCAACACAGGATAGGAACCAAAACATCAGTCATGTATATATTAAGAGAAAGAAAGAGATTACAATTGGAGCCTTGACATCGCAGCCTCCTTCAGCGGGTCTAGTTGAAGCGTGTCTCAAGCATTCGCCAGGGAATTTGGACGTGGCGAGGCAAAACTTAAGCTCTCTCTCGACAAGGGTCTCTCTCTCTGCTCTATCTCACCAGCTATATCAAATTGTTTCATTAGGGGAATTTTGAGGTCTAAAATGGGCCTCCTAAGAAAAATGTACAAAAAAAATAAACTTTATAAAAACCAATAGAATTCAAGATGATGATGTCAACCATGGGGGATGATTCACCATTTTTTAAATAAAAAGGTACAAATATTAAAAAATAATAAAATAATAAAACTACTTTTTCAACTCGTATTTTCAACTTATCTCCCAAAATTTTTACTCAATTTGAAAATTTAGAATTACTCGTTGGATGCAGAATTTAATTCCTCATCCAAAAGTGCAACCAGCTCTGCATTGAACTCTGCTACACTCCTACACGAAAAATGAGAAATACATAAAAAACGTAATTGTAAACACGTTTTTTTATGTATTTCTCATTTTTCGTGTAGTAGGACCCATCAAAAGTATGCAACATGGGTACTCCTTGGATGAGGAATTAAATTCCGCATCCAACGAGTACTCCCGCTCGAAATTTGAGTAAAAACTTTGGGAGATAAGTTGAAAATATGAATTGAAAAAGTAGTTTTTCATTTTTCCCTCTAAAATTTGATGATGTCATCAAATCTTATTTGATTTTTTCCACTATTATTTTATAATTTCCTTAGGAGGCCCATTTTAGACCTCAAAATTCCCCTAATGCAACAAAATGTTTAGCAATTCCTCTTTTGCTAGCTGCATCAATGTGAGATATGTTTATTTATAGAGGGAGAGGAAAAGGTTGAGATCCCTAAAATGGTGGAAGGGAGGCCTTATCCTTTGGGAGGTTCCCCCAAAAGGTGGAAACAAGAGGCCAAAGGAAGGTGTTTGTGGTTATGTAGTCGAACAACCCAAGCTGACTCGCTCACGAAGTAGTTATCATGGAAAATTCGACTCTATATTTAAAAAACATTTTTAAAACAGCTTGGCATGGGAAGCTCACTAGGACAGAGCGCCAATGGGTGTGGGGCCCAGTGTTAATTTCCTTTGTCGGTGTGAGGCCATAACGGTCTACCAGTGCCAACCCAAAAGCATGTGTTTTTGATGGTCTGCTCATGGAAAAGTCAACAGAGGAAATGTTCTCCTCATGGCAAGGGATGCAATGACACTTTTTGCAAGGCATGACACTTCATAGAAGTCACAGAAATGGTCCTTCAATGTGTGGGATGGGGATTGCAGGGACGGTGAAAAAATGCTGTGTAACAGATGCCCCCTAAAGCATGAAGTCTGAGAGAGAGGGAGGGGTGAAATGCTTTACGAGAACGCGTTCGAACAAAACACCACTGTCGGAAGACCTGCAAGTACAAATACAACTGATATCTTTGATACATGAACATGTGGCATGGGCGCAACCATCCATAATAGAGTACATACAAACTAAGATCTGAGGTATGGACGCAGCCATCCAAAAATAAGGATCAACAAATAGACTCAACAAAATGATCTTTGGTATGGTCGCAGCCATTGAATCAAAAGAGTCATGCATATAGTCACGATAAACCACAATATCCCGCAGCTTGGATCTTATCAGACAAAACCCAGGGTCTTGTGCTCCATCTCCACTCGAACAAGTATAAATTCAAGCATGCAAAGGTGTGAGCTAAAGTGGAACATGCAAGAAAGTCACTTGATTACCAACCAATGATGACAGCTATTAAAACGCACGAGAGAAACCACCAATAATGAAAATGGCTCTCAAGGTACAAATACGTACAATCCAAGGAATGTGAACAATGATCTGGCATCGAACACCCGCAGAATCACTCGATCGAAGGCCAATGATGTGGACGTGTCGTCAAATGCAAAGAACTTACCGTTGAGGCATGCAAGCTCCAGGGTATCAGAAGGGAGTCTTTAGATCAACTTCTTGGCTAATGAGCTAAAGTAGAAAGGAAGTGACCCAGTCGAAGGAGGGCCATAATGTTTCCCACATCATCGACACAAGATAGAGGAACATGATGATAGTGAATTAGGACCGAAAAGAGGATCATAGGAAGGTTGAAAACTGTAATCAGAAACTTATCTTGAACATATCAGCGACATGACTCCGGATTTGGAAGTATTTGACATCAAGGGATCTGAGGTCATGATGACGTGGCAAAGAGTATATGAGAGGTCAAAACAGATTACCCAAACCCATGGAGGCAAAAATGATGAAATGAGATGTCCCCAACCCGACACGAATGTAGATGAGTGTCATGTTCAAGACCGACATACTGCCAACATGACTGAGAACAAGTTCCATTTTCCCCTACCATTGCTGGCGAGTACCCCAATTATTTTTGGAAAACAATCTTGAAGGGGATAACATATGCTTGTCATGTAAGTTTTTCCTTTAGAAAAATCCATCCTAGTACATTTTATGAGCCCTAGGAAGGAGGAACTCTGTTATGTCATGATGACGATTTTCGATGTTATTTAGGGTTTAACGAGTCTGACAAAGGAATAACTCGGCATATTTTCATGTTTAGAGAGTTTAAAAAGAAAACTCCAGAAGTCCCTTTTCGTAGATAGTCTCAGAGGTCCGAAAAGGTAGAAAACTGTGTTTGAGATAACCTCTTAGTCGCGATAGGCTAAGGTATTCCTTTTTTGTAAATAATCCATCCCAGCCCGAGAAAGGGGTAAACGTGTATGGGTAGATATTTTCACAGCCATTTAATGAGTTCAAAACAAAAAGAGTCTCAGAAATATTTTCATGTTTAGAGAGTCAGAAAAGAGCTGAAAAATGACTCCAACAGTGACTTTTTCATGTTTTTACCGATTCCGTAAAAGTATAAAATACAACTCGTTACGTCATCGTCGTTATGTTAAAAACTTGTCGTTGCACAAGATATGCATGTAAAACCCATTTCTTAAAATAACATTGCGAAATAATCAAAAAATATGATTTAAAACCTAATTAGGGTTCTGAAAAATTATAAAATGCGAAAAATGGTAAAAAATAATTACTTTTCACTTTTTCCTCTTGTAAGCAATTGTTACCCTTTTTGCACTGCGATTTTGCGGCAGCGATAGTGGGCAATCCAGAAAACCAATCTCGAATCCGTCAGTTCCAGGTAAGAGCTAACATCCTTTCCAAAATTTTTATTGTATCTTCATTAATTGCAACCCCATATTTTTGAATCGATGGGGGAATTTACAAAAACTAGGGCGTGGCGATTGGCGCGAGTATCGGGCACAGACCTGTGGCAATCGTCCTAAAATCTGAACTAGGGTGCGACAACTGCGATAGTTAAATTTAGCTTGTAACTGTAGACAAGGAGGCCCAAATTAATCTTGCAAAAGCTTAGAATTTGGCTAATGACAGTCATATGAATGTTTTGCAGGTGTGAAGCAGCAAAATGGTGATTGAATGGAAAGAACGAGAACATAGTGAAGAAGACGAACTTGCCATGGAAAATGAAAGATGCATGGAAGCTCTAAGAGATTGCAGGCTCAAGAATTTATTTATGACACCATGTCTCAGAGCTCAACTGGAGCTGTTGTAGTACTTGATCAGTGTCTGGGACGTTGATCAGGAAAAATTCACTATTCATGACCAAGAACTCGAGATTGAAGTTTCAGACATTTATTTCATAACCAGACTGTCACGCAGGGGGGCAGTACCAATCTTGAATGACATCCGACTGTCAATGGAGAACATGAGTATGGTTATCGACAGGGTGTGCCCAAGGGCAAGGAAAGGATCGGGGAGTGGAAAAGTGGAAAACCAAACTATTCCGGATTTGGCACTAAAAGTAGTGCTGCACACCATCACATGAGCTGTAGGATCATAGGCACCGCACAAAAACCAAGCTGAAGCAGTTTGGTTACAGGTCCATTCTGGTATCGTTCATCTTGGAATGACTACCAATCTTCCAGCATCAGGAGATGATAGTTTCGACAAAACCAACACAGGAGCCACGGATGGCCCGTTGGGCAGCTCTGATGCCAAGGTCAAGGGGCGGTCAACAGATGTCCTGGAGACTAGAGTTATTTGAGTGACTCTGCCAACCGATGATTTTCGTGGAGGATTGGCCCTAATCTATCACAACTTTCACTGGTGATGCGGATCTCTTGCTCCCAGAAGGAGAGGATTGGGATAAAGTACTGGGTAATACTCATTTTTTATTTTCATGAGTATTATGATTTTTTTTGTTATGCATGTTCTGACATTAAATCCGTGTAATTGCAGATGTTGGTCTAGAGGGACCTGCAGGTATGTCCCTGATAGCAAGGCGGATCCCTCGTGACTTTGATGTTGCCCTTCATGGTGAGGGAGGTGAGGAGGAGGAAATCATATGCAACTTGGAGGGAATCTCCCGTGGGATCCCGGGCTATGCGCGATTCGATGATGTTCCTCGTGCATACCAGAGACACATTGTAGGGGTGTCAAATCGAGTTCACCACTTGTTGAGGTGGATTGTACAGGGCGTGACGTGTTATCATGAGAATCACACAGAGTAGACACCTAGGTTTTATTTCCACATATTTTTGAGAGACATGATGTCTCAGGATGTAACTGAAACACACATTTTTTGAACTTATGATACATACAGATGAAAACATTCGATATATATTTATACACCTATTTTTCTGTATGGATCTTGTCATGTGATGATGATTTTTACAAATTATGCAAATGTCTATCTAATACAATGTTAGATATTGTATCAGTTAATGCATTCATTCATCTAGGAATATGTTGATATGTAATTTAATTAAAATGTCTTTCCAGTAAACGGACATGAAAATACAACCTTAAGATGTGAGGGTTTCTAACTAAATAATGTCCATTAAGTTGAAGAACAACAAGCTATGAATCTAGGTTAACAATCAATGCACGAATGTCAAGGTTAATCGCCTCGGTTAATAGTTCAATAACATCCCTATATTCAGTGACATTGTTTGTAGTTCATCGTAGACAGATACCTTGAAGATATATCAACTCATCGGTAGGATCATAAATCACCCAAGCTGCTGAAGACAGGTTCCAAGTACTGTGGAAAGCACCATCTGCGAAACCAACATAAGGGGTAATAGACATCTGCACAATAAGCAACGATCCAATAAGCAAGAAAACGCTCGCAAAGCACACCAAGCTAAAAAATGTACAAAAATGAAAAGAACACCTATGTACACAAATCATGCACGAATGACTCATGCATAGTATTTTTTAAGATACAACCCATTTCTGGGTTGATCAAGAGGATGACCTTCATAATTAATAAGCTCATAGGCCCCATTCTGCCAAACATGTTTAAAAATGTAGGGCCCATGCCACATGGGTTGAAATTTTCCTACCCCCAGATTATCGTGAGCTTGATCGTATAGGAGGATGAGGTCTCCTTCTATGAAGGAACAAGGGGAAACCGACTAGTCAAAATGAGATTTGACCCACTTTTTTTGTGGTTCAATGACCAGAGCAGTAAAGCGGCGAGTTTCATCCAGCCTTTCTAAGTAGAGAAGACGCTCTTTTTCTGGCGAAGCATTCGGCAACAATTCAACAGCTAGCTTAAGAAAAGGTATTTCACATTCAATTGGGAGGGTAGCTTCCAGACCGTAAACAAGCTAAAATGGAGTAAATCTGGTCGCATCCTTAACTGAGGTTCGGTATGCCCAAAGAGCCAAAAATAACATTAGATGCCAGTTTGATTTGTGCATCCCAATCGTACGTTGAAGCATAGTGACAATAACTTTATTCACAACTTCAACTTGGCCATTGGCCTGAGGATAGGACGACGTTGAGCTGTCGTGACGTAGAACCAACTTTGAAGTCAACTCTTCCACCATGCAATGCCGAAAATGGGAACCATGATCGGTAACAATTGCTTGAGGGACATCAAACCGAGAAATGGCATGATTGAATAGAAATTGAGCTACTATCTTACCATCAGCCATAAGTGTAAGCATTGCTTTGGCCCATTTGGTGAAGTAGTCAACGACTATGATGATATAAGCATGCCCCTCGGCCGAGTGAGGGTTACACGTCATTAAATTGATGCCCCATTTCGTAAAGGGACCAATGATAATGACAGGGTGGAGGTGGGAAGGCGGCGCGTGCATCTTGCACTGATAGATCTGGAAATCATGGCACTTGCAGACAACAATAATGCAATCTTTGAATATGGTGGGCTAGAAATACCCAACACAAAGAATTTTATGTGCAGTAGAATAACCAGACATGTGACCACCACAGGCGCCACTGTGAAAATCATTCAAGGCTTTCTCAGCTTCCTCGAGAGTCAAACACCAGCGGAGAATGGAATCAACTCCAATGCAGTAGAGTGTATCTCCGACTATACGATAGGGTTGCGATTGATGATGGATGCGTCGACGAACATCCTTTGTCAACTTAGATTGGAAAGTATAAGTCTGAAGATATATGATGATATCACCGTACGAAGGATCGAGGGTGCTAATCAGAAAAAGTCTATCGTCCAGAATGCGTTCCTCGGAACTAGACAGCGTGGGGTCGGAAGGGAGAGAGAAGATTAAATTGGTGAAGACTAATGAGTTCTTCGACTTGGCAGTAGTGAAATCCAAATCGAACACTTGGAGGATGAAAATCAAATTCAAGTACTTGCCCCCCAACAATTGACAAGACAATATGTAGGTCATAGGGTTGCAGTAAGAAATTACAGTCACTGTACGCAACATAATGTAGTGACGAAAACATTGAAAAATAGCCAATGCCAACTTCTCGACATGTGCATATCGCGTTTTAGTATCGGGAAGGTTACGAGACAGATAATAAATAACATGGCCATCACCAAAATAATCATCTTATACAAAAACCATGGCAATCATGCTAAATGAGGCGGCCAAATAGAGGGAATAATCATGATGTTAATTCAAAGGATGCAACAGAGGAGCGTTGACAAGAAACGTCTTTAGTTCATCGAAGGATTTTTGGGCGATCTCATCTCAGAGGAACGGGATGCCTTGTTTTAGTAATTGCGTAAATTCTTTAGCCACTTCGGCATAGTCAGGTATAAAACGACGTAAGAAGTTAGCCTTCCCCTGTAGACTCTGCAGCTGATGTAATGAGGATGGAGAGGGGAGATTAATGATAACTTCAAATTTGAGCGAATCGAGACTAATCCCATCTTTGGAAACGATAAACCCTAAGAGGCTACCGGAGTCAACGCAGAAGATGCACTTATGTGGATTTAGCCGAATGTTATAGCGTCGACAGCGAAGAAAAAACTGGCGAACATGATTAGGATGGTCTTTACGCTTAGCTGAATGAGTCGGAAGGTCATCCAGATAAGGCTGAATAATGTGCTTGATATCGTGGAAAGCATAAGACATTGCTTGCTGAAATGTAGCCCCAAAATTTTTCAGACCAAAAGTGAGATATTTATAAGCGAAAGTACCCCAAGGACAGATGAAGGCGGTCTTATGTTGATAAGTCAGAAGAATATTAATCTGGTTGTAACCAAAAAATCTGTCCATAAGGGAAAAAATCTCACTCCCAACACATTAATCAATGATTTGATCAATAAAGGGAGTAGGATAATTATCCCTAGGGAAAGCCCAGTTAATGTCACGGTAATCAACACAAACATGAATGGTACCCTGTTTCTTATCTACAGGAACAATATTGGAAACCCATTCTGTCAAGGGAATTGGATAGATAAAACCAACTTTGAGAAGTTTTTCAACTTCTCCCTTAATAGTGGCAGCCTTTCTAGGGTGCACAGGATGAAAATGCTGGGGAACAGGCTTCGCACCAGGATAGGTAGGAATCTCATGCACCACTATACTTGGATTGATGCCATGCATCTCTTCGTAAGACCATGTAAAGATGTTGCGAAACTCACGAAAAAGGCTAGTATAGACCTGAACCTCATTTGAAGAACATGTGACCCCAATATGGATGTTCTCGAAAATTCTCGGTTTGGCGGAAATGTTGATAGGAATCGTTTGTGTGATATTAGTCAAGTTACCTTCCGTAAAAACTTTGTGTGTTAGAATAGGTGTTTGAAGCAGAGGAGAAGGAACCTGAGAAGCGAACCTCTCAAGACACGTTATTACAGAGCAATTTGTCACTGTCCCTGTACTCCCCGTTCCTTGATCATGGAGGACCTATACAGTGACCCTTGTGTACTTTCCAAGCATGGAATACATACCCCTGAACCAAATTTTGTTTTCCAAATCATCTCCCTTTACAAATTTTCTGGAATATTCCTATAAAAACCTGGTTTTCAAGGTCAACACTTTCTCTTAGTGTCTGACCCGCGCCGATAGTAGAGATTTATACTAAGGCCTGTGCTGATCGACGCTTTGTCTTAATGTCAGACTCGCGCCGAGCCTCTTTTTGAAAGTTTTTAAAATAGAAGTGAATCTTCCGTGACTAGAAGCTTCGTGAGGCAGCGAGTTAGAAGTTTGTTTTGAGGATATGGCTGAGGAATTCCCCTTTGGGCTTCTTGTTCCCAAGAAATAGGAACTACTCCAAAGGATAAGCTCTTTTCCCATTATTTGAGGGCCCATAACCTCCTCCTCCATTCTTATATAAGGATACCTCCTTCAGCTCTACAACCTTAGTGATGATAGAAAGGATAATCAATTATAGCATCGGGAGAATAGTGCAGAGTGTGATTGTTTTTGTGTGTTGGGAACATAGTGATATATTGGACCTTTGTTTGTGAGGGTGTTGCAAATGTGCTTGGATACAAACCTGCAGAAGGAGAGCCTCAACATCAAGGCTTGGTTGTAAACTCCCCTTGTATTTATCATAATAAAATGCATCAGATGTTTATCTTCCACTCTTGTTTACATCTACAATGAGATTTCTATCATTCCTTGATAAGTTAGATAGGTTGTAATTGTTTTATGTTTGTTGTGATTTTATGCTTGTCGTGGCGTCTTGACTATATGTACAGGTAATTGAACGTTGGTAGCAGTGTGTATCGAGCTTGAGAAGAGCAATATATCAAGAAGCTTCGATGGAAGATGACAACATAGCATTAGGACAAGGTAGGTCATATTTCTTGCTCTGAATTTCATTTAAAATCTAGGAAGGTAGATGTTAGTATGTTCCCGTAGTTGCTAGACCCACCCTAGGGCTAGAGGGATCACCTCTGTCCACAGAGGAGATTTACTTGGACAACGGATTGGCGACTCCGCTGGGGAGATTCCTTTGAGTTTGTCACTCTTTGAGCTCTTTGTCAATCGACGAGTTTAGTTGAACGACCATTTCCCTGTTTGTTCCTATGTTCTTCATCAGTTACAATCTTTTAGTTTTTGCTTGAAGTGGTGAGTCTAGTCTTGGTTAGGAGAAATTCTTTGTTTTTTATTTTTCAGGCATTGGCTCTTTTATTTGTCTAACAGTCGCGCCGATGGGTGCTATTTGTCAGTCAGCAAGTTGCGCTAGTTGGTGCTAGTTTCAGCCACAAAAGTCGTACCAATTTCAACATGTGTGAAAAATTAAGGTTTTTTCCCTAAGTCCTTCACCAGTGTGTCTTGCCCTTCCGGTATTTTTCTTTGTATGATTTACATATTCTCCCCTTCACTCAAGTGAGTTTGATTGGCTTGTTGGTTTTATTTTTTTGGTTGTTTTTCCTGTTCGGACGTGCATCCTTACATCCTAGTTTTTTCTAAGATCGTGCATCAATTGCCTGGTTGCATGCTTCGCGAGACATCGTCGTGCTAATTGAGTCAGTCTCCTTACTTGGTGAGCCATCTCTAGTTGATTTCCTTTTGCTTTTTGGTTGATTGAGTTTTCAAGTTTCAAGTGTCTGTCCAAGTTCATTTGGTCTGCTTGTTCACTTGTGAGCATAGATTACATTGCTCATTGTTCAGCTGAAAAGTCTTCTTTCTATGATTTCTTGATGTAAAATGGAATGGATGCCTTGTTTTGAGCCCACACTTTGGAAGTCCTTTTTGTGCTTGACCTCATATGTTTTGTAGCCTTTTGAGGAATTTTGTTACAAAGTGTTTGAAACAACGATTTCATTCTTAGTGTTTGTTTGCATCCCTTTTGCATTCATCCTTCCATTAAGGAAATTTGTGTTCATTTAGTTTTTGGCTCAGAGTTTGCTTTTCATTAAAATGCATTAGATCACATTGCATTGAGAAGTCTTTTTTGAGATCCATCATTGAACTTAGATTACATTGTTTAATGATTGAAAGCTAAAAATCGCATTGAGTGCATTCTCTTTCATTAAATGCATGCATTAAGTAGATTCTCATTTCATCGAAAATGCATTGGTTGCATTATTATTCTTTCAAAAGAAGAAGGGAATTGTGCATAGATTACAGTTGCATAGTTTTCAAAAAAGAGGATTTTGCATAGAGTACATTGCATAATTCGCATCGTTGAATGTTTCAGATTACTTTTGGATAGTGAAAGTCATCTAGTTAGGAAAAGTTTCATTTGCAGTATTTTGCATCATCGTTTGAGACTCTTCCCTTAACTAGATAGCATTCATAGAATTGAAATATTTCTTTCCTCATATAGCTGCATATAGATGATTGTCAGATGACATTTGATAGGTCCTTGAAACTGAGACATAATTGAAGATCAACCATAAAATTTATTCAATCAACCTAAGGAAGCATTAAAACCTAACACAAATATATAAAGGGGTATAGGCTAGTGACGTGTCTCGGCGTCATTAAACCTAGTAGTTGTTGTTCGCCATCTAGAAATAGACATCGCTAGTACAGACTTGTGCTCCCCGTACCGTCGAGTATATAAAGGTAGACCCTCATAGGTTGCAATCCTTTATCCACAGGAAGCCGAGTCTGCTGCCTTGTAACCGTGATACACCGAACACAAAATTCGGGGAGACTGTCTGCACGTATGTTAAGTCCTTGGTTATTTCTCTTTCATTTGATCACCAAGGTGTATATTGCAGTTCAAGGAAACTTGGTATAGCCTCTTGCTTAGATTTCTTGAGTAGTCATTTTCGATCTTTACTGATTCTTTAAATTTGAAAAGATCATCGAGCACTTATCTTTTCACGCTCGTTAAAACTGAAAGCAACTAGAGTCACCTTTTGTCGTTTTCTTGAATCTTAAAATATGAAAAGATAGGGTTTTGTTTCAGTGTCTTAAAATTAACTTCCCACGAAAGATTCTTGGTTAAAGTTATCTTCCATAGTGTTTTTGAGGGTTGTTTCCAATGGAAATGTTTCCGAAGTTTACCAACTAAGGAATCCCCTTTGAAGGGAATCCTGATCATGTTCCTTCTTTTGGGAATGTTGGTGCTCCTTATATGGCAACATTGTCCCTTCCTAGCTTAACTGTTGGTTTTCGCGTATGGTTATTTTCGACCTCGGTGGTCCTGACTGTCCCAACCTCTGTTCAACCGTCTCCTTCACCTAAACAACATAATGTTGATTCTAATGTTGACCCCTCACCTTCTTCGCCTATTTCTTCACCTCGTTCTTCCTCTTCGCCTGGTGAAATTCTAGATTCTAGTAACCAGGTGGCTAATAAGAAGAAGAAGAAGTCGAAGAATAAGAAGGAAAATAAGCTAGGGGGGAAATCAACAACTATTGCTACCAATACAGCTATTATCGAGAAACCTCCCACTCTGCCTCGTGGAGTAAAATTCCCTTGCATGTTGTGCAAAGGTGACCACTTTCTTAGAGACTGCCCTGGCATTCCCAAGGTGCTCGAGGCATGGTCCGACAGTCGTCCGCCGTTGTCTTTGGCTTCTTGAAGTCATGTTGGTGACACATCTTCAACTGGTACTGATAAGACTCGTAAGAAACAGGGTAAGATCATGAATCCCTGTAAGTTGTGTGAAGGGAATCATCCATTCACCTTTGTTCATACATGGATGAAGCCAAGAGAGTGTTGGAAAACCCTACTGTTTCTGCACCCTTCCTTCTAGCTGGTTACCAGAAGCTTTCCTTGAGTCCTCCATTAGTTGGTCCAACGATCAGTTGAGAGTCATCCTTGGTCGATCCCGCTCCCTCATAAATTCAAATTTAGGGATCCATTCCCGACGAACCACTGGTTGTGGAATCGGTCAACTTGATCCCGCATATGGTTCATCAGGTCTTTTCCGTGGAGAGTGGATCTCATCCCCCTCACGTTCTTCTTGTTTCTTCAGATTCCTCGGACTTGGAGAAAGATCCTCCCATCCCTGTCACTCAAGAATTTTCTCTTCTTACTCCCATGTCTATGGTCCAGGAGGATGCTCCGCTTGCTCCGGTAACACCAGGGGATGACCATCGCAGTTCAATGGTACCCCCTCCAAGTAGTCTGATCGCTTCCTTTGATTGGAGTCGATTTTCAGGATACCGCCTTCCTTCTTATGTGCCCTTTGAGATCACGGTACAGACCTTTGATGTGGCCATACCTAGCACCATTATCAATGAAGGCGCGTCCGTTAGTATTCCATCTTCAACTACTTGGAAAGCTTTTGGTTCTCCACCACTTGTGCCTGTTACGCAGAATTTGTTGGATTTTAACAGAAGAACCAATCAACTGTTAGGGATCCTTCCAAAGTTTCCAATCACTTTGGGAGGGAAAACCCTCTATATAGACGTGATGGTTGTCCCAGGACCCTTGGATTTTAATTTACTCTTGGGGCGCGACTATGCTTATGCCATGGGTGCACTTGTCTCCTCCCTCTTTCGTGTGATCTGTTTTCCACACAAAGGTCAGATCATGACCATTGATCAACTTTCATTCTTTGGTCCTGATATGGTAGCTGGCCCACCATCGTCTCTACAATATTTTTATCCACTGATTACATCTTCCCCTCCATGGGTTAATTATGTGGCCACTTGTTCGTTTCCCTCATCCAGTGATTGTGCCATCGAGTACCGTCTACTGGGGGCATTCGATTGTGATTTCCAAGATGTTGTTCTCCCATCAGATGCGAACCTCTTGGAAGCCATGACCTCTTATTCATTATGGTAAAAGGTCGTTGGAGCATAGTTCGTTTTCTTGTGTCAAGCTCGTTAAAAAATGAAACAAGCTCTATGGAGCATAGTTAATTTTCTTGTGTCAAGCTCCTTAAAAAATGAAACAAGCTCATCGGAGCATAGTTCATTTTCTTGTGTCAAGCTCCTTAAAAAATGAAACAAGGTCATTGGAGCACAGTTTGTTTTCTTGTGTTAAGCTCCTTAAAAAATGAAACAAGCTCATCGGAGCACAGTTCGTTTTCTTGTGTCAAGCTCCTTAAAAAATGAAACAAGCTTATCTGAGGATAGTTCGTTTACTATGTCAACCTCAGTAAAAAATGAATTAGGTCATGAGGATAGTTCTTTTACTGTGTCAACCTCGTTAAAAAATGAAGCAATTTCCCTTTTCAGTTTGATTCTTTGATTAGATCTTGTAAAATCCAAGTCGAGTCTTTCTCTTGATCTCATAATTTGAACCTTCAATCCATCTTCCCTTCATATGGACTAAAGCTTGGGGGGCATGTACCTCGAATTGAGTCACCATGCTGGGGGCATGCCCGTTTTTTCCCTGTTTTTCTCGCATAGTTTATCTTTGTTTCAAGCTTGTGTAAAAATGAAACTAATCCCAAGCATAGTTTATCTTTGTTTCAAGCTTGTGTAAAAATGAAACCAATTTTCAAGCATAGTTTGTTTCCGTTTCAAGCTTGTGTAAAAATGAAACTGGTTTCAAGCATAGTTTTCTACAAAGTTTCAAGCTTGTGTAAAAATGAAACCAGTCCCAAGCAGAGTTTCCTGATTTCAAGCTTGTGTTAAAATGAAACCATTCTTATTGTACCTCTCGTGATTTCCATTTTATCAGCGTGTTTTTCCGGATGAGCCTTGGTTTTCTCACTCCATCGTCCCCATTTTATTGGCCAATCATATGCCTTCACTTGATTGTTTTACCCATTCCTGAGGAATCTATGTAATGATTGGTCTTGTTAGCCAACATCTTGACTTTTATCTTGTTCTGAGCAGTTCCACCATCATCGGAACCAGTTGCTAACCTTAATACCACTCGTTCCTCCAGGAGGAGTCAACTTTCAGCTTTTTTCTGACTCTCAAAACATGAAAATATTTCTGAGACTCTTGTCGTTTTGAACTCATTAAAGGTTGCGAAATGATATCTACCCAGTATACGTTTACCCCTTTTTCGGGCTGGGATAGATTATTTACGAAAAAGGAATACCTTAGCCTATTATGACTAAGAGGTTCTCTCAGACATAGTTTTCTACCTTTTCGGATCTGTGATACTACCTACGAAAAGGGATTGCTGGAGTTTTCTTTTCCACTTCTTTTCAAACTCTATAAACATGTAAAGACACCAAGTTATTCCTTTTTCAGATTTGTTAAAACTAAATGACATCGGAAATCGTCAATCATGACGTTACCGAGTTCCTCCTTCTCAGGGCTCGTAAAATGTACTAGGATGGATTTGTCCGAAGGACAAAATTATATGACAAGCATATGCTATCCTCTTCAAGCTTGTGTAAAAATAAAGAGGTACTCACCAGAAATGGTGGGGGAAAATGGAAGTTATTCATCAGTTGTGTCGGCAATATGTCACTCTTTAACATGACACTTGTTTGCAATTCGTGTCGGGTTGGGATATATTCACTCTGTCACTTTGCCTCCATGGGTTTGGGAAATCCATTTGCCTCTCATTAGATTACCAATATTATCAACATGACCTATGATCCTATTTGAGTCAAATGCTGCCAAATTCCGGATTCATGTCGCTGATATGTTCAAGAGAAAATCATTCTGCAGTTTGTACATTCCTTGATCCTCTGTTTCAGTCTTGATTTACACTCATATTACATCCTCTATTTCATGTCAATGATGTGGGATTCATTATGACCCTCCTTCGATGGATCGCTTCCTGTCGACTTGATTTCATTATCTGGGAAGTTGATATAGAGACTCCTTTTTGGTACCTTGAGCTTGCATGCCCTAGTGGCAAGTTCTTCGCATTCGACAACAGATTCACATTATTTGCCTTCGATCGGGTGATTTCATGGGTGTTTGACTTCAGCTCATTGTTCACATTCCATGGATTGTACTAGCAGTACCTTGAGAGCCATTGACATTATGGGTGGTTTCTCTCGCACTTGTTAATGGTTCACATCATTGAACGGTAATCAAGTGATTTTATAGCATGTTCAACTTCAACACGACTATTCACATGTTGGAATTTGTACTTTGATCAGGTGGTGGTTGAGTGCAAGACCCTGGGCTTTGATCACAAAAGTCTTGGTTGCGAGAAGTGATGAGTCATTCATGATTATATACATGATTCTTTAGACATATGGCTGTGAACATACCGTGGGTTCTCTCGTTTTGATCCTCTCTATATGGATGGTTGCACCCATGCCATGGATCTATTTCATATGATCCCTTCATTCAGATGGTTGCATCCATGTCGAGGATCCAGTCACATGATCTTCTTCTTGATGGATAGCTGCACCTATTCCATGGATTCATGTATTTTTATCAAAGATTTCAGTTATGTATATGTATCTATGCTTGATTTGCAGGTCTCCCAACAACAACGTCTAGTTCCTTGCACGTACTTGTAAAGCATTTCACCCCTCACTCATGTTTGGACTTCATACTTCAGGGGGCATCTGTTACAGAGCAATTTGTCACTGTCCCTGTACTCCCTGTTCGTTGATCTTGGAGGACCCATACAGTGACCCTTGTGTACTTTCCAAGCATGGAATACATACCCCTCAACCACATTTTGTCTACCAAATCATCTCCCTTTATAACTTTTCTAGAAGATTCCTATAAAAACCTAGTTTTCAAGGTCGACGCTTTCTCTCAGTGTTTGACCCGCATCGAAAGTAGAGATTTACACTGAGGCCTGCACTGATCGACGCTTTGTCTTAATGTCGGACTTGCGCCGAGCCTCTTTTGGAAAGTTTTTAAAATAAAAGTGAAGCTTCCATGACTAGAAGCTTTGTGAGGCGGTGAGTTGGAAGTTTGTTTTGAGGATATGGTCGAGGAATTCCCCTTTGGGCTTCTTGTTCCTAAGAAATAGGAACTACTCCAAAGGATAAGCTCTTTTCCCATTATTTGAGGGCCCATAAACTCCTCCTCCATTGTTATATAAGGAGACCTCCTTCAACCTCGGGAGAATAGTGCAGAGTGTGATTGTTTTTGTGTGTTGGGAACATAGTGAGATCTTGGACCTTTGTTTGTGAGGGTGTTGCAAACGTGATTGGATACAAACCTGCTGAAGGAGAGCCTCAAAATTAAGACTTGGTTGTAAAATCCCCTTGTCTTCATCATCATAAAATATTCTGATGTTTATCTTCCACTATTGTTTACTTCTATAATGATATTTCTTGCATTCCTTGATCAGTTATATAGGTTGTAATTGTTTTAGGTTTATCGTGATTTTACACTTGTCGTGGCGTGTTGAATGTCTGTACAGGTAATCAAGCATTTGCAGCAACATGTATCGAGCTTGATAAGAGCGATAGATCAAGAAGCTTCGACAGAAGATGACAACATAACATTAGGACAAGGTAGGTCATATTCCTTGCTCTGAATTTCATTTACAATCTAGGAAGGTAGATGTTAGTATGTTCCCGTAGTTTCTATACCCACCCTAGGGCTAGAGGGATCGCCTCTGTCCGAAAAGTGGATTTACTTGGACAACACACGCAGACATGGCCCCAAGGCTAGGCATGAACGAGGAATGATGATGACTATCGTCCCAAGGAGTATCGTCGAGAGACATAGTTTCCACGATGGCCTCATCGGAAGGAAACATTTCTTTAAGGGATCGGGCGAATCTGAATCGCTGAGCCAAGGGTATTGAGAATAAGTATCAAGATACATGCCCAAAGGAACATGATCAGGAGGCAAAGGATCCAAAGCCAAAATGAGCTCACAATAATCAATCTCGATCGGACTTAATGACATCGAATCTCTAAATGAATCAATTTGCTCAAGCGAAAGGATGATCCATAGATCGTTAGACCTAGAGATCATATTAACCTGAACAGTGTTGGTTGGAGGAAGAGGAAAAAGACCCATGAGGGTAGGATCTTTGAAGAGACCTAGCCTGATTCTCTCGTAAGACGTAGGAATTTGATCTATGTACGGAACATTGTTCTCGGAAGAAGAAGTGAAGAATGACAACTGATCAACAATAATGATCTTTCCTTCGTGTGGAAATTGAAAGACACGAAATAGAGTGAACGGAATGCACAACATGGCATGGGTCCAACTGTGACCGAGGAGAAGATTGTAATTGCGTTTGACATCAACTACCTCAACCTCGACGTTTATTGTCTTCCCTTCTAAAGTAATTTGTAAACTAGCGAGAACACCAAGAGGTTTAGATTCTCTTCCATAAAATACTTCTAGAGAATTTAGAGATGAATTTAAAGCTGGAGAAACAATAGCTTTCTAGCAGGCAGATGGCATGATGCATGTAGACGCGCCCTCGTCCACGACCGCTCGATGGATATTCAGTCCATTAATTCCAACTTGTATGATGAGTGCAAGCTGGTGAGGGAGACATGGGACAAAATTCTCCAAGTCCAAAGTGATAAGGCTCGAATCAATAGGATCAACTCCGCCAATCACAGATAGCAAAGCCTTCCATTGAGACGGACAACTCTGAAGTATTTCTAATGCAGAAATTGCAGATGGCACCTGAGCCAAATCCTCAACAATATTGTAATGTTAAGAAACATGGGTGTTAGGATTGTAAGACGACTTACGGAGTACACCTTTGGAAGGTGGCCGTACAACGGGCTCAGTACTGTGCCTTTCAATCTGAAGAGGTCCAGGAGCAGGCGGAGGAGGAGGACCATGAGTGATCTCTTTCCCCACTGCCTGACGTAGTTCGGTATAATATTTTGACCAGGTAGCTATGGAAATAGATGCAGAACCATTTATCATGAAAACCTGAGAGCCAAATGGGGCAGAGGACTGAGGTTTCTCTACCAAATGAGTCTGCTGTGATGGAAACTGTTCTTTGAGAACAACCATAGTTCCTTGGGTGCCTTTGAGAAATCGACTCACTTCGGCCCATCGAAGATAGTCCTTGGTGCAGTGCTCTTCATCACATATCAAGCAAGGATACTTCAGTTTATGCTGTGAACCATCATCAGCATGAGATTTTTGAGAATCCTATTTCGGGTATCGACTTTGGCCTTACCTTTACCCTTTTTTTTACCCTTGGAAGTTTTATCCGCTGGATTGGCCTGAATGACATTCACTTCCGCAGTTTTACCAGAATTCGAGGTTGGTTGAGAAGCAGTATCATTGGAAGGAGTAGATTTTTTCTTCCCAGGTTTCGGAGGAGAAGACTTACAAGAAGTGTGAGACACGAAACTGATGATATCGTCGACCGATAGCGTCGCCGGTGCTTTGGAATTTCCAGGTCTAGGAGCATCAGGTAGGAGATAATACAACGTGTCGGACTGAGAGTACACAAGATCCAGGTATTGGGCACGAGCAATGGCTTGTTCCTCAGTGACGCAAGCCCCCATTGAAATGTCCTTTAGCAATAGGACTAATGAAAGAGGTAGTAAACCAATCTATTAAGAGTTGATCAGGAATTTCAAACTTGATCAGACGGAGGTGACGCCTCCATTCATGAATGTGATCTGAGATATGGGTAGCTCGATCTTACTTCAAGGATGTGAGGAGGTGCGTCTCGGTTTCATACCGAACCGGTAACTAAAAGTGTGTGAGAAACACCATGGCTAAAGAATTGAAATCCTGAAAGATGCCATGAGATTACTTGATGTACCACTTGGCAGTGACACCAATAAGAGTCCATTGGAAAAGATAGAGTTGAATAGAATCGTCAACCCAAGAGTTAGAGGAACACAAAATATGGTATGTCATAACATGTGCTTGGGGGTCTTCTCCGGACTTGCCCTCAAATTTGGGACAATCACCAGGAATTTTGGTTGGAACTGGACGCCAATACAGGTTATGAAGGATTGGATCATTCGTCAACTTTGACACATCAGGTAGTTCCAATGTAGCGAGAAATGACAATTGAGGATTAAAAGGCATTGGAGGTAGTTGATAAGGACTAGTGTTAGCATTCCACCTGGGTTGAGAGAAATTCTACCCCCATATGTTTTGTCTCGGAGGATTCTGTCCATAGGGGTTATAAGCTTGATAGTTCTGCCCATACTGGGGTTGAGGATTGGGATACTGATTCTGAGCATACCATTGAGGTCCTTTCTGAGCAACATATGGATTCTACTGCAAAATGTAAGAATTTCCTTAAGGTGGATTATAGACCATTTGGGACTGACTTTGAGAGTAATAAGTGAAACCTTAGGGTGCACTATATACTGCCTGAAATTGACCTTGAGGAGGGTAAGTAGCGCCTTAAGGTTGAGCAGGTTGTACCTGCGGAGCAGGTTGAATTAGATGTTGAGCTGGTTGAACAGGTTGAACCAGCTGTTGAACAGATTGAACCAGCTACTGAGTGGGTTGAGTAGTTTGGATTCAATGTTGAGGTTGGGTAGGAGGTCCCTGCGGAGTAGGTTGTCTTGGATACTGAGTGCCACCAGGTTTCCCTTCTAGAAGAGGTTGGCCCGATGGTTGAGATGGATCAGGTTGCCCCTAAAAACCAGGTTGACCTGGAGCAGGACTGTAGGGTTGTCCTTGATGTACAAAAGCTTGGCCTTGTGGAATTTAAGGTTGCCGCTGTTGCACAAAAGGTTGTCCCTGTGGTGGATAGATTTCCCCCCCAAGAACATAAGATGCTCCTGGTTGAAATTGAGGTTGACCAGACAGACCGTAGGGTTGTCCTTGTTGGACCGAAGGTTTCCCATGTAAGGGTTGTCCTTGCATACCATAATGTTGTCCCCGAGGACCAAAGGGTTGTCCCTGCTGGACCAAAGGTTTTCCTTGTAAGGGTTGTCCTTGTAGGCCCGAGGGTTATGCCTATATTAAGTGTCCTTGATGAGAAACAACTTGATAGTGATCAGCCAGAGGCAAATAAACAGCTTGATGAGGATCAATTGGAGGCATATATATGGGATTACCGTAGACATCATAATGACGGGGAGGATTTCCAGGAGCTTGCGGCTGCTGAGAACCCTGAGGTGTGGAATTTTGCGGTTGAGAATTAGGAGAGGGAGCATACCGTCGCTGAATGTCCAATATATAGTCATCAAATGTGTTATCACTCTAATAATTCCCAAATTTGTGAGATTTTTGATTTATAGTTTAAAGAATATTAGAGGTAACCACAAACCTACTTTTAAGCTTTAGGATCTAGCCTTCCTAAGGCTCAGAGAGGGCTCTCTCTATAAGATTTAACTTTGTTTTTATGTTTGATTTTAGGCTAGTTATATAGGGAAAATTTGTTTTGGTGTTTTGATTTGCTTTGGTGGGAAAATCACTTAATGAGATGGATAGTTGTAAATTTGTAATCCATTGGGCAGATGGAGTCAATGTGTCAAGTAGAAAGATCAGGATCAAGGTCTAAAGTCAAATTTTCATAGGGAAAGATAGTAGAGTCACTTCAAATATTTAAAGGCTGATGGTGAAATGGTTTTAATTGGGATAAAGAGAAATGAAGGATTCTTTAATCCGGATAAGGAAAGAAGAGGCATGGGTCAATCGAAATTAGGGATAAATTAAGGGTTCCCTAGTCCAGATATCAGCATAAAACATTAAAATTAAAACCAGTCAATAACACACTGATTTTAAAAAATTCTGATATAAAAATTCCCGATTTCACATTAAAATTTAGAACACATTTATGAATGGATGAAAACCATGAGAAAAATTGGCAAATGACATAAGGGAATACTTCACTTCAGTGGCCCAACACATGAATCCAGTAATATGATGCTTTATTCCTTGAAATCCAGTCTTCCGACTTGAGTTTGATACAAAAACCCTTAGTTTCAGACTATAACAACTATAGAAATCTTCAGCAATTATCCGAACTCAATACTTCAAATGATGAATTATTTATACAAAAAATATTACAAAATATCCTAGAACAATCATAGGAATTTTCTTTGGGAAATAAAATATATTTTACAAAAATATAGTGACAGTTGTATAAAAAACTTGCAAGATGTCCTATTTGTTAAACAAAATATCTTTCTATTGGACTTGGGCTGCAACTGGCTAGTTTATTTATCTTTAACGCTGGAAATCTGATCTTCAATCAGTTTTGAACCTGATCTTTCATCTGATACTCTTTATCCTGATACTATTTAACTCTGATACACTTTAACCTACTGTTTTTTACTGATTCATTGTGTAAAAATCTATTTACTTTGCAAAAACAACAACTTTGTTTTTCATCCTCTTTCACGGCAAACTGTCTTTTACAGCAAATCTGTGAGCTTCTGCCAAAACTCTACCTATGGTAATATAATTTTTGTAAGTCTCCTGAAATTCTCATCTGCTTCAGTGTACCTTACAAAAGTTGGCTTGACCACAAAGAGGTGTTTTATCTTGTTAGTCATCAGTAATTTTCACCATATGTAGATGACTAAATATTGGTTCTAGATTTCTAAAAACAAGATTCCCTTAATATTGTGAGTTTTAGAAATCTCATTGCCTTCATTATCCTTATGGAAACTTTTTCACTATTCTACCATTTTTTCCATTTCATGGTCACCCTACCACTCCTAAAAATCTCTTTATGGGCTTGTACCACTCATCTCTATCCTATTTTTCCACCTATAACCTCATTTTTTTTTCCCTTGCCCATAACACCACTTTAATCTAGGGTTACCAATCAGCTTATTCATTCCGATGTTCACCAGGTTCCTGAAGCATTGATGGTCTCAAAACTATCTCTATAGGCTCTTTAGATAAATCAAGTACATTGGATTTTGGATCTTCAATACATCAATTTGTTAAATACTCTGTTTTTTCACCTGAAGACTAAACCAGATTTCAGTCAAAGACCATGTCAAAGAACCCTCCCACTAGATCATTAGGGTTTCATAGGTTGTCGGGTCATCATTGGTGTTTTAAGTACTGCTTTTGATATGCTAGAAGCTGGCTCAAATGTAAAAGGGGATCAGCACATGATTTTCCAAGAAAGATCAGAAAATCTCCAAGGAGGACTGATTTATCATGTTTAAGTTCTGCAAGAGGTAAATGTGAATTTTGACACTTCTGCAGGAGTGTCAAAAATGACTATCAGTAGAAAGTTGGTAAGGTAAGAGACCTGCTCCTCAATAAATACATTCATAGCAAAGAGAGGGGAGACAGTTTGTTTTCAAGAAGAATCAAGGTTTTGAGCTTGATGGCCCAACAAAGTGCCAAACAGTGAATCAAATGCAGAAATGACCATGGAGGAGGCACACCAAGAAACCAAACATGAAGGAAGTTTGTCAGAAATTATAGATGAAATAGGGAAAAAGGTTAGGTGAATTGGACATAAATGAATGAACTTGAAAGGGCTATAGAGAACCTAGAAGACAACACTGATAATTGTTCTCAAGCACTCCAGACACCTAGGGTTTTGGGAAGATGATCAAAGAAGGTGAAGGGGTAAGTTGAAATCCATGATGACAACAAAGGGATTATGAAGATGTCACTATTTGTAAAGATTCCAAACTTATCCCAAGGAGTTTTTCATGCCAAAAATGGTCAAGAGAGGTAAACTCCATCATGCCAGCAAAGAAAAGGATTGTGAAAATATTGTTGCTGTGCAAGCATCCAAAGTTTTGACAAGGTAAAATGTCTCACTGCCTCTAAAGAAAAAAAATGTAAAGGGTATCAGTAAAAAGCTAAGTCAGTATGTTATGTCACCTAGAAATCAAAAGTGGCCAAAAGAGAAGGTAATAAGCAGGATTCTGAATTCCATAGTGCTTGTCAAAGGTGAGTTTATCATGCCTCAAGATTAGGGGGAAAGGGAAAATCAATGTGTTCAAGTCACCTACACTCAGAAGTGTCAAAAAGGGTAAAAATTTGATCAAAACTTTATAATGCAAGCAAGAGAGGGATTTGACAAAACTGCTATGAGAAAACCCCTCAAAGATGTTTTAATAAGCTTACCATGATTGAATGAGCAAAGTAGATTTGTTAAGCTCCAAGGTGGAAACCAAAGATGATATTAAGATTGCTGTTGTTTCAGAATGAATGTGTAGCATTTTCAGACTCAAAAGGAACATGAATTTGCAAGGTCGCCAGCTAAGGTGAAAGGTATGAGTTTCATGATGAGGATTACACATCAAATTGAGGAAGCTTCTATGTGGCTGAATCACCAAGGTGTCAAAATGAATTTTTATGTCTCAAGGAACCAAAAGAAGTCAAATTTATCACTTCAGTCACCTGCAGAGAAAACAATGCAAAATTGTTAGTAAGAGAGGGTGAAAGGGATAAGTCCAGTGGTGTAATGGAAGCCATAGAAGTTTTAAGGATGTAGCCACTGTCTAAAAACATCCTGAGACTGTCAAAAGAGAGGTAATCATGCCTCACAAAACAAGAGCAAAAGCCAAATAAATGTTTTGTCACCTACAACAAAAGGTCAAAGGAGCACTAGTAGAAAGAAATGAAAAAGGATTTAAAACATTAGAAAAGTGGGTTGCAAGGTTTAAATCAAATTTCTAAGTTCATAGAGACCAATTCTACACCTCAAACAAGTTATTGTGTCCTTTCAAAAAACTGAGAATGTTCAGGAAAGAAGACTATGGATTTTCTGGGCAAAATTGGACAAGTCTGCCCGACGCTGTGTGTTCAGGTCGACGCTGCGCGCTTGGGAGTTTCTCCCATGCAAATTTATTCTACTCTGCACGCCTGGAAACAAGCTATGCATTTACCTGATAGAATTGACAGGCCCGACAAAAAAGCTCTGGCGCTGCATGTGTGGCACACAACGCTGCATGTTTGCCCGACCTGACACCTTGTTCACCTGGGCGTTGTGCGCTCGGACAGGAGGGCCTCCTACACCACTTCAACACTCAAAACCCCTCAAATTTGCTCCAGGTCATCAGCAAGGGTTTTTCAAACTTCTTTAAGGGGTAGGTATAGCTGATCAAGACCTTTTCAAGGTTTTTGTCATCATTTGGTTAAAGGAATGAAGATTTAAGAAGGAAAACCTAATTTTTCATGCTTTCACATCACTGTTTAAAAACACTTATCCATTTGGATGCTAAGAATACCAGTAAAGACATACAGAGGGTTTCCTTTTTGAAACATTATTCATTCATCTAAGGCTGTGCCTTCACCCTCTCCATTCACTCATAAAATCTAGCCCCTACACCACAAGCAGTTTGAAAAATTCATTTCCTTCATTCATATCCATTTGCCATCAATGCAAGGTGTCAAAATAGAGATTTAAACAGATCAACAAGGGTGGTCATTAGGTTTTCCTCTCCCTCATAATCATATACTTACAACTTCACTCATCCCTCTCACTCACTTGTAAAGGGTTGCCTTTTAACACCATTCCATCACCTTTTAGATATCAGTTTCATAAGCAAAGCTAGGTTTTCAAAACCAATAGTGATCAAAATGTCAATAGAAGGTGATAGTGGTAGTGGTGAGGAAGCCCAAGTGCCAAGGAGGCATCAACACAGAGGTGGGAAGATTAACAGGTTTGAACCACTAAAAACAATGGATCTTGATGCATCTCCCCTAACTGTCTCATGCTTCCAAAATGTAGGCTACTATCAATATTGTGAGAAAGTAAAACAAGTGCAGAATCACCCTGACCTGACCAGGCTCTTCATACTTAACCTCCATGAGAAACAAGTCAATCTTGCAGGGGTAAACTTTGAGCTATCATCAGATGCCATTGCTATTGCCACTGGGATACCTAGTGTTGGTGGAAAGTGGTTCAAACAGGCCAATTTAGACATAAGCAACTATGAGCCGTTCCTTAAAACCAGATACAAAGACTACAATAAATCCATATTTCCTTTCTCACATTTGCTTGACAGGTATGCACCCATGATGAGGGTCATCATGAAATATTTCACATCTGAAGGAATATTCTCTAGGTTCTACTCCTATCACATCATATTTCTCATGCACTTTACTAGGGTTAAGATGTTGCATTTTCCCTACTACCTCTACAGGAGTATTGAAAAAATGTCATATTGTACGGAAGAGAGAATTGCCTCACCAGATGCAAAGCTTATTTCATCACTCTTTGATCAAAATGGTTGTGATGCATCAATTGTAACAAAAAGTTATTCCATGGGAGGTTTTTATTGCCCATGAAGTGTTCACAAACCCACAACCCCATCCTCAGCAAAACATACCTTCATCATCTCATCCTCATGTCCTTACTCCTCCATCATCTACTGTTGAGCATGCTTCACCATCTACACATATCCCTTAACCTCAGGAATATCCTCCTTCCTCACCCTCTCTCAAAGCATCAGACAATGGGGGAAGTGACAATGAACAATAAAATGACAATGAGGGAGAAGGCAATGATGAGTCAAGCAAAAATGATGATGATGATGGTGGCAGTGAAACTAAGAGCCATGATGACAAGAAAACTGTGAGGCTCCTAGTGGTGATGAGGACAATGATGAGGGCAGTGATGTAGAAACAAATGATGAAAAAAGAGGTACAGATGAGGGAGATGAGGCTAATATAGGTGAGGCTCATAGAAATGAAGAGGCATTAAGCATGGAAACTGAAGGTAGTGATGATGTTGGCAATGAAGAGGATATAAGTGAAAAGAAAGAAGATGAAGAGGCAAATATCAATGAAAACAATGATGCATAAAAAAATGATGAAGAAAGTAGTAATGAGGAACAAAATGAGGAGGCTGATGTCAATGAGGTAAAAATCAGTACAAAAATTAGTGAGGAAGAATCAAGAAGCAAAGAAAAGGGTAGTGATGTCAGCATTGAGGATGTAAATGATACAAAGGGCAAAGATGTAGAAAGCAACAATCATGATGGCCATGATATTAGTGGAGATGATGATAATGATGATGATGATGTTGACACTGATAATGACAACAAGAATATCAGTGATGAAGCAGAGAGCATGGAGACATATGAGAGCAGCCATGAGAGAAGCCATGAAACCCATAACGACAACAAGGATATCAATGATGATGACAGTCATGATGGCAGCAAGACTGAAGACACTAAGATGAGAACAATTGAACCTTTTTCTTTAACCTATCAAAGAGGAAGTAGTAATGTGTTTCTTGCCTCTAAAAGGCAAGGGGCCATGCCTTTCACTTCAACCAAGCAAATGGACAAAGGCAAAGAGAAAGTCATAGAGGAAAAGGAAGAAGACTAGCATGAATCTGAGCAGGAATTTGAACTCATTCATGTTGACAGTGATGATGAGAATGAAACAAGGGTCTCAAGAATGCTGCTCAAAGGTAAAGATGCCCAAATCAAAGATTTTCAAGCCAACCTAGCTAGGGATAGGAATGTCATCCACTATTATGAGACTTAAAACAACCATTTGGAGGCACAAAAGGCCATTTATGAGGTTAGGGCCATCAGAGCTCGGAAAGAGGCTGAAAGGAGCAAGGTTAGGCTTGATGAAGTCTTGGGTGTTTTTGATGAGAGTGAAGATGAAGAAGGGCAACTGTTTAGAAGAAGACCAAGAACAATGGGATTGAGGAAGGCCTTGGCCAAGGAGAAGGAGAAAGAAACAACATTGGCAGAGCATCTCACTCCAAGTGAGCTGCTTGCCATGGAGATTGAGTATGATTGGGAACCTTGGTTAGAGAAAGTTAATACACACTTGGAGGGTCAGCTAGAGAAGACACAAAGAGACCTTGGCCTTCAGAAGAAGATGGCCAAGCACTATGCCTTTCGAAATCAAATTTCAAGGGCCAAGTTCAAAATAGCCCTTGCCAAAATTCAAACCCTCAATGAGGAAAGAAGCCAAGAAAACCTTGAGATCTTCACTGATGCTTCTCTACAGGCATCCCAAACCCCATGAGGAAGATAAATTCAAATTTTGACAAGTTTTTGATAATTTTGGTTTTTCATTGTTTTTGAGGGCCAAGGGCGCAGTGCCCTTGGCGCTGTGATTTTTTTTGGGGCATCCATTGAAGGCAAAATTTACATTTTTTGTGTCCTTAGGCAAAGGAAATCACACTCACCACGTTTCAGCTCATTTGGAGCAAACCTGGCCCTCCAAAAGGGCAACATGCAAAATTTCACCTTTCTACCTTGTCTTTAGGGCTGGCTCTGTGCCCTTAGGAGCATTGGGAGTCTTGGTTTTTGAACTCGTAAATGAATTCCAATCAGAAAAACAAGGGCCATTTTGGAAAATATAGTTGACAGGCTTTCCAATGAGCTATCACGGAGCTCATTCCGACATCGGGAAGGCCTTGAAAACTTAGCTGCAAGGTGACCCATTTTTTCAGTGCAGGCGCTGCGCCCTTGGACCTCCTTGCTACGCTCTTACCTACAAAAGTCAACAAAAGACACTAATTTATGGAAAATATATATTTTATGGTTTTTTGGGCAAATCACTACAAAGCTAGGTGTTAGAAGTTATTTTTCATTTATTGCATTAGATATTTTGTGCCTTGTGCCTGGCATGGTCTTAATGGAAAAATTTAGCATTTATGATGTATTTATGACATTTTGGAAACCCTTGTTAGGGTTTTGGTCCTCTTTTCTTGTTAAATACAACATTGAGGCCTCATTGTACATGTTGTATTATTATTGAGAGTAATACATAGACTTTGAGATTGGAGAGAAATTGGCTTTGATTTTTGTGGATGGCTTGATTTGCTTGACAATGGAGAAAGGCTCACTTGCAGGATTCATGAGCATAGTTAATGGTGATTTGTTCCTTATTTAGTTCTTGTTTTACTATGTTATCATTTTGTTCCATCTTTATGTTGCAGTGGAACAAAAATTTTAGGCTAAGAAATGTTGTTTAGAGGCACCTTAGCTATGTTTGTTCTTCACTGCTTCTATATTTTCCTCTGCTAGGTCAGTCTAGAGAATTCTTAGTTTCTCTCTAAACCCATTCATGCTTTTTTATCTTAAAGATGATTGAATAAGGCAAATGTCAAAGTAGTTTTATGGTTAGCCCTACTCTTTGCTATTGCTTAAACATTGTTTTTAATGTCTTTTACTTTTAAGTATTGCTGATTAGGCTTAGCTAAAGAGGTCTATGATTCGCCATGCCCTTTTGCTCATCTTAAAAAGTTTCTTTGGAGGTATTTATAGCTTGATTAATGAATTTAGGAGTTCCCTCTTCTTTTATATCTGCTATATGTTTATATTATATGTTTTATTAGCTTGAAGGTCAAATCACTAGAACATTTACAAGTTTCTTGCCTTCTATAGTTCACTGGATTTTTGTCTTCATGCTTGCTTGCTAGGGTTTAGTTAAAGAAGTTATTGGTATGCACCGTATTTGATTATTTATTGATGCTTAGTAGTCTTAAAGGCCATTCTTGTTAAGGTATTTGTTGAAGAATTCTTAACTGCCCTTTTGCACCTACTATGTTCATAATTTGGTGTTCACTCCACTCACATAGAGCCTTTAGATCCATTTGACCTTGTTAGACTTGCCCTGTGATACACCCTTGAACTATTGATAAAATTTTCAAGACCTTTTATAGACTCCATATCCCAATGGCTTAACCTCTCTCACTGTATCTATCATTTATTGACAACCTACCCAACAAACCAACAAACAAACAAACCCTAAACCTAATAACTAGCCTAAAATCAAACCCTAAAATCTATCAAGTTCACATCCTTTACACAAGTATAGATAGAGCCCTCTTTGAGTTGAGGAAGGCTAGGTCCTAGGACTCCAAATACTGGTTTGATGTTACGTCTGTACATTTGGTCTTGCCAATCTAACAAATTACGGGGATCTAACATAATGGCGATCACGGTGGGACTCTGAGTAAGTAACAAACTTAGACATCCTTACAGAATTCAGAACACCCTTGTCAAATAGTATACTTTGACTCATCGCCATAACATAATGACGATCACAATGGCACTTCTGAGTCAGTAACATCCTAAGTATACCTTAAAAACTCTCAAATCCCTGTTAAACTTAGAAAATCAAGTGTTAGCCAAGAGTAGCATCTAATTGATTCACCATACTAGCAACATGATGAATCAAATGGAGAAAACTTATTAAAGTCTTAGTGTTACAAAAGAAACTTAGAAAACCCAAAACATCTCTAGATTGGTTTTTGAATTGTTGATGGTGGACAATGAGCCAACCCTCAAAGCAGTAAACCTCATCCACCTGGCGACTCCACTAGCCTCCAGTAGGCCTACTAACTTCACTAGTTCTCATAGACTCCCTTGGGAATACACTAGTCAGTCGCATAATTCTAAAACCCAGTCACTCTTTATGTGAACTTAGTATCCTTGCAGATAGGTCTGTTTTCAAGACACTCCTAAACTTCCAGCCTCTCTGCATTATTGAATTTGAAATTTGGCTTCACAAAGGATAAGCACCAGATCTCATCCTGACCCTAACCCTCCTATCATAGTTGATGACCCAGAAAATATTTTGTGTAAAACTTCTAAGACCCAAGATTCAACTACTGTTAGGAACATTCGCAAAGCAAGTTTTGCCCTTGAAAACCTCACAACCTTGCAATATTCCCAATTTGACTTATACCATAGAAAAAACATTTTTAGAATTAAGTCTCAGAGTGGGATACACCAGACAGACCTTGAGCCCATATATTTGCAGTAGAGTCCTAGTAGAGAAGCCTCTCCTTTCACTCATCCTGATTTCTAGCTTCTCCAAAAATTTGGCTCCTTTCATTCCAAATCTGCCCAATCTCAGTTTGATGGTCCCATTAAATCTGCCACTCCCATTCACACATCCACTATGCAAACCACACCACTTCATCCTCCACCTCCTCTCATAAACCCTCCTTGGGTTCCTTTACCTCCAATCATGGCAACATAGTTTTCCCCCTTAGTTCTACCCCAACCTTTAATATTGCCCATGCCTCAAGACTACCAATCCAAAATCCCTCACTATACTGGAGCTGACTCTACCACTTCCCAACAACATGTATATAGGATGAATGATGCCTTTGACTACCAAGAGATAGAAGAGGATACCATAAAAATGAGAATGTTTGCCCAAACCTTAGGAGGAGAAACTAAAAAATGGTTCAAAAACTTAACTCCTAACAACATACATGATCTCCCTTCCCTCTATCAGACATTCATAAACAAGTGGGAGATTAAGAAAACCCTCTCCAAATCCTCTCAGAGTATAACAACCTTAAGAGAAATGTCGGGGAAAGTGTCCAAGACTACTACACTAGGTTCAATAGTGTGTACAATGCCCTCCCACCACACATGAAACTCACACAGGGCCTAGCCTTAGTAAAATTCCCTGAGGGTTTTGATCTAGACATGGCCTACCAACTGAGAGAAAGCGATCCCCTAACTTTAGAAGACATGCAAGGGGGAGTTGTGTGTGTAGAGGCCAATCTAATTGAAAAAAGGGCTAGGATGAAGTCAGAAAAGAAGGTCACATACAAAGATGAAACCATGGCCTCCACCTCGGATGCCAAAATTGAAAATCTAGTGAGGGTTATGGAAAGAATGATGGAAATGATCAACTTGAATGAAAGAGCACCTCCTAGAGAAAACCAAGAAAATCCCCCAAATAGGAAGAAAAATCAAAACTTCAGAAGAGACCCTCCCTAAAAAAGACAAAGAGACAACCACCAACAAACCAGGCCCCCTTTCCAAGATAACTATGCATATGAAGAGGAAAGAGAGACTGAAAAGCCGGAAGAAAACCATGTAAACTTGATAGGCTCTGATAATGAGGGTGATGTTTTTCTCACTGAAGAAGAACAAGGGTTATTTTCCTCAAATAAAACTGAAACAAACTATGAGGATTTTGAAGACTACAAATTGGGATTTGAAAATGCCATAATGGAGGTCCATAGTCAATATGACCTTAGAAGTAAGGAAAACCAAGATGCCTGCAAGAAAAAAAATCTAGAAACTGTTGTTAAGCAGACCCCTGAAAACATCCTTAAGAAGACAGCAGAAAACACCAACACCATGGCTAAGAAATCTGATAAAAAAAAAGACAAAACTAACCAATCAAATGGTGATCCAAGCTGCCCTAGTACATCAACTAGTGGCCCTGGAGAAAATTCTCTAAATGACAGTCCTAATAAAATTCAGCCAACTAAGGTTTCTAAAAAGACTATGTGTGACAAAACTGATGTAAATATACCAAAAACACTAGCACCTTTTAGTTTTGAGGGAGAGATTTCCATGATCAAAATAAGCATACCTCTTGCTGAACTAGTAACTCAGGATGTATATAGGTCCCAAATTTTGAAAGCTTTGAATATAGGAAATGGCACCGACACTCTGAACCTAACTGATGACAAACCAGAGCTGTTGTTTGGACCTGAGGTAGAGGGAAAATATCAAGGAGTTGTCCCTCCATTCTATGTTAGCTTAAATATTCATGACAAAATCTTGCACAATGCTATGCTAGACTCCGGTGCCTCATACAATCTCATGCCCAAGGTGGTGATGGAGAGATTAGGCCTCAAAATAACCAAACCTTACAAAGACTTGTATTCTTTTGATTCAAGCAGATTCAAATGATTGGGTCTAATCAAGGATCTGTGTGTCAATCTGGCACAAATACCTGCTAGAAGCCTAGTCATGGACATTGTAGTGGTTAACATTCCCCTGAAGTATGGCATGCTTCTATCTATATCATGGGGAGCCAAACTCTAAGGGAACCTCCAAATGGACATGTCCTATGCTACCATCCTGATCTTTTACCAAACAAGGAGATTGTACTAGGAATCACACATGAAATATATAGTTAGCAGCCAATATAGGCCAAACAACACTCCTCTTTATTCTATCCATTCCGACCTTGACTCATTTATCTTGTATAATGAAGATGACATTGATGAAAAATTAAATGAAATTGAAAAATATCTAAGCCTACCACAACAGTCAAACTAAACACCGAATGAAGAACTTGACAACCAAAACTCTAGCAACCCCGAACAACAACATAATGGCGAATTTGAACTTGAAACACCAAAAACATAGCCATTTCCTAATGTGGATGTAAATCTTCTATAACACTTTCATGAGGAAGAATTTTTTAAGAACCCGGATCAAAAGGACCTTGAGGTTTCACAATGAAAACATAACTCATTACCAAGAGGTCTTACCCCCTTAGAAGAGCTGTTTGACTTCAATAATGTTTCAAAGAAGCCAAAAATGGAAACCAACAAAACTGATGTGGAAGAATGCAACATAGGCAGCATAGAAAAACCCAAATTGATCAAGCTGTCCAAAATTCTTCCACCATAGAGTTGTGCAAAGATTTTAAAGATGTTCTTTCATGTGGGTATGAGGACTTGAAGTCCTATGACACAAATACTGTTCAACATAATGTTCCTCTCAAGGAAAACCAGAAACCATTCAAGAAATAATTGAGAAGAATAACCCCCGTCCTAGTACCTCTAGTTGAAAGGGAAATAGAGAAGGTGTATGATGCTGGTATCATAGTCCCTCTCAGGTACTCAGAATGGTTTTCCAACCTTTTATCAGTAAGAAATAAAAAAGGGGGGGTTAGGCTATGCATAGACTTTAGAAACCTAAATAAAGCCTCCTTGAAGCACAATTACTCTTTACCTAAAATAGATCATATACTGCAAAGGGTGGTAAGTTCTAAAAGGATGTCATTGCTTGATAGTGTTTCAGGTTACAATAAGGTGATAATACTTCCAACTGATCAGCACAAAACCATTTTCACAACACCTTGGGGCGCCTACATGTATGACAAAATTCCATGTGGGTTGATGAATGCAGGGGCTACTTTTCAAAGACCCATGAACACTACTTTTTCCGAGGATTCAAGTTACTTCATTATGATATACCTTGATGAAATCATTGTCTATTTTAAAACTGATGAGGAATACCAAGTTCACCTAAGAAAGGTCTTTGAAAGAGACAAAGCGCTGAAATGCCAATTCAAGGAGAGAGGACCAAGGCAGGCAAGGAAAATTTGAAAATTTGTGGAAGGGTCCTTACATCATTCATTCAGTTAGAGGTAACAATGCTTTCTTTTTACAAGAGTTGGATGGAGTAGAGTTATTTGGAGGTCTTGTCAATAGCAAGATGTTCAAGCACTATTTTTGTCAAAATTCCTAGTTTGAATCTTTCATTCATTGTACATAACATTGCTTGATGAAAAATCAGAAAAGAAAAAACACAAAAACAAAAAAGAAGAAGAAAAAGAGGGCAGGAAAAGAATAGGTGCAGCCCCATACCAAAAAAGAGTACTGCTAAAAGTGTGCAAGCCTAAATTCCACTACTTGTTGAAGAAAAGAGAGTTTGTTCAGTCATCTAGCCTAATCATGACTAAACATGTTTTAAATTTCTGCTGATAGGTTAGTGAAAGAAGACTTGTCTAACCATTTAAGCTTGACTTGTCAGTCGATTAGATTAGGAAAGATTGCTGGTTCCCAAAGCATAAATCTGAACCAAAATAAAATGAGAGGGATGCCTAACAAATTCTAAATCACAGCCCTCATGTTTTCTAGTTTTTTATTGTACAAAAATGATGTCTGTGTGAAGCTTATCCAAATGCCACAACCCATGGAAAATCAGATTTCTTAATCCTGGTTTGATCATTTCTTGAATTTCATGTCAGTAGGTTAGAGAATAAAGTTTGTCAAACAGCTTAATCTTGACAAATGAGTAGACTAGGTAGAGGATAAGAGAGTTCATTAGCCTAATCTAAACTCTTGGAAGTGATAAGGGTACAAGTAGATAGTTTTTTTGTGCTTTCAAAAGAAAAGAATGTCAAGGGTTTTCCAGTCCAAGTGCACCCAAAAGAAGAAAAAATGTTAGGCAAAGTAGGATGGGTAGGTGGAACTGAGGTTAAAGAAAACATGTCTTTCTGATTTTGAGATCATAGCTTCAAGAAAATATCAACAAATGAAGGAAGAAGGATCTACAAAGTGCAAGTAAGGCACTGGTCTTCAAAAATCAGAGATTTGAACTCTGAGGTCTTGGACACCTCCTGAAAAGTAGTTTCTCTCTCCAAGTGCAGCCACTGTTAGTCATTAGTAATTTTTACCATCTGTAGATGACTAAATATTGGTTCTAGATTTCTAAAATCAAGATTCCCTGAATATTGTGAGTTTTAGAAATCTCACTGCTTTCATTATCCTTATGGAAAGTTTTTCACTATTCTACCATTTTTTCCATTTCAGGTCACCCTACCACTCCTAAAAGACTCCTTATGGGCTTGTGCCACTCATCTCTATCCTATTTTCCCAGCTATAACCTCATTTCTCTGTTTTTCCTTTGCCCATAACACCACTTTCATCTAGGGTTACTAATCGGCCTATTCATTTCCATGTTCACCAGGTTCCTCAAGCATTGATGGTCTCAAAACTATCTCTGTATGCTCTTTAGATTAATCAAGTACATTATATTTTGGATCTTCAATACATCAATTTGTCAAATACTCTATTTTTTCACCTGAAGGTCCCAAACCAAATTTCAGTCAAAGACCAGGTCAAAGAACCCTCCCACTAGGTCATTATGGTTTCATAGGTTGTGTTATCACAAAACTAGACCTGATAGGCTGCCAATCAAGTTAATCTCATGTAACTGTTTTAGACCAATCTTTTGGTTGAGGCTTAGCCTCCTCAACCTGAGAGGGCTCTCTCAAGGGTTTATGATTTTTGATAAATATGTAGATGGCTAACTCTATATGGGATAAAAGAAGATAAATGATATAAACTGGTTGTAAATCACATTAGCAAGTGTACATTGGGCTTATGGAGTCATAATAGCTTCAACAAAACCGAAAAATCTACGTAGCATGGAAGTCAAGGCATATCAGAGTTCAAGTCAAGGAATACACATGTGAAACAGTAAAACACACAGTCAGTTTGTCTATTGTAATATTCCTAAATTAGCTTGCAGCTAATAGGAATATTAAATTTTCTATTAAAATATGAATGGATGAAAAATTGAGCAAGGAGGCTCATAATTTTCTCAAGAATGAATGAAAATCCCTCATGGTGTGAAAAGGGATCATGAAATAACCAGATCTAGTATCCACATGTGTGAACCATGTCTAAACTATGGGGACAAGGTCAAGTTTGACCAAGTCAACATCATTTATTCTCAGAGAGTGGATCCTAAATAAAGACAACTCAATGTGAATGGAAATCAAGCTAACCAGTTAAAATGAAGACACTTTGAGTGTGGAAGAGGTTGATCACTTGACCAAGTCAACCATGACCATATCAACAGCGCAGCCTAGATGCATTGAACCTCTTGGAGGGACATCGTAGTTCTAGAAGGAGGTTTTACATGTGAAAGAGGCTAAACTAATGAAGTGGTTTAGGGTTTCTCCAAGACTCCAATCTTATAAAGGGAGGAGGAGAGCAACAAGAGAGGGTTGTTGAAGATTATCATTTTCTGAAGGTATTGTCTGCTCAAGACATCCCTTGTTGGGTCTTCCTGTTCAGGAATCCCACCTCCTCCCTTGAGTAGCTCTTGGAGGATACTTGTGCTATCTTTTCCACATTAGGCTTTCAGGCCAAGCTCACCTTACACATACATTGCCGATTCAGTTGAGGGTTGGGTTGTCCTTGTGAGTTGCAGTAGTGGAAGACACTAGATCTTCTCATATCTAGCCTATACTAATGGCTCTTCTCAGTGATTGCGTCTTTTAACCTCCTGGAAGAATGCATTAGCACTTTGAGATTTAGATCCAAACTTTGGAATCAAGCCAAAGCATTCTCATAGCCTACAACGCAGTTTCTTTCTCTGGATTGCGTTATTTGCAAAGGAGAAGTTGCAAGGTGTTTTGTCTACATTTTGGAGGAGAGATCTCCGGTGATTGGATCCTCCCTTTCACTGTGGTGATCCGTGGATTTGCCAACCAATCCATGTTGTTTCAGATCTAATCTTTTGTACCATTGTATTATTCAAAAATTTCTGAATCATTCTGTAGTTCTGTAACTTTAGACCTCAGATCTACTCTCTGTGCTTCATATTTTGCACAAAACCCCAAGGGGAATGTATAGATCAACATTTCTTGTACACAGATTTGTATTAGATCTAAATTTTTATGTACATATTTTCTCTATATCTAAAGGTTAATAAACTGCTGCTTCAGCCCCTAAAAATAACGCTTTCATGGTTATGCAGTCTTTTCTAGTGGTTGTAGCATCCTCATTTCTGAGGATTTTTGCTGTAATGTCTCATCCTTTCTCTTGTACAATGTATGGGCTGTAATGTACATCTGATTTGCTGTTATAAAACTGATTTCTGAACCTCTATATTAGCCTCCTACTATGCTTTAGTGGATTTGCATTATTTCTAAAGCAGTCCTTTGCATATAGTTGCAACCCCTCTCTTTGGGTGATTTTCAACTAGACTAGTTTGTGGGAGATCTATTTAACCCACCTAGTATGATTTGTTTTTTCTCTCCTTTTGGATTTAGATCTTAGATGAGCTGATCTAAGGGATCCAGGAGTTGCAAACTCATTTCTATGTACAAGATTCTCATAAGTGCGTTATTTCAGCAGGCTTGCTGAGCTATTCCAGATTTGGAATATTACAATGGTATCAGAGCAAAATATTTGGCTCGACCTGTGGGCTTCAAGCCAAAGTGCTATAAAACAAAGAGTAAGGCCAGAATGATGAAGAAGATGAGTTTACTCTCATCACTTTTCAGATCCAGTAAGAACCTCTCCAAGGAGGTTGAACAAGAAGAAGAGAGAGAGAGCAGTGAAATTCCTAGAGAGTTTCAAGAGCAGGAAGATCTTCCGATCAGATCTACAAGATATATACATGAGGAAAATTTTGAATCCTCATCTTATGGATATGTGCACTCAGCCATATCACTAAAGCTTCAACATTCTGTCTGTGATTTCTTCATGAAGATGAAGAAATGAGGTGTACCCAAGAAGGAGACTCTTAGAGAGTATTTGCAGGAGTATGAAGCTCAATCTAGGGAGTTAAAAGATAACTTGAACTTCCAAGGGTTCTACAAGATCAAGGAGAAAAAAGGCATAAAGGAGGAGCACCAAGGCATGGGTAGATTCTATCTATATTGCTATAGGGTAAACTGCTTGGGTGGTTAGTTTTCGTGGATCCCTCTCAGGGCTTTCCGGTGCCTGAGGCAGACAGTCAGATTAGCTATGCTGTTCACAAAGATGGAATGAGTATGTTCATATTAGCTTGAAATAACTTGAAGGAATACAAATAGAGAATTACCTCTTTGACGGTTTTGTAATCTCTTGGAGAACGCTGTGCAACAAAGTAAGAGTCCTTCGCCGGCTCCAAATCCGAGACCTGCAATCAGTCAAAGCACCCGCGTAATTTCTAATATAACAAGTATTCTATCAATTAAATCAACAATAAACATCTATATTATACACATCTGAGCCATTCATATCATACTAAGCAAATATTGAAACAACAATATAACATCAAGCATTGAATGGACAAAACGAACATAGTTCTATTAATTTTGAAAGAAGGAGGATTGCAACCATCGGTTGTACCAAGCCCTCCTCAGTCTCCCAATCTCTCTTCTCTCTCTAGTGAAGAAGTCCAAGTCAACAAACTCTCTAGGAGCCTCTTTGACTCTTGGCCTTCACAATGTCACACTATTCTCTATTCCACAAGTATGCAAGAACTTTGAGCAATCCTTCGACCTTCAATTAAGAGCCTTCAACTCCTTCTTATAGGAGAGGGAGAAAGCCATTGTTGCCCTTCTCTTTTCCACTAGTTTAGAATGGAAAAGGCTTAGATGTTTCCTTGATCTCCATGCTTTTTCCTCTCTTGGAGTTCAGTCTTCTATGGCAATGACCAATAATGAACTGGTGCTTCTGCAGTTTCCTTTGTGCACTGACTCCTTCGTGAGGGAAAGTCGGAGATTCAAATCTTTCTCCGCGCTCTTTTCCCAATTCAAACTTAAAACACGGGTAACGCGACCATCCAGTGTAAACAGAGCGTTGCCCTAGCCACTAACGCGGCCAATACATTTCTCTCCTGCGTTATAACGCTCTTGTTCTGTTCTATATATGCGTTACCCTGACAGAAATAGGTTTAAGTTAGGTCTTTGTACTTCTTCCATATTTGTCTTCCCCTCTGAGCTGACGAGGAGGTATTTTGACCTGTAACATATATACTTTTGATGGATCACCTAAATTTCCAGTCAGGGTTTGGGTGGAGGAGCTAGACAACTTTGTGCAATAACATCAAGTTTCAGAGATTGAAGCCATCAAAGTAGCAGTGCTAGTTTTTGAAGGTAAAGCATATGCTTGGTGGTTGTTTGAGTCTTTTTCCTTGAAAAATGAAAATACACCTACTTATGCAAGGTTTATTGCAAGATTGATAGAGAGGTTTGATGAAGCTCCATGTGTAACATCCTCTATTGACACTATCAAACCATATCAGACAAATATTTTGCATGAGTTGGAAGGGTCTATGAATCCAACTCTATTTCTGAAGACCATGGAAGAAGGTGTAAGTTTGTTTGATGCCTTGCCAAGGGCAAGATCTCCTTTGGATGAAGGATTCTCTTCTCAAAAGGAAAGCATGGAGATTCCTCCTTCACTAGATGACCAAGATCTAAGCTCTCTTGTTGATGATGAGGCAATTTCAGTTATTGAAGAGGAGAAAGGGAAGGCAGGAGATAACTCAGTCATGACAATGGCACCTCAAGCACCTCATGAAGAGGAATATGGAGCACTTTCTCCAAGGAAAGAAACTCTTGCACACTTGCAAGGAGTTCCACTTGATCTCACACATAAGGCTCTTGGTATAACACATGAGCATCATGTACCATCTCTATCAAATGATGAGATCTTGAAGATAGAAGGAGGAAAAGAGGAGGAAGGGCACCACAAGATGAAGAGCAAGAACCCTTCTCTGTTTCAAAGCTTGGAAGCACAAAGAAGGCAAGAGGACCTATGCAATAAAGGTAGGGGAAAATCTGTCTACCTACATCGACATTCTACTCTATGCCTTGACACCTCTTTGCAAGGAGGTATTTTACCAGGAGCACCTCTTGATGGGAGAAAATATAAAGTGTTCTCTCAACTATGGGAAGCATATGCATACTTGGCTAAGGAGGCAGCCTTGGGAGAAGCTAGCATAGCGCAGAGAATCTCTCATGAATTCAGGAGAGAGATGAGCAATTTCCTGAAAGGGACATTGCTAACTCCCACTCAGCTATCTGCACTAAGAGAAGAGAAATCAGAAGTCTATGATGGCATGAGCATGAGGACACATGGCAACTCCATATCTTTGGGGCAGCCCATGATTTCTTCATTCACAAAGAATATTTCTGAACATGGCAAGGGGATACTAACCCTCTTGTATGAATGGGCCAAAATGAGGAATTATTGGAAGACAAGAACTTTTCGAGGGGATGTTGATTTCCATATGCTTCAATCTTGTCTTGAGAAAGATCAGCTGCAAGAGAGGCAGCAAGGAGATTATGATGCTCCAACATGTGACCTTGATATCAAGGATGTCAAAGAGGGGAACCATGCTATGACAGGGGCAACATTTCAGACCTCTCCAATGCTGTCGTTCTTGGGAAGTCTAGATCCTTACTGGGATTCCCAACTCATGATGGAATACTCCAAAGATATTTTCACATGTGGGGTTCTTGATGGGGAAGTAAAGAATGAAAGGTTCAAGGTAGTTGATGGAGTCATCTATTTCTATAATATTATCCTTTTGAATAGAGACTCCAAGCTCAAGGAGAGACTACTAGATGCCACCTATGAGATTCTTCTTTCCAAACCCACTGGTTTCATTAGAGCATATCATACTCTCTTGGGTGGATTCATATGGGAAGGTTTCAAGGAAGATATGCACTCTCATATGAAGATGTGCATGTATTACTTGGTATATGAGGAGGAACATAGCTCTTGGGAAGAGTCATCATTCACATCTCCTTACTCATTGAGTGTGAGAGGGAACTCATCCATGAGTTACCCCATTGATGTAAAACAAGTATATAGAGGGACTTGTCTTTCTGAATGTTATCATGTATCTCCTATATGCTTATATTTTACTAACACTCATTTGCAGAACATTGCTCCAAAAGGGGGCACTATTTATGATGGGTTTCATGGACTACTCAAGGCCATGAACTATGTTGATGCAGTTCATTCCTTGGAGGATCTTGGAAAGCTATTATATTCTTCATGGTGTGATTCTTTTACACCAACTATGATGCATTTTCTCCAAGCATTCAGAAGGGAGGAGGCAACAAACAAGTGTTGGGGAAGGCACTTGTCATATCCTATTCTATGGCGGTTAAGGATAAAACTGCGCTAGTTGCACATGAGGGAACATCTTCCTTCTCATTTATCATACATGGCAGCTAGCATGATTCTAATCATGATTCCATATGATGAAGATGTTCTTACTCATGGAAACATCGTTGGAGGAGAGGCACATTGGTGGGATGTGTCCTTGGGGAAAGGAGTTCCCCACTCTTTTTGCACTACATGCTTCCATGGGAGAATGAGATATTGTATGGCCACTATGATAGATCACTTGCCTCTTTGTGGAGTGAGCCGTATGTTTGTTGGTAACATGCCTCTCATATGTTTTGGGGAGGAATTTTTCTATGGATTGCCAAGCTGGGAGGTGATCCACTTCATTTGGATGATAGCATGGAGATGGGAGACTTTCATGAATCATGAAAATCCCCATGATTGTCATCACTTCTATCTTGAGGAGGCCATGGATCAGCAAGAAGGTTTCCATAACAAACTTCCATTATTTCATGATGAGAGCCATTGGGTTTACTCACCAAGGGCCAATTTTCACATTGAGGAAGGACCATTGGAAGATAGAACTATTGCAGAAAATTGAGAGCAATGGTGGAGACTATTGGATGAAGAGGCCACAAGAGAAGAATGGGAGATTTTGCAGCACCCTTTTAGTTGCTTGAGGAAAAGAAACTTTTGGGAGGGGGAGACTGTAATATTCCTAAATTAGATTGCAACTAATAGGAATATTAATTTTGTTTTTGAAATATGAATGCATGAATAATTGAGCAAGGAGGCTCATAATTTGCTCAAGAATGAATAAAAATCCCTCATGGTGTGAAAAGGGATCATGAAATAACCAGATCTAGCATCCACATGTGTGAACCATGTCTAAACTGTGGGGACAAGGTCAAGTTTGACCAAGTCAACATTATTTATTCTCAGAGAGTGGATCCTAAATAAAGACAGCTCAATGTGAATGGAAATCAAGCTAACCAGTTAAAATGAAGACACTTTGAGTGTGGAAGAGGATGATCACTTGACCAAGTCAACCATGACCATATCAATAGCGCGGCCTAGATGCATTGAACCTCTTGGAGGGACAACGCAGTTCTAGAAGGAGGTTTTACATGTGAAAGAGGCTAAACTAATGAAGTGTTTTAGGGTTTTTCCAAGAATACAATCTTATAAAAGGAGGAGGAGAGAAACAAGATAAGGTTGTTGAAGATTATTATTTTTTGAAGGTATTGTCTGCTCAAGACATCCCTTGTTGGGTCTTCCTACTCAGGAATCCCACCTCCTCCCTTGAGTAGCTCTTGGAGGAGACTTGTGCTATCTTTTCCACATCAGGCTTTCAGGCCAAGATCACCTTATACCTACAACTCTGATCCTGTTGAGGGTTGGGTTTTCCTTGTGAGTTGCAACAGTGGAAGACACTAGATCTGCTCAAATCTAGCCTATACTAGTGGCTCTTCTAAGTGAGTGTGTCTTCTAACCTCCTGGAAGAGTGAATTAGCACTTTGAGCTTCATATCCAGACCTTGGCATCAGGCCAAAGCATTCTCAGAGCCTACAATGCAGTTTCTCTCCCTGGACTGCGTTATTTGCAAAGGAGAAGTTGCAGGGTGTTTTGTCTGCATTTTGGAGGAGAGATCTCCGGTGATTGGATCCTCCCTTTCATTGTGGTGATCCATGGATTGGCCAACCAATCCATGTTGTTTCAGATCTGATCTACTGTACCATTGTATTATTTAGAAATTTCTGAATCATTCTGCAGATCTACAACTTTAGATCTCAAATCTACTCTTTGTGCTTCATGTTTTGCACAAAACCCCAAGGGGAATGCATAGTTCAGCATTTCTTGTACTCAGATCTGTATTAGATCTAAATTTTTATGTACAGATCTGCTCTAGATATGAAGATTAATAAACTGCAGCTTCAACCCCTAAAAATAACGTTGTCATGGTTATGCAGTCTTTTCTTATGGTTGTAGCATCCTCATTTCTGAGGATTTTTGCTGTAATGTCTCATCCTTTCTCTTGTACAATGTATGGGTTGTAATGTACATCTGATTTGTTGTTATACATCTGATTTTTGAACCTTTATATCAGACTCCTACTATGCTTCAATGGATCTGCATTATTTCTAAAGCAGTCCTTTGCATATAGCTGCAGCCCCTCTCTTTGGGTGACTTTCAGCTAGACTAGTTTGTGGGAAATCTGTTTAACCCACCTAGTCTGATTTTTTTTTGCTCTCCTTTTGGATTTAGATCTTATATGAGTATATCTAAGGGATCCAGGGGCTTCAAACTCATTTCTAGGCACAATATTCTTAGAAGTGTGTTATTTCAGCAGGCTTGCTGAGTTGTTCCAGATTTGGAATATTACATCTATGAAGGAAGTCAGAGCATCAATGATGAATTTTGAGTAACATAAGTAAACATCACTAAAAAAGAATATTAAAAATATGCTATCAGAACAAGAACATACAATAACTCTTCATGAATGTTGAGTTGGCTAAGTAGAAAACTCTGTATTAAGCTGAACACAGTCACTTACAATAACCATAGTCTTTTTGCTAAAAAATGTCCCACCCTTAGCATTTCGACTTCTTCATATTTTATAGATAATTTACAACATATGATAACCTTATCCTCATCTAGATACATCAAATTCCTACTTTGTGACACCTTGCATAACCATGTGACATAGTATTTATTACAAAATGACAGCTGCAAACATAGTGAACAATCCTGTTACAAATAGGACTCAAACTCATTAACTCTACTCATAAAAACATTATTTAAGCTAGATTACATTATTTTCCAACTGTATTACCATAAGGTCGAATCCAACTGATAAGCTCCAGCACTTTATGACCTCAATGCTGATCTCCTGCAAACTAGGAAATATCCCCTGTTTTCTAGGCTTAGGATTCTTTGTGTTCTTGGGACACTTTAACCACCATGAACCCATGACTTAGAAGCCATTTGCTATCAGGAATTAAAAAAACATATGTTCAAAATCATCCATAAGTGCCAGCTGTACAAAATCATCATCGGACTGCCCAAAATAGCAAAAACAAACCTGCGCTACAAAAACAACACAGTTTCGTAGCACTTTTCGTAGCGCAGACTTTTAACTTATTTGCCTTCAAAATTTGATTTCCTTCCTTTGGAATTATCTACATATTCACTTAACACACCCTCCTTAGAATTTTCAGGCCAAATATACAAGTCCACCCTTCAAAAATTTATGGGAAAGGGTAAAAATTGCTGCTACAACAATTTCTTAGCGCATTTCACCCTTTCTGCACTATTTGTGCTACGAAATTGCTGAGTGAGAAGTTTTGTTCAGATTTTATTCAAAAATCAAACCAAAATTTTCCAAAAATTCAGAAATTCACTGGTTTCATCAAGACAAACAACCATATGAACTAAAACACCATTTCATGAGGTTTATTCTTCATTACCCATTTGATTTTGCCTTTGAATTTTTCATTCTGCACCTTGGTTTTTTAGTTCATCTTGAGACAGTTTCAATTGCAGCTCCAAATCCTCCACTTGGCCTCTTAGCCTTCTATTACTGGCTCTCAAGTGAGTATTGATCACTCTGATAATTTTTTCTTCTTTGATAGATGGTACTGTCAATGTGAAAAACTATTATGCAATACTTGGAATCTTAGACCTAGAAAAATTTGGCCTTCCCATACTGCCTTCAACCTCTTGAACTCTATTTTTTCAATGTTGTGCATTTTGGTTTTTCTCATCATTGCAATCTCTTGGTTTGCTAGCTTCAATCTCTCCTCAAGCAATTGACACTCTGTCATGTGTTCCTTTCCCTTCATTGTCTTGTTGGTTGCATGCTCCACTATTGGTGATGAGAGATCAACCACCTCTTCAAGGATTCTGGCTGTTTCAACAGTTACTTGGACCTCTTTACTACCTTCTTAGAGTTTCTTTGCATGCCTAGTTAAAGGTTTCCTTTCTTGGAAAATAAAGGCTGCATTTTCACCCTCAAATTCAAGTTTTTTAGCTAATTTAACTCTTTTTTGTTTGTGTTCATCCACTCCAATGAAATCAGCTTGCACAATGGGTGATTCTTCTATATCAATTGCATGAAGGATGTCATCTAAGTTTCCTTTCATAACTGGGCTATCTTTTGTACCTGAAACAACTGTTTTTCCCTTTGATGCTATTAGTTGGCTTCTTGTCTTTCTCTAGATTCCCTGCTTACTGGCCACTTGTTTTTGTTTTTCCTCTTTGAAAATTTCTAACCTCTGTTTTGCAGGTGATGGAGTTTTTGAAATAAGCACCTGTGTCTTCTCTACTCTTTTCTCAACCTATTTTCTTGGTTTCAACTTTACAAACCTCTTTTATTTTGCAATCACAAGCTGACTAGACTCTGCTGCTAGTGGTGAAGGAGTCTTTTTAGTTTTAGGGTTTCTCGCTGGGGTTAGGATTTCCATTTCAAATCCACTCATAAACAAAAAGGAAGTCCAATCCTTGCTTATTTTTTGAAGCTCAATCAAAACTAATACCTTTATCAAACCATGGTGAAACAGAGAGGTTTCACACCCATCGGACTTGGCTTGTACTTTATCAGAAATTTTGGCAAGGCTCCTATGTAAGTAAAAGGGCAAGTCTAATGATATCTTACCTGTGAAATGCAGCAGCAACTTGAAATGATAAGTATAAACTTTATGGTACCTACCTTCACATGTAAATTATATTTGAATGTTGAACAACAACTTGGCATAGGTATCTTTGATGCAGCTCCTAGGTATTGCATTATTTAGGTCCATATCTGCATATTCAGGTTTCATGAATTCCTTGCATGGTTCCATGTTAAAGTTAAAACCTTTAAACCAAGTCTCCTGCCCCCTTGGTATTTCTATCACAGAAGCAATGACCTCAGGTGTGACTGGCACATTTAACATCCCAATTTTGGTATTTGTTCCACTGAAGTGTAAAGAAAACTCTTTAGACACCTGAGTGTGGCAACCCTGCAGCTTTTCACAAAATCTGAGATAGTCTGCTTTGCTAAAAGCCTCCATCACTTTTTGATCCTCAACAATAGCATTTACATTCTCAGGCTCATATCTTAGACAATGTCCCCCTTTGTGGACCTTCTTCTCCTCTGCCATGCTTCCTTTTTAAAAAACCTGTCAGCTTCTCTAGAATGAGTAAAACAACCTCGCTTGAGAAAAAGGAACAACCTCACTTGATTATAGTGAAGATAGCCTTGGTATAGAACAACCACAGGCTTAAATTTACTGCTTCAGAGCTTAAATAGTTGTGTGGAGGAAAATAAAAACTGGAATGACTGAATTAGGCAATATTTTCAAATTTGAAATCTCATCTTACAACTGAATGATGCCTCTATCATGATGATGATGGCTATGAGATGAGTAATTACTTTGAATCTGACCTCTAATTGACTCACCATAACCTTGTCCTATCATTTCTTAACGGATTTCTGACAAATTCTGGCTTACTTGACATGACAGTTAAGAAACCACGCTTTCATAGCGCACACAGTGTATTTTTTGCAATTTGTGCTACAAAAATAGTAGTGCTTTCGTAGCGCAAAACATCTTTTTTGAACTAACGATGCTATGAAACGGAGGATTCTTGGCTAATTGTAGAAATTTAGCCTGAAACTTAATGGAATGACCTCTAAATAAAAAATGTAAATATTTGATCATGGAATGGACCTCTAAGGACTTTATTTGAAATCAAATGATGATCTCTAAACCTATAAAAACTATGACCTACCCTTAACCAAAACTTAATATGACTTTCAGACCTATTTGAGACCATGATCAAAAACAGAGTTGACATACAATGTTTTGAGAATTTTTTTTTTTTGGGTGATAACAGATTGTAGGTTCATCATTGGTGTTTTAAGAACTGTTTTTCCTATGTTAGAAGCTAAATCAAATGTAAAAGAGGATCAACACATGCTTGTCCAAGAAATATCAGAAAATATCCAAGGAGGAATGCTTTATCAAGTTTAAGTTCTGCAAAAGGTAAATGTGAATTTTGACACTTCTGCAGGAGTGTTAAAAATGACTATCAACAGAAAGTTGGTAAGGTAAGAGGCCTGCTCCTCAATAAAGAAATTCATAGAAAAGAGAGGGGAGACAGTTTGGTTTCAAGAAGAATCAGAGTTTTTAGCTTGATGGCCCAGCAAAGTGCCAAACAGTGAATCAAATGCAGAAATGACCATGGAGGAGGCACACCAAGAAACCAAACATGAAGGAAATTTTTTAGGAATTATAGATGAAATAGGGAAAAAGGTGAGGTGAATTGGACATAAATGAATGAGCTTGAAAGGGCTATAGAGAAATTAGAAGGTAACACTGATAATTGTTCTCAAGCACTCCAGACACCTAAGGTTTTGGGAATATGATCAAAGAAGGTGAAGGGGTAAGTTGAAATCCATGATGAAAACAAAGGGATTTTGAAGATGTAACTGTTTGTAAAGATTCAAAACTTTTGGCAAGGAGTTTTTCATGCCAAAAATGGTCAAGAGAGGTAAACTCCATTATGCCAGCAAAGAAAAGAATTGCGAAAATACTGCTGCTGTGCAAGCATCCAAAGTTTTGATAAGGTAAAATGTCTCACTACCTCAAAAGAACAAGAATGTAAAGGGTATCGGTAAAAATCTAAGTCAGTATTTTGTGGCACCTACAAATCAGAAGTGGCCAAAATAGAAGGTAATAAGCATGATTTTTCAATCCATAGTGCTTGTCAAAAATGAGTTTATCATGCCTCAAGATCAGCGAGGAAGGGAAAATCAACGTGTTCAAGTCACCTACACTCAGAAGTGTCAAAAAGGGTAAAAATCTGATCAAAACTTCATAATGCAAGCAAGAGAGGGTGTTGATAGTAGTGCTATGAGACAACCCCTCAAAGATGTTTTAATAAGCTTACCATGACTAAATGAGAAAAGGAGATTTTTTAAGCTCCAAGATGGAAACCAAAGATGATATTAAGGTTGTTGTTTTTTCAGAATGAATGTGTCAAAGTTTTCAGAGTCGAAAAGAACAGGGATTTGCAAGGTTGCTAGCTAAGGTGAAAGGGATGAGTTTCATGATGAGGATTACACATCAAATTGAGGAAGCTGCTATGTGGCTGAATCACCAAGGTGTAAAAATGAATTTTTATGCCTCAAGGAACCAAAAGAAGTCAAATTTATCGTTTCAGTCACCTCGAGAGCAAACAGTGCAAAATTGTTAGTAAGAGAGGGTGAAAGGGATAAGTCCAGTGGTGTAATGGAAGCCATAGAAGTTTTAAGGATTTAGCCACTGTCTAAAAACATCCCGAGAATGTCAAAAGAGAGGTCATCATGCCTCACAAAACAAGAGCAAAATCCAAATAAATGTTTTGTCACCTACAACAAAAGGTCAAAGGAGCACTAGTAGAAAGAAATGAAAAAGGATTGAAAACATTAGAAAAGTGGGTTGCAAGGTTTAAATCACATTTCTAAGTCCATAAAGACCAATTCTACACCTCAAAAAAGTTATTTTGTCCTTGCAAAAAACTGAGAACGTTCAGGAAAGAAGACAGTGGATTTTTTGGGCGAAATTGGACAAGTCTTCCCGACGCTGCACGTTCAAGTCGATGTTGCGTGCCTAGATTAGGGCGCTGCACGCCTGGGAATTTCTCCCATGCAAATTTACTTTGCGTTGCGCGCTTGGATGTACGTGTTGCGTGCCTGGAAATGTGCTGCACATTTACCCAACAGACCTGACAGGCCCGACAAAAAAGCTTTGGTGCTGCGCGTGTGGCACACAATGCTGCACGTTTTCCCAACCCGACACCTCGTTCACCTGGGCGCTATGCGCTTGGCCAGGAGGGCTTCCTACACCACTTCAACACTCAAAACTCCTCAAATTTGCTCTAGGTCATCACCAAGGGTTTTTCAAACTTCTTTAAGGGATAAGTACAGCTGATCAAGCCCTTTTCAAGGTTTTTGTCATCATTTGTTTAAAGGAATGAAGATTTAAGGAGGAAAACCTAATTTTTCGTGCTTTGACATCACTGTTTAAAAACACTTATCCATCTAGATTCTAAGAAGACCAGTAAAGACATACATAGGGTTGCCTTGTTGAAATTTCTCATACATCTAAGGTTGTGTCTTCAACCTCTCCTTTCACTCATAAACACTGGCCCCTACACCACAAGTAATTTGACAAATTCATTTCCTTCATTCATATCCATTTGCCATCAGTGCAAGGTGTCAAAATAGAGATTTAAACAAATCAACAAGGTTTGTCATTGGGTTTTCCTCTCCCTCACAGTCATATACTTACAACTTCACTCATCCCTCTCACTCACTTGTAAAGGGATGCCTTTTACCACCATTCCATCACCTTTCACATATCAGTTTCATAAGCAGAGCTAGGTTTTCAAAAGCAGCAGTGATCAAAATGTCAAGAGAAAGTGATAGTGGTAGTGGTGAGGAAGGCCAAGTGCCAAGGAGGCATCAACACAGAGGTGGGAGTATTAACAGGTTTGAACCACTAAACACAATGGATCTTGATGCATCTCCCCTAACTGTCTCATGCTTCCAAAATGTAGGATTCTATCAATTTTGTGAGAAAGTACAATAAGTGCATAATCATCCCGAGCTGACTAGGCTCTTCATACTTAACCTCCATGAGAAACACGTCAATCTTGCAGGGGCAAACTTTGAGCTATCATCAGATGCCATTGCTATTGCCACTGGGATACCTAGTGTTGGTGAAAAGTGGTTCAAACAAACCAATTTAGACATATGCCACTATGATACAAAGACTACAATAAATCCATATTTCCTTTCTCACATTTGCTTGAGAGGTATGCACCCATGATGAGGGTCATCATGAAATATTTCACATGTGAAGGAAGATTCTCTAGGCTCTACTCCTATCACATCAGATTACTCATGCACTTTACTAGGGTTAAGATGCTGAATTTTCCCTTCTAACCTCTACAGGAGTATTGAAAAAATGTCTTATATTGTACGGAAGAGAGAATTCCCTCACCAGATGCAAAGCTTATTTCAACACTCTTTGATCAAAATGGTTGTGATGCATCAATTGCAGCAAAAAGGTATTCCATGGGAGGTTTTTATTGACCATGAAGTGTTCACAACCCCACAACCCCATCCTCAACAAAACATAACTTCATCATCTCATCCTCATGTCCTTACTCCTCCATCATCTCCCGTTGAGCATGCTTCACCATCTATACATATCCCTTCACCTAAGGACAATCCTCCTTCCTCACCCTCTCCCAATGCATCAAACAATGAGGGAAGTGACAATGAACAATAAAATGACAATGATGGAGAAGGCAATGATGAGTCAAGAAAAAATGATGATGATGATGGTGGTAGTGAAACTAAAAGCCATGATGATAGTGAAAACTGTGAGGCTACTAGTGGTGATGAGGGCAGTGATGGAGAAAAAAATGATGAAAAAAGCAGTACAGATGAGGGAGATGAGGCTTGTTGGGGTTCCCATGTTTTGGCCAGATTGGCAATACCAAAAGATGAGACAACATCAAAACCACTTTCAGACCTCAGGATCTAGCCCTCCTGGGTCCAGAGAGGGATCTCTCTATATAAGAAAAGGTTTTATGTCTTTGAAGTTTAGTGTTAAGATATAAGGCTAGTTATAAGGCTCAGGGTTTGTTTGCTTGATTGTTTGTTTGGTTGCTGGTTATCAGGAAAGAAGGGTTCAATATAAGGCAAGGATGAGCAAAGAGTATTTTAGGCAGAGGTGAGAGGTTCCAAGGAACATTCAAGACCATTGGGCAATGGAGTCAGGAAAGGGTTTACTTGCTACTCAATGTGTAGGCTTTTAGTTGGGCTAGTCATCTAAAGCGTTGGATCAGAGAGAGACTTTGAACTCTCAATGCTTCGGCCTCCAGCTTGAGGGATCTTAGAAAGGTTCAATCAATTGAAAATGATCCTAGTGAGATAGAGACAGAGTTCTAGACCTCCCAGTGTTCCCAATTTGTTCAATTAAATCCTAACAAGAACATCTAAGAACGGATTCATTTAATTCATACATCAGCTAGTAGGCAATGACATCCATTACACTAGTTAAATTAACTGAAATCAACTCTTAGATAACACATTTGATAGAAAACATCAAAGGCAAGGAGAACAGAAACATAGGGTACCTAACAAGGGTAAATCCTATGCCATATTTTTGATGCAAGCCAGTAGAAATGAAATGAAATGAAATACAAGTTAAAAACAAATACAGAGACAGGAAAACATCACCGCTGCTTTAGATCAGGATCCAAAGAAATGTGCTTGTCATATTAAAGAGCAACACTAGTCAAGTACAACATTACCAATAGTTGGGTATTTAGTCTGAAAACATCTTCCTTCGCCTATCTTACAACTCTACACAGAGACTATGTCTCAAAAAGAAACATCTTGCAATTCTCTGATAACTGATCAACAACCTTTACAATGAGTTCTTTTAGGAATTTATAGCTCAAGTGGAGCAGAGAAGGTAGGTGAAAACTAAATTCAGCATTAAAACTCAGAAGAGGAAGAGGGCTGAGGCCTCGTTCTGATTTAAATTCTGAGCATTTATCTCTGGTACTCTTTGGATGAAAGAGTGGCCTTCGTTAGGCTTCCATTTACTCCAGGTATGTCTTTGTTGTACTTTGTTGCAGCATTCTGTAGTATTTCAGGTGGATTAAACAAAAGTAGAAAAATAAGGCTAGGGCCTACCATACTGTGAATCAAATGCTTATGATAGCATAAGATTGTTGTCAGGGGGGAAAACTTCACTTGGACACAATGTAGACTAAAACAATAATGTGTACCGTGTCCTTGCTCAGGAGGAAACATTCTGCTGATTTGAACATCCGGATGATATGGTCTTCTGTGCAATTGGACCTTCCATGCAATCCGTGATGTCTTTGAACTTGTACCTTCACCTTCTAAATCCCTGAAAAGGCTCAAAATCTTCTGTTACGTGCCTTGAACTCTCTGCCGCTCCAGTACTGCCTTTGTTTACGTAATCTGAGCTTTAATGGCGCCAGAGAGGTTTTGCAGAGTTTGAATTTTGTTCTTTGATGAAATTTATGTTGCAGACACTTTTACGGACATTTTCCTGTAATATTAGGCTCTGATCTTTGTTTTCACTGAGCTCTGCGTCACTGTAACGGTGACTGAATCATGGCGGTTGCCCACCTGATTGTAACCCTGCAAAACATGAAAAAAAATTAAGAAAACCATGCATTGGGGACGGGGAATGCAGCGAGGTCAATGAGAACAGACGTGAAGATCGGTGGAATGGTGGAATGGTGCAGCATGACGAAGGAAAATGCAGCGAACAACAGAAAATTTTCATGGTGAGAGTTGGCGGAGCGCAGCAAAATTGGAACACAAATAATTGAAAATTGACCTTTGAACGAAATATATAGGGAACAGATGAAAACATGATGAAAACACGTGGACTAGTAACGTTGTAGGGAAAAATACTGAGAGGGGGGGGGGTGAATCAGTATTTTAGGGCTAAGCAATTTTTCTTTTCTTTCTCTTAAAACCATATGTTACAGTACTGCATCCAACATGTATGTCCAGATATCTTATTATGTCTTTACTTAGAGCACTACATCAAATAAGCATTAAGTATGAACAGAAATAACAGAACAAACTATCAAACATAAACAACACATATGAACACCAGGATTTAAGGTGGAAACCCAATTCTGGAGAAAACCACCGCTGCTGTAATCTCAGTCTTCAATATTTATTATAGAGAAAACTTCTTACAATATATGTTGGTGCAAACTTATACCAGCACGCAGGCACCCACCTGCAGAAGGCTACAACCTTATCTCGTTTACCAACCTCTCCTGGAAGGGAGCTACTACCCCCTGCTCTCGTTTACCAGCTACCACTGGAAGGGAGCTACAACCCCCTCTCTGAAGGCTTCGACCCTCAGCACCACTGCGGACCACGTTTCATCAATTTTCATACTGGATTCACCAGTTCCCATATGACATACCTTGCCGGTCACCAGATTTATTTATTTTCTGTATAATCACACCAGTTATTCATGATTTCGTCCGTCAGATCACTATATTCATGGGTGCATCGTAGTTTTAGATTTATTAGTTAAGAACAGAGCTCCCCTTGCAGATATTCTTTTGAGAAATTTTTATTTACAACCCTTACCATGCACACGCTTTCTCTATTGTTTTTCTTCTCCTTATATAGTTTTGCCTTTATTAAAACCATGAGTTAAAACCACGAACCGCTAATGGTATTCCTCTGTCAGTATTCCTTTTAGTTTATCCCACGGGGCTTTTTGATCTCTTTTTAATTTTATTTATCAATTTTAAAGAAATTGACAAATAAATATATTTACAACTTTTGAATTCCCAAGCCTTATGTCTAAAGTTTAACCCTTCGGACTTTATAGAAATATCCAACGCTTCCAAATAAATTAATCTTACGATAGACCTTTGACCCCAGGCCCACATACATAGTCAATATCCAATCGAATATGCCCATCGTACCACAGTAAACTTCGCGCAAGTCCAACGTCCGATCACCGTTGGATTAGCAAGCTTCCAGATCAACGACGTATATACATATTGCTCGACCTCCGATGCTGAATGTTAACGTGCGATGGTCCGTCGTGCCTGTGTTAATCTTTGCGCATCTTCAACAAAAGACCACTGTTTGATGGTCCTTCCCAGATCAATGACTTGTATCGATATCGCTGGGCATCGTGGGTCGAACGATAACGCGCGATGGCGCACAGTGAAAAACGGTTTTGTAAAATTGTATAGGGACGCGTGTCATCCATTTTATGGAATCGCTCCCCACCTCTTGAATACTGCTTGCCCGTTGAAAGCGGTGCGATGAAAACCATAAACCGCCTTCACTGTTCCTTCTTCGTGGTTCCGCCATTTGCTCAATGTTCTGTTCATGATTCCAAAGGGTTAGTCTGGGTTTGCGCTGTAACTCTCGAACAAATGTAGTTCTCTTCCAATGGGATTTCCTTACAAACATTAACTCGAGACAATTCAATGTCATTCTTCAATTCTGCTACGATATATATAACATATCAACCTTCCATTTCGGAGTTCTATCCTGTCACAGTTCCGCTTCTACTTGTACATTCAAAAACATCATATCTCTGCCACCATTAATTTCTTCAATGGATACACTGAATGCCTCGAGAGCCCCTCATATATTCAACCAAGTAGTTCCACGACTGCAAATATCAAACTAAGCCAGTTCTTCATTACAAGAAGGTCTCATCCTGGAATTCGAATCCTGCCACCATGATTCCTCAACAGGGTTTCACTTTTAACTCCATACGCAGAGACTCATACAGAGGTTCAGGGGATTCCATACAGGAATTACATTAGTCAATACACATATAATACACATATCCCTAACTCTACAATAATGATTTCATTCCTCTCCGGGCACCATAGGTATCCTCTGCCCATTATGAAATTGGTCACACAGGTCATATATATTCTAGATTTACTCAACCATACTTAACAAAATTCCACAGTTCTTCATTAACATATACAAATCTTGGCCAGATATTCAATTTGTCCTTCAATCTATTACCTTATCTCTTCCTAGCAGCTCTCCCTTTTGTCATCTCCTTTGCAAACTGTATTAAACCCCTAATTCAACTCTACTGCTCTGTCTCTAATTCCTCTGTTTCATCTGCTGCCTCTGCCACCTCTCTGTCTCTTTTGCCTTATGGAAAGTTTAGGTGCTGCTCCTGTCTTTTCTAATTCCTTTGCCATCAATGACAACATTTCCAGCAATCTCCCCTTTTGGCATTGATGGCAATACTCTTCCTCTGATGGCCTTATAGAAGCCCTTTGTTGCTTTTTCTCCCCCTCTGACATCAATGGAAAAGAGTTTGATCAAGATTATTTGAACCGACAATGCCATGCTCCCCCTGAGATCATGCTGCATCTTTAAACATAATATGACCAACAATTCATCCTTTTCATATGACCAATGCTCCCCCTGATCCTGTGCATTCATAGATGCCTAACAGCACCTCACAACCAATTTAATCTTCTGTATTTAAGTAGACCTGATCCTCTGCATGGCAGAGACTACTCCCAGTTTCTGTCTGAGATATTCGAACACTTCCCTAGGTAGAGGTTTGGTAAATATATCAACAACTTGTTCTTTGGAGGAAACATACTCCAATTTCACCTTTTGTTCAAGCACTTGTTCACGTAAGAAGTGATATTTGATGGGAATGTGCTTGGTCTTGGAATGCATAACAGGATTCTTTGAGATACTGATAGCACTTGTATTATCACACATAATGGAGATAGGAGGTGAGCATTTGATTTGAAAGTCTTGTAGGGTTTGCATCATCCAGAGAAGTTGAGTGCAACATGATGCAGCAGCCACATATTCTGCTTCTGCTATAGATAAGGCAATGGAGCTTTGCTTCTTGTTGAACCAAGATACTAACTGAGGCCCCATATAGAATGCACCACCACTGGTGCTTTTCCGATCATCAACACTTCCAGCCCAATCTGCATCAGTGTATGCATGAAGAGTAAGATCAACATTCTTTGGATACCATAGTCCAAAGTCTTGAGTTCCTTGTATATATTTGAATATTCTTTTCACAGCCTGAATATGAGACTCTTTTGGATTAGCTTGGAATCGTCCAACAATCCCAACTGCATGCATGATGTCTGGTCTTGTCCCAGTGAGATAGAGTAGACTTCCTATCATAGATATGTATTCAGGTTGATTCACCGTGGGGGAATCATCATTAGAACTGAGATTACATCCGGTTATCATTGGTGTACTTACAAGTTTGCAGTCTTCCATGCCATACTTCTTCAGGATTTGCTTGAGGTATTTTTCTTGTGATAAGAATATGCCATCTGTTGCTTGTTGCACTTGCAAGCCAAGAAATAATGTTAGTTCCCCAAGCAAAGACATTTCAAATTCTTGCTGCATATCAGAAGCAAATTTCTAACTCATAGACTCTTTATTACTTCCAAAAATGATATCATCAACATATACAACCACAATCAATAGTTTGTCATTTTTAGTTTTTGTGTATAAGTTGCTATCAACAGACCCTTTTGAAAATCCTTGTTGATGAAGATATTTGTCAAGATGATAGTACCATGCCCTTGGAGCTTGTTTGAGACCATATAGAGCCTTTTTAAGTCTACAAACAAGTTTTTCATAATTTCCCAAAATGAATCCTTCTGGTTGTTCTATATAAACTTCTTCTTCTAGATCACCATTGAGAAAAGCAAATTTAACATCCATTTGATAAACTTTGATTTGTTGGAAGCTTGAAAAAGCAAGAAACATTCTTATGGCTTCAAGTCTGGCTACAGGAGCAAAAGTTTCTTCAAAGTCTATACCTTCTTATTGAGCATACCCCTTGCAAACAAGTCTAGCTTTATTTCTTATAACATCCCCATTCTCATTTAACTTGTTTTTGAATATCCATTTAGTTCCAATGACATTTTTGTCATGAGGTCTTGGTACTAATTCCCAAGTGTGATTCCTTTCAATTTGATCAAGCTCTTCATTCATGGCTTGAATCCAACATTCATCTTTGCTAGCTTGACTAACACTGTGAGGTTCAATAGTGGACAGAAATGCCAGATTGCTAGAAGATCCCACAAGAGTCCTTCTTGTTTGTACACCTGATCCCTTTTCTCCCAAAATTTGAGATTCTGGATGATTCTTTTGAACATATATGGATGGAGCTTTTTCAGATAAATCATCTTCGGGTTCTTCATTGGGTTCACTATCTATATCATTTCTATTTGATGTAGAAGGATATATGTCACCATCGTCTTCATCTGTTGTTTGTTTTTCTTCTTTTGGAGCTGCAGGAGACTCATCAATAACAACATCAAGACATTCAACAATCTTCCAAAGTCTTTTATTGTAACATTTATATGCTCTACTCCTAGAGGAGTAACCAAGAAGTATTCCTTCATCTGCTCTGGGTTCAAACTTGCCAAGTTTTTCATCATTATTTTTGATAAATCATTTGCTTCCAAAAATTCTAAAATGCTTTACAGTGGGAGGATTACCATACCAGAGTTCATATGGAGTTTTATCACTATTTACATGAACATGTGCCTTGTTGAGAATGTTTGCTGCTGTATGTGCTGCTTCTCCCCAAAATGTGTCAGGTGTTCCGGAATCATCAAGCATAGCTCTAGCCATTTGTTGAATTGTTCTGTTCATTCTCTCTGCAACACCATTCTGTTGTGGAGTGCCAGCTACAGAGAACTGTCTTTTTATGCCGTTTTGTTCACAGAATTCAAGAAATTCTTTGGATGTATATTCTCCTCCTCGATCGGATCTAAGACACTTGATTTTTAATTCTAATTCATTCTCCACTAGTGCTTTGAAAATCTGAAATTTCTCAAATGCTTCATCTTTGTGTTTAAGCAGCCCAATCCAACACATTCTAGAGAAATCATCAATGAATAAGATATAGTATTCTTCACCACGTGGTGACTTTTTCCTCATAGGTCCACATATGTCAGCATGAATGAGTTCAAGAGGCTTACTTGATGATCCTTCCTTGGCATTAAATTGTACCCTGGTTTGCTTGCCGAATTGGCAAGATTTTCATATGATATTTTCAGGTAGAGTAATATTGGGAAGATCACGAACAGCTTTAAGTCTGCTTGATTTGTTGATTTGAGAGAAGCTCAGATGCCCCAACCTTCTATGCCATAGCCAATTTTCTGAAGATTTACTCAAATAACATTGTTCTTTTGGGTTCTTCAATATATACAGGTTGTTTGGAGTTCTTTTTCCTTTTATAATTGCTTTACCTGTATCAAGATCACGTACCACACATTCTTTTGAACTAAAGACAACTTCAGTTCCTTGATCACACATTTGAATTACACTTAACAAGTTATGCTTTAATCCATCCACATACATGAATTCATTAGCTTTCACCTTTTCTTTTAGAAAAACAGACCCTTTTCCCTTAATCACTGTAGGATTATCATTTCCAAATGTAACATTATTTTCCTTTTCTAGAGCACTATATGCAAGAAGTTTGGTTTTATCACCTGTCATGTGTTTTGAGCATCCACTGTCAATGTACCATTGGTTTTCTTCATCTTCTGCAAACAACGCTATGCCACAATTTTCAACCTGTAATTCCTTCTTTTTCCATACTTTGGAGCTTGAAGGAACATGTTCTTTTGGCTGAACTTTTATCTTGCATTCAGATTCTTCATGGCCAAAGTTATTGCAATGAGCACATTCAACTTCATTTTGAAGAGGAGAAAAGTTGTTATAGGTATTATTCTTTGTTTCAATATCAATCTTTTTCTTTCTTGCTTCTCTTGTCATGATAGTTTTATATGCTACACATTGAACAAATTTATGAACAAAATTGTGACATGAGAAACATTGTCCATTGAAGAAGAAATTTCTGCCATCATAAAATATTCTCCATGAATTTACTTGTTGATTGGTGTTTCTTTGAAAGACATTCCTGTTAGTGTTCTTTGAATTGAGATGATCATGCTTTACTTATAAAGATTCTTTATTCCCTTGCTGAGTGGCAGCATGTTGTAAACCAGCTGTAACTGCTTTTAGATAATTTGGTGCAGAAGCTTGAGAAGATTCTCCAATATATCCAAGACCTGTCTTTATAAGAGGAGAACGTTGTACCTTGATAATCTCATCTAAGGTTTCAGATCCTTTAGCAAATCTAAGATTCAGAGTCTTTACTTTCTCAAGTTCTTTTCTTAAACTTACTACTTCACACTCTAATTTCTCATTGTGTTTCTCCTTTTCTTCAAGCTGATTTTTCAAAGTTTCTATGGTTATTTTACTCTCTTCTAAGCAGATTTTGAGTTTATTGTTTTCATCAAGAAAATCACTGTCTTCTAGAGCATCCACAAAAGTATCCTTTTCTTCTCTAGATTCTTTTTCAAATGCCATGAGAAGTCTAAGATCTTGTTCACATTCTTCCTCACTATCGGATAACCCATCACTATCTTCATGAGTATAGTAACTCTTTCTAGTGCTAAAACGATTCTTATTCCTTTTTGCTACTTCCTTCCCCTTTTTATGTGTTTCTTTATAAGGACACTTAACAACATAATGACCAACTCTTCCACAATCAAAACATTTGAAAGGAAGCTTACCTCTGAACCGTCCTGTGCCAAGTTGAAGTTTCTTTACAAATTTTATCTCATCTTCTTCTGAGATATATCCTGATCCTTCTGGTTTTTGTACTTCCTTCCCTTTTTTAGAAGTTCTAAAGACTACTTCTTTGACTTCAGATGGTCCTCCTCTTCTCATTTCATATGCAGTTAGTATGCCATGAAGTTGCACCACAGTAAGATTTTGAAGATCCTGCTTTTCTTCAAGAGCAGAAACTTTTGACTCAAATTTTGTCGTTAGTGATATTAAGACTTTCTCAACCAAAGTAGATTCGGTTATTGTTTCTCCCAGATTTCTCATAAGATTTACAATATCATCAAGACATAAAAAGAAATTGGCAATGATCTCCTCATTATCCATTTTTAGATTCTCATATTGAATTCTGAGAGTTTGGAGTTTAGCACTTTTTACCTTTGCTTCACCTTCATAACTTAGAATGATTTTGTCCCATATTGCCTTGGCTGTATTCAGCGGCATGACTTTGACAAATTCTGATTCAGTTAGACTTCCCAATAGAGCATTGACTTCCTTTGCATTTGTTTCATAATTCTTTCTTTCCGTCAGATCTGTTGGTACTGCAGCTGGATATTGATATCCTCGTTCAACAATTTCCCATACCTCTGCTCCCAGAGACTGAAGATAGGATCTCATCCTTGTTTTCCATAGGATTAAATTGTTTCCATTAAAGAGCGGAGGCCTGATAGATGTTGTTCCATCTTGATTGATTTTCCTTCTAGCGGCTAAGCTTTTTCAGAAGAACCTGCTCTGATACCAATTGTAGGGAAAAATACTGAGAGGGGGGGGGGGTGAATCAATATTTTAGGGCTAAACAATTTTTATTTTATTTCCCTTAAAACCATATGCTACAGTACTACATCCAACATGTATGTCCAGATATCTTATTATGTCTTTACTTAGAGCATTGCATCAGATAAGCACTAAGTATGAACAGAAATAACAGAACAAACCATCAAACATAAAAAACACATATGAACACCAGGATTTAAGGTGAAAACCCAATTCGGGAGAAAACCACCGCTGCTGTAATCTCACTCTTCAATATTTATTATAGAGAAAACTTCTTACAATATATGCTGGTGCAGACTTATACCAGCACGCAGGCACCCACCTGCAGAAGGCTACGACCTTCTCTCATTTACCAGCCTCTCCTGGAAGGGAGCTACTACCCCCTTCTCTCGTTTACCAACTACCACTGGAAGGGAGCTACAACCCCCTCTTTGAAGGCTTTGACCCTCAGCACCACTGCGGACCACGTTTCATCAATTTTCATACTGGATTCACCAGTTCCCATACGACATACCTTGCCAGTCACCAGATTTATTTATTTTCTGTATACTCACACCAGTTCTTCATGATTTCGTCCGTCATATCACTATATTCATGGGTGCATCGTAGTTTTAGATTTATCAGTTAAGAACAGAGATCCCCCTGCAGATATTCTTTTGAGAAATTTTTATTTACAACCCTTACCATGCACACGCTTTCTCTATTGTTTTTCTTCTCCTTATATAGTTTTGCCTTTATTAAAACCATGAGTCAAAACCACGAACCACTAATGGTATTCCTTTGTCAGTATTCCTTTTAGTTTATCCCACGGGGATTTTTGATCTCTTTTTAATTTTATTTATCAATTTTAAAGAAATTGACAAATAAATATATTTACAACTTTTGAATTCCCAAGCCTTATGTCTAAAGTTTAACCCTTCGGACTTTATAGAAATATCCAACGCTTCCAAATAAATTAATCTTACGATAAAACTTTGACCCCGGGCCCACATACATAGTCAATAGCCAGTCCAATATGCCCATCGTACCACAGTAAACTTCGCGCAAGTCCAGCGTCCGATCACCATTGGATTAGCGAGCTTCCAGATCAACGGCGTATATACATATTGCTCGACCTCCGATGCCGAACGTTAACGTGTGATGGTCCGCCGTACCTGTGTTAATCTTCGCGCATCTTCAACAAACGACCACCGTTCGATGGCTCCTTCCCAGATCAACGGCTTGTATCGATATCGCTAGGCATCCTAGGTCGAATGATAACGCGCGATGGTGCACAGTGAAAAACGGTTTTGTAAAATCGTACAGGGACGCGTGTCGCCCGTTCTATGAAATCGCTCCCCACCTCTTGAATACCGCTTGCCCGTTGAAAGCGGTGCGATGAAAACCATAAACTGCCTTCACTATTCCTCCTTCGTGGTTCCACCCTTCGCTCAAGGTTCTATTCATGATTCCAAAGGGTTAGTATGGGTTTGCGCTGTAACTCTGGAACAAATGTAGTTCTCTTCCGACGGGATTTCCTTACAAACATTAACTCGAGACAATTCAATGTCATTCCTCAATTTTGCTATGATATATATAACAGATCAACCTTCCATTTCGGAGTTCTATCCTGTCACAGTTCCGCTTCTACCTGTACATTCAAAAACATCATATCTCTGCCACCATTAATTTCTTCAATGGATACACTGAATTCCTCGAGAGCCCCTCATATAGTCAACCAAGTAGTTCCACGACTGCAAATATCAAACTAAGCCAGTTCTTCATTACAAGAAGGTCTAATCTTGGAATTCGAATCCTACCACCATGATTCCTCAACAGGGTTTCACTTTTAACTCCATACGCAGAGACTCATACAGAGGTTCAAGGGATTCTATACAGAAATTACACCAGTCAATACACATATAATACACATATCCCTAACTCTGCAACAATGATTTCATTCCTCTCCGGGCACCATAGGTATCCTCTGCCCATTATGAAATTGGTCACACAGGTCATATATATTCTAGATTTACTCAACCATACTTAACAAAATTCCACAGTTCTTCATTAACATATACAAATCTTGGCCAGATATTCAATTTGTCCTTCAATCTATTACCTTGTCTCTTCCTAGCAGCTCTCCCTTTTGTCATCTCCTTTGCAAACTGTATTAAACCCCTAATTCAACTCTACTGCTCTGTCTCTAATTCCTCTGTTTCATCTGCTGCCTTTCCACCTCTCTATCTCTTTTGCCTTATGGAAATTTTAGGTGTTGCTCCTGTCTTTTCCAATTCCTTTACCATCAATGACAACATTTCCAACAAACGTGGTGGGACCGGGCGATGGTGGGGTTGACTTTAAATCTATACCGTCTGATCCCATGGGGAAACCGACAGCTGGAAATACATCAGAGGGTGACGGATGGTGGGCCAGGGGTACGGCTTGCCTTGAATTATCCCCCGTGCAGCTTCGCGACGCGATCACCGTTGGATTGAGAGCCCTCAATCGGACAGTTGACATGCATATCGCGTCGGGTCAATTGCAGAATGTTAACGCGCGATGGGGGGCGGTTTCTAAACAGTGCTTGGGACATGCGGCATGCGATGAATGGCATTGCTGTGAAATGGAAAATACCGCTCAACCCCCAAACGCGATGTGATGGATACCAACGATTTTGAACAGTGCGCGACGCGGGGACCACAGGGCGGGTGAACCTCTGACCATTGATTTGGCGGGTTAACAGACGGATGTGATGCGATCTGAGCGATGAACGGGGTGAACGGTGGACACAGTGGGGAATGCAACGACAGTCCGATCTATAAAGATTGACAGTTTTAAAATGTTCTTGATATATTTACGATAAGCACCTGCGCCTGGTCTTGGCGTTGGGTCATGTGGGGGGAAACGGTTCTAGGGCTTGGGCCGGAAGGTGCTAAACCCATATACACGAAGAAAATGGTTTTGGCTCATTTTTGAGGCCAATAAGTGGTAACGATAAGGGAGAAAATGGGAAATTTGACCAAACCAGGGGTGTGAGTAGGGTTTAGAGGGGAGTTTGACAATGGGAAAAGGGATGAAATGGAGAATTCTACAGAGGTACAAGGGAAAATAAGAGCCTTTTGGAGCACAATTTTTCATCATCAGTGAGGCTTATTGACTCGAGAACAGTAGAGGGAAACAATCAAAGGGTAGGGAACCTAAAGAGGCTTCAAGGATGATGTGTTTTCAAGAGAAATGCATTCCTTGAAAGCTCATAAAACAAATTAGCTCCCTGCTTGCTTGCCAAGAAATTTATAAGGGGCTAACAGTGGCTCCACATGGGGATGGCTTCTTCTTGAAGGAGTCAAGAATTCAGAAAATGATCTTTGGTGTAGGCCAGATGCCTGCTGCTTGAGCTACCTTTCTTCTTTGATTTTCAGCTGCGACAATAGTGAAGACATCAATTTAGCAGAAAAGCTCTCCCAAACGAACTACCTACCCATCCTACAATCCTAGCATTTTTCTTCTAGGGTGCATTTGAACCAGCAGACCCTTTACATCATTTTTATTTTTTACAAACAAGAAAATAAACCTATTCTATTTCTACCCTTATTGCTCCATGAGACCAGATTAAACTGTTGGACTCACATGTTTCTCTACCTATTCTAACATCTGCTGGGATTAAACTGTCTAGCAGACTTCTTCTCTACATTCTACAACATAAATTTAAAAACAGTCAAACTAGGATTAGAAAGTCTAGTTTGTTGTGGATCCAAGGCATAAAGACAGTTGCACATGGACAAAATTTTGCATAAAATTGAAAACAAAATCTTGAAGGCTTGAAATCTGAAGTTTGAAGCATCCTTCTTTCTTTTGTGACTCAGGTTTGAGCTTGTTAGATTCACTTTCTCTCCTTCCTTTCAGCTCTGATTTTGGGCTTGCTAGAGCTGATTCTTTTCCTTCTTTGTTGGTCCAGGTTTTGGGCATGTTTGAACCAACTATATTTACTTTCTTTGGCTTAGGTTTTGATCATATTAGAGCCAATATTTTGCACTTCGGAGGTTCATGTTTTGAGCATGTCTGAACCTCTCATTTCTTTCTGTTTTTTGGAACATTTTCTCTTTTTCTTGAAAACAAAACATTGCAATGGTATTTACAATGGAAATGGAAACTGGAAAGTGGAAATCAGCAGAAGTAGTGTTTGAGCATCCTGCCATTGACAGGACCCCCAAACAGCTCTGTACCATCTGGTTCTTGTAGAAAAAATGCATTTGGACACAATGGCTTGGATGATGTAGGGACCTTGCCACAAACTGTCAAACTTGTCGTGCTTTCCTTTGTCTTCTCTCCTTGAGTCCCACTTCAGAACTTTATCTCCAATTTTGAAATCAGAAGCTTTGGTTATTTTTTCAAATAACTTCTTTATATTCTCTTGAACCTTTAGAGCTTTGTTGTAGACCCCTTCCCTTGTTTGCTGGAGATGAATCATTTGGTTTATTCTCCTCACCATGCTATCTTCTTCTGTTTGTATTTCTTGAACAAGTTTGATCACTTGTACCCCAAGGCTGGTAGGAAACACTGCTTCTATTCCATAGACAAGCTGATATGGTGACATGCCAATGGATTTCATTGTTGTAATCCTGTCAGCCCACAAAGCATGCACTAACTTGTTATGCCATGACCTTTTGTTCTCTTCCAACAACTTTTTGATGATAGTCACCAGGCTCTTGTTTGATGATTCAGCTAAGCCATTACCTTGTGGTTAATAGGCAGTTGAATGACCGAGTGCTATTTGGTACCTGCGACAAAAATCAACCATTTTCTTGGATCCAAAAGCAGCAGCATTGTCAACGATTATTTTCCTTGGATAGCCAAACCGAGAGAGGATATGACCTTCTAAGAAACTAATGATGACTGAATCTGTGGCATTCCTAGTAGGTATGGCCTCTATCCACTTAGTGAAGTAGTTTGTGGCTGTTAGGATCCATTTGTGTTGTGCAGAAGAAGCAGGGTGAATTTCCCCTATGAAATCTAGGCCCCATTGCATAAAGGGGCCTTCAACAGTGATGGGTTGTAGCGGTAAGGGGAGGAGCTTTCTTTTGCCTTAAAAAATCTGGTATTTGTGGCAGGAAATTATCATTTTATGGATATCATTGAAGAGAGTAGGCCAATAGTAGCCAGCTCTGAGTATTTTTTTTGCAATAGCCTTCCAGTTCAGGTGGCCTCCACACTCTCCTGCATGGAATTCTTGTTTAATCCTTTCTGCTTCAGACTCAGGCAAACATTTAAGCAATAGGCCATTTTCATTTTTCCAGTATACTCCTTCATTCATTATGCAATAGCTTATGGCCTTTAGCTTTAAGAATCTGGTCTTGGTCTTTGATAGTTCAGGTGGGGTATTGAGGTTTGTGAGCACATAGAGAATGTTAGAATACCAAGGAGAGCTCTGAAACTTCTCTTCAACAGTGGGATCGGGTAATCCCTGCTGCTCATCCAAGGCATCTACCATGTTAATGTCAAGGGCTTGTAGATTTGATTCAGCCATTAGTTGAGCTAAGCCCTGACCTTTAATTAGTTTAGTGGGTTTTATCTCAAGGTCATATTCTAAGATTACGACAATCCATTTGCCCCTCTTCCCATTTGGGTCTTGGGACAAGATGTCTTTCACCACTATATTTGGTACATAGGCTATGGTGTGGGAATGCAGTATGTACACCCTAAAGTCTTTCAAGGCCTTAACTAGAGCATAGGCCTGTTTTTCCATTATGTTGTATTTCAAGGGTGCGTCTCTCAAAGCTTTGCTGAAGAAAGAAATGGGCTGTTCCATTCCCTCTGGATTTTTCTGCAGTAGAATTGCAACTATCGTATGCTTGGAGGCAAATGAAAATATCAGGAAATCCTTTGAGAAATCAAGGCTGATTAGGACAGGAGTCCGGGTGAGTGCAAGTTTGACTGATTCAAAGGATTTCTTAGCTTCAACAGTCCACTTAACTCCTACACCTTTCCTTAACATGTTTGTCATATTCCTAAGGTGTTCAGCTAATTTGGGAATAAACCTCCTGAGGAAGTTGATTTTCCCAATGAAGGATTGTAATTCTTTGATGTTTCTTGGGTGTGTGATTTGTAGTATTCCCTCAACTCTTTGTGGGTCTATCCTAATCCCCTTCTCGGATATGATGTGGCCGAGAAGCTTACCTTCTTGCAGCCCAAATACAGTCTTTTTGGGATTCAATGACAAACCAAACCTTCTACATTTTTCAAACACTTTCCTTAGATGTTTTAGATGTTCTTCATCAGTCTTGGAGTAGACTGTTATGTCATCCAGATAGATGACAATGAAGTGTCCTATTTCATCTGAAAAATCTATGTCCATTGCTCTTTGGAAGGTTTCACCAGCGTTCATCATTCCAAAGGGCATTTTAACATACATAAATGTGCCCCATGGAGTGGTAAAGGATGTCTTGAGTTGGTCTTCTGGGATTACTAAAACTTGGTTGTAACCTGAAAACCCATCCAGCAGGGAGATCCTTTTTGAGCCTACTACCCTCTGAAGGATGTGTTCCATTTTTGGCAAAGGGTAATTGTCTTTGAGTGAGGCTCTATTAAGATTCCTGAAATCAATACACAGCCTGATCTCCCCTGTTTTCTTTCTCATAGCCACTAGGTTTGATACCCAATCAGAGAACCTCACAGGCACAACTATGCCTGCCTCATACATATTCTTAATCTCTTTTTCCACTGCAGGCAACTGTTTTGGGTTTATTCTGCGGAGTTTTTGTCTGAAGGGCTTTTGATTTTATTTCAAGGGTATTTTATGCTGTATGATGTTTGTGTCATAGGCCCTTAAGTCCTCATAGCTCCAGGCAAACACATCAATGAATTCCCTGAATAGGTCAATGTATTTCTTCTTCATTTTTCCTGTCAAGGACTTAGCCAATTTAATCACCCTGGGTTTCTCTTCAGTGCCTATGTTGCATTCCTAGACATCAGAGTCTGCATGTTATATAGTGGGCCTTTTTGCTACATCATCAAAGTCGAAAAGGTCTTCTAAAGGTGTCATACCTCGAGGTATGCTCTTATCTTTGGTCTGTAGCACCTCTACCTCCTCACTATCTGCGTTTTCACATTTTTCGTTTGGATTTCCAATCTGTTCATTTAAAATGTTTATTTCTATGTTACAAGGTGTTTCTTCCTCACATGAGGACTCTTCACTTAGGCAGCTACTGTTAGATTTAGAATCTGAATCAGAAAATTCAAACTCGACTCTGCCTACTAGGAAATCTTCAATTTGTTTATTGCCCTCAAAGACCTGCCAATATTTTTCGTTGTTTGGCACTGCAGGTCTAAATTTGGTCTGAATTATGATTTGTTGGTTTTTTGGAGTCTTAGGGTATGAACTAGCTAGGCAAGCTAATCCATTTGCAATGACGTTTTGACTCCTAGGAACAAACACTAATTCGTATTCTACAACTGTTTTCAATATATCCACGACATCGTTCCTATATGCTCTGAACCTAGGGTGTTTGGCTGTGTATTCATCGTTTATTTGTTTTATAACCAACTCAGAGTCTCCTTGCATGGCTATCCTACGGGCTCCTATTTTCCTCAACAGATTCAAGCCTAGGATAAGAGCCTCATACTCTGTAATATTATTTGTACATTTGAAATGCAGGTTGCAGGCATGGCTCTCTGCATAGTCACTCTCTGTGTTATGTAGCCACACCCTTGCTCCAGCAGTTATCTTGGTGCATGACCCATCAAAGTTCATTTCCCAGAGGGGTCCACTTTTCGTTTTATCATCAATCCCCTCCCTATCATGAGTTTCACTGGTCTGTTGTATTACGGGTTCTGCGTTGTGCTGTGGAGGGTTTCGTTCCTCGTGTGGTATATGAGTTTGTGAAGGGTGACTAATTAGCTGATTGAATTCTGTTTCTGGTTCACTCTGAGCTTTTGTTTCAGTGCACTGTTCAAAGTTTTCCATATCATTCTCTTCCGAGTCTAAAGTAGCCATTATGTTAAAGTCCATGGGCTCTGTTTCCTTGTTTCTATCTCTTTTTGGACTTTGACCCTTCTAAGGATTCATAATTACAAAGGATGAAGGAGTCAAGATCTGTATGTACAGAGTATAAAGGTGAATTTTTAGGATTTTCGGGGCTACTGACCAGGAATTTCATTTGTGCCTCTCTATACAGTCTTCTAAGTTGGCTAAAGACTGGTATTGTGGCATAAACCCCATCCATCTGCATTGTACCTTGCAGCTTGGCTCCCCATGATATTGATAATAACATATCATACTTAGGTGGCACATCTGCCACCACAACATTCATGACCATACATTTTGCTGGAATCTGGGTAAGGCTTACACACAGGTCTTTGATTAGGCCCAGAAATTTTACTCTGCTCGAGTCAAATGAATATAAATCTTTATAGGGTCGGGTTATCTCTAGGACTAATATTTCCATAACTATCTTAGGCATCAGGTTGTGTGAGGCCCCAGAGTGATGCATTGCATTGTGAAGGATCTTTTCATGGATATTAAGACTGATATAAAAAGGGGGCACTACCCCTTCCTGAAAATTTCCTTCTATCTTTGAACCAAACAAAAGGGCTGGTTGATCATCACTCAGATTTACAGTGTCAATGTTATCACCTAAATTTAATGCTTTCAAAATTTGGCCTTTATATACATCCTGAGTGGCCAGCTCAGAGAGTGGGATAGAGATTTTAATTTTTTCAATCTTACTTTCCAAATTGAAAGCGGACTGACTCTTTGGAATGTTCAACTGTGTTTTGTTAACCACCACCTTGGTGGTAGAATCAGTGGGTTGATTCTCACTATGTACATTGTTTGGAATCGTTTTATTAGGGGCACTAACTGCAATGCTAGTGCTGCTAGATGGTTGACCTTGTGTATCAGTGTTTTGGTTGTCTTTTTCTTTGTTTCTTCTAGAACTCTCAGCTGCTGATTTGTTACTTTCAGTAGTCACTTTAGAAGTTTTCTCAGGCCTTTTCTTGATGGTAACCTCAAAAGCTTTTGGTTTGGCAGTGTCTAGGTTCTTTTTGCTTCTAAGTTCATACTATTCTCTGACCTGCATGATGGCATCTTCAAATCCTAACCTGTAATCCTCAGATTCTAACCATTCCTCATCCCAATATGAGGGTGAGGGATGATCTTCTTCTGTGGAACAGTTGTGGATTGAGTTTTCTACTTCGAACATGTTTATTGTGTTTCCCTCAGAATCTTCTATGATTCCCTCATCTTCATCAAGAAAGTTCTCTTGAAATGGGGGAATAACTTGTTGATCTGATTCTCTTTGTCTGTTGGGAGTGGTGTTGTTTCTTCTAAAGTTCTGGTTCTGGTTATGATTTTGAATTCTTTTTTGGTTACTAACTATGACAACCATTTTTTCCATCATTTTTTGTATCTTTTCCATGCTTTTGGATATGCGATCATAATCTGGGTCAGATGTGGAAGCTACATTGTCATCTCTGTATGTTACACTTTTCTCAGCTCTCAATCTTGTTTTTTTCTCAATCAAATTTTCCTCTACACTCACTGCTCATTTTTGCATGTCTTCCAATGTGTTGTAATCCCTCTCCCTAAGCTGGTAGGCCATGTCAGCATCCAAGCCTTCAGGGTATTTCACTAGAACCATACCTTGGGGAGGTTTCATGTGAGGTGGAAGAGCATTATAAATGCTGTTAAACCTTGTAGAGTAGTCCTGGACACTCTCTCCTACGTTTCTTTTCAGATTCTTGTATTCTGCTAGGATTTGGAGAGGGTTGGCCTTAACTTCCCATTTGTTTATGAAGGTTTGATATAAAGCAGGAAGGTCTTGGATACTATTAGGAGGTAGGCCTTTGAACCATTTCTTCACATCACCTCCTAAGCTCTAGGAAAAGATTCTCATTTTGACTGTATCGTCATCTATTTCCATGTAGTCAAAAGAATCTTTCATCCTATCTAGATGGTGCTGAGCTGTGGTGGACTCTTTTGCAGTGAAGTGTGGGATCTTTGATTGATAATCGTTGGGTAAGGGTACTAGAGGCTGAGGTAAAACCAGAGGTGCATACCAGGCTACCATGATGATGTTTTGATGAGGTAGAGGGTCAGCTTGAGCAGCTAGTATGTGGATGACAAGGATATTATGACCAACAGAAGACTGATGCACAGATTTAGGGTGGTAGAGCCCCAAGTTTTGAATGAAGTGAATATCAAGAGGTGTAGAAGGAGGGGTCTCTTTGTCCCTAAGGTGTTTACCACTTTGAGATGGTGGACCAGAAAATTCAAGGTCTGGCTGGTCTAGGACACTGAATGACCTAGTTTTTGGTAATCTGTTTGGTAGGTCTAGGCCAAAAAATGGGTCTGATAGAGCTGTAAAGACTTCTGGTGTAGAGTTATTTCTATGGATGTGGCTGGATATAGTTGAGTTTTTAGGTGTAGGAGATCTCTTGAGGATGCTCTCAGGGTTTTCAACTATTTCAGGGGGTTTTGGGTTGGGATAAGCTCTTATGTGAATGGTTCTTGAAGCTAGAATGTTGTTTTCTGACCAAGAAACTTAACCCTACCTGTTACTTCTATTATGGCTGATGTTGTAATGGGCTCTGGTCTCCCAGTGGAGTCTAATGTGAACCAAGATAATCAGCAGGCCTACTGATCACCAGTGGAGTCCTTAAATCATTTAGGAATTATGGAGTCTCCAGGTGGAAGGTTTAGGATGCTTCTGGGGGGTACACTGTCCACCACAGTGCTTATGAGATGTCCCTTTCCAAGGATATCCTGAAAACACAGCAAAATCTAACCAGAGATTGACTGGGAGGGCTTCTACCAGATATGTCACCTCTAAAAGAGTGTGAGACCTGGAGGCTACCTGGCCCTTTCCAGACTCTGTCTAAGAGTGTGGGGTAACACAACAAATGGTGTAAAGGTTGATCTATGAATAGGAATGTTTAAATTCCAACCTAACCAGAGATTATAGGTTTCTGAGGTTCTTATGATGTAGTAAGGTGAGAAATACTCAGAATGTCCCTAGCAGAGTCACCATTATGTGGTGACGAAAATGGGAGACAGACAAATGTTATCAGTTATAGGCTCTCAGATTTTCCCCAGCGGAGTCGCCATTATGTTGGGGTTCCCATGTTTTTGCCAGATTGGCAAGACCAAAAGATGAGACAACATCAGAACCACTTTCAGACCTCAGGATCTAGCCCTCCTTGGTCCAGAGAGGGATCTCTCTATGATATGTCAAAGGTATATGACTTTGAAGCTCAGTGTTAAGATATTAGGCTAGTTATAAGGCTCAGGGTTTGTTTGCTTGATTGTTTGTTTGGTTGCTGGTTATCAGGAAAGAAGGGTTCAATATAAGGCAAGGATGAGCAAAGGGGATTTTAGGCAGAGGTGAGAGATTCCAGGGAACATTCAAGACCATTGGGCAATGGATTCAGGAAAGGGTTTACTTGCTACTTAATGTGCAAGCTTTCAGTTGGGCTAGTCATCTAAAGCATTGGATCTTAAAGATGATAGTGTGACATGAAATGGTAAGGGAAGAGGAAATAATAAAGATTGAAAACACAAAGTTAAAGACCTGAGATCAGAGAGAGACTTTGAACTCTCAATGCTATGGCCTCCATCTTGAGGGATCTTAGAAAGGTTCAATTAATTGAAAAGGATCCTAGTGAGATAGAGATAGAGTTCTAGACCTCCCAGTGTTCCCAATTCTTTCAATTAAATCCTAACAAGAACATCTAAGAACATATTCATTTAATTCGTACATCAGCTAGTAGGAAATGACATCCACTACACTGGTTAAATTAATTGAAATCAACTCTTAGATAACACATTTGATAGAAAACATCAAAGGCAAGGAGAGCAGAAACGTAGGGTACCTAACAAGGGTAAATCCTATGCCAGATTTCTGATGCAAGCCAGTAGAAATGAAATGAAATGACCTGCAAGTTAAAAACAAATACAGAGACAGGAAAACATCACCGCTGCTTTAGATTAGGATCCAAAGAAATGTGCTTGTCATACTAAAGAGCAACACCAGTCAAGTACAACATTACCAATAGTTGGATATTTAGCCTGAAAACATCTTCCTCTATCTATCTTACAACTTTACACAGAGACTATGTCTCAAAAGAAACGGCTTGCAATTCTCTGATAACAAATCAACAACCTTTACAATGATTTCTTTCATGAATTTATAGCTCAAGTGGAGCAGAGAGGGTAGGTGAAAACTAAATGTAGCATTAAAACTCAGAAGAGGAAGAGGGCCGAGGCTTCATTCTGCTTTAAATTCTGAGCATTTATCTCTGGTACTCTTTGGATGAATGAGTGGCCTTCGTCAGGCTTCCATTTACTCTAGGTATGTCTCTAATGTACTTTGCTGCAGCATTTTGAACGCAATGTAGACTGAAACAATAATGTGTACCGTGTCCTTGCTCAGGAGGAAACATTCTGCTGATTTGAACATTCGGATGATATGGTCTTCTGTGCAATTGGACCTTCCATGCAATCTGTGATGTCTTTGAACTTGTACCTTCACCTTCTAAATCCATGAAAAGGCTCAAAATCTTCTGTTACGTGCTTTGAACTCTCTGCCGCTCCAGTACTGCCTTTGTTTACGCAATCTAAGCTTTAATGGCGCCGAAGAGGTTTTGCAGAGCTTGAATTTTTTCCTTTGATGAAATTTATGTTGCAGACACTTTTGCAGACATTTTCTTGTAATATTAGGCTCTGATCTTTGTTTTCACTGAGCTCTGTGTCACTGTAACGGTGACTGAATCATGGCAGTTGCCCACCTGACTGTAACCCTGCAAAACACGAAAACAAATTAAGAAAACCATGCATTGGGGATGGGAATGAAGCGGGGTCAATGAAAACGGATGTGCAGACCGGTGGAATGGCGGAATGGTGCAGGATGACGGAGGAAAATGCAGCGAACAACAGAAAATTTTCATGGTGAGAGTTAGCGGAGCGCAGCAAAATTTGAACGCAAATAATTGAAAATTGACCTTTGAACGAAATATATAGGGAACAGATGAAAACGTGATGAAAACACGTGGACTGGTAACGTGGTGGGATCGGGCGATGGCGGGGCTAACTTTAAATCTGGACCGTCCGATCCCATGGGGAAAACGACGACTGAAAACACATCGGAGGGTGACGGATGGTGGGCCAGGGGTATGGCTTGCCTTGAATTATCCCCCGTGCAGCTTCGCAGCGCGATCACCATTGGATGGACGATCGTAGATCGGACGGTGTATAGCGATATCGCGTCGGGGCAAACGTCGAAATTTAACGCGCGATTGGGGGGCGGGGGGGGGGGGGGGCGCGGTTTTCAAACAGTGCTTGGGACACGTGGCATGCAATGAATGGCATCATTGTGAAATGGAAAATACCGCTCAACCGCAAAACACGGTGCGATGGATACCACCGGTTTTGAGCAGTGCGCGGCGCGGGGACCACAAGGCGGGTGAAACTCTAACCATTGATATGGCGGGTTAACGAACGATTGTGATGCGATCTGAGCGGTGAACGGGGTGAACGGTGGACGCAGTGGCGAGTGCGACGACCGTCTGATCTATACAGATCGACGGTTTTAAAATGCTCTCGATATATTTGCGATAAGCGCCTTCTACCTTGGCACCCAGTCTTGGCGTTGGGTCATGTGGGGGGAAACTGTTCAGGGGTTAGGGCCAAAAGGTGCTAAGCCCACTTACATGGAAAATATGGTTTTTAGACCATTTTTGGTGCATTTCAAGGCTAGGAAAAGGTCACGACAGAGGGGATAAGGGGAAAGAAGGCCGAATGAGGGGTATATGTGGGATTAATAGGGAATTTTGGGAGGATTTAGGGGGTAAGAAGGGAATTTTGACAATGGGAAAAGGGATGAAATGGAGCATTATACGGAGGTACAAGGGAAAATAAGGGCCTTTTGGAGCACAATTTTTCATCATCAGTGAGTCTTAATGACTCAAGAACAGCAGAGGGAAACAATCAAAGGGCAGGGAACCTGAAGAGGTTTCAAGGATGATGTGTTTTCAAGAGAAATGCATTCCTTGAAGGCTCATAAAACAAATTAGCCCCTTGCTTGCTTGTCAAGGAATTTATAGGGGGCTAACACAAGGCATTGCTTTCGTCCTTATCTGATGAGGAGGGTTGCCTTTCTTCTTCTAAAACTTCTGCTTTCGTCTGCTTTTCGGCTATAGGAAAAGGTTCTGCATGTGTTGGGAAAAATACTGAGAGGGGGGGGGGGTGAATCATTATTTAGGAATTACTCAAAACTTTTTACTTTTCCATTCACTAAAACCCATACGCTACTTTGCTGAAGCCAACTAGCGTATACACGCGGATATCCTTCATAAAACTTGCGTATACACAGAGATCTTATTATGCATTTATTTCTTTACTTAGGTCTATGCATCATTCATTCATCAGATGTTTAGTTAACAGTAAGCATGTGCAGTAATAACAGAATAAACCATCACACATAAGAAACACACATGAACACCAGTATTTTAGGTGGGAACCCAAGTCGGGAGAAAACCACTGCTGCCGTTGTCTCAGCCTTCAATATTTTATTATAGAGAAAACATCTTACAACCATGTACTGGCGCAGACTCATACCAGCACACAGGAACCCACCTGCAGAAGGCTACAACCTTCTCTTGTTTACCAGCCTCTTCTGGAAGGGAGCTACAACCCCCTGCTCTCGTTTACCAGCCTCTCCTGGAAAGGAGCTACAACCCCCTGCTCTCGTTTACCAGCCTCTCCTGGAAGGGAGCTACGACCCCCTGACTAAAGGCTACAACCCTCAGCACCACCATGGACCACGTTTCATCAATTTTCATACTGGATCCAACCCACACAATTAAGCTCAAGGAACGTTCGTCAAACCAACAACTTTCTCTATAAAAACATAATCAATATTCGAACAACCTAGATCATCATTGACAGATAGCAGAACAAATCAGACATTTCATACCACAAACTTCAGCAAACCCTAAATTACATACACGCTTTTTCCTCACTGAACCTGCGTATATACACGCTTTCACAAATACCAACCTGCGTATACATCTGCACACATTTCAGAGCTGACTTCAATTCTCATACGCGCTTTTGCTGAATACAAGCCGCGTATATACGTGCTTCCTCCTCGACGAACCTGCATATAGATCTTCAGACATTTTAGGGCAGTGTAGCTCTCCAGAAAAGATAAACAGCTCAGATATTCATTCTTTACTTCAACACAGATTCGCTAGATCACAGATCTAATCATTCCATAAACAGATCCAGAAGATACATATACATTTTAGATCTAGAGATCCCTCTTCATCATTTTCTTCATAGGTGCATCATAGATTCAGATCTATCATCAAACTGTTACCCTTTCCATTCAGATATACTTCAAAGAGAAGTATTCATTCAAACCCAGACATCTTGCACACCCATTGCACAATGAATTTCTTCTCCTTAAATAGATCTACCCTTTGACAATACCATGAGCCAAAACCACACAACTTCCGATGGTATTCCTGGACGGGATCACATAGACAATCCAGCGCTCAATACAATGGGTCAATACCATGGTAGTAACCCCTGGTTTTATTCTTTTAGAGTGAAATTGGTCATACGCGACTTGGCATGTACTTTTCCGCGTGCATACGCACCTTCTCCTTGACAAACCCGCGTATGCCTTGTAACACACCTTTTTCATCATTATTCTTGCACATACTAATATTTATTTCTTCTGAAACTTCTATACTACTTGTAGAACATTAGATTTACATCATTAATAAACTTATCAAGCATCAAGAACAACTTCATTAAGTAGGTTGCCATCATCTTCATCAAGTGGGTTGCCATCAAGGACAACACTCTGCATCATATTTCCAACAGCATGTATGATGACTTTTACTCTTTGTTTTGGTCTTCTATCCCCAATTGGTTCATTAATAGGATTTTTCCTAATCCTAACTCCAGCAGGCTGAGTTTGGGTTTCCACCTCTACCTAAATTCCTCTTGAAGTCATGGTCTGTTTCCCCCGGCTTCTCCTCGGCCTCTTTCACTTGAATTCTTCCCAAGTTTTTCCTTGTTGTCCTAGGGCATTCAACACAATTAGCTTAATGAGTTCGTGATTAGTCATGCTGGTGCCATAGGTGATTACGCAAAGGAAAGTGATAGTTGAACACTATTTTGGATCTTCCCTCACAAGTGATATATTTAATTAAGCCGAGGGTAACATATTCCCATGGATGAGGAAGTGGCAATTTGTTAATTCCTCTCCCTTTCTTCTCTAGTTTTTCTTCCCCCACTAGGAAGTATTCTTTCAAGGAGGGGTCATTGATTTTTCTATTAAACCACCTTCGTCCGTCCACTGGCAATGAATTTACCCAGGAAATTACCTCTTCAGTCACCTCCACTTGCATGCCCCTTACTCGAGTTTGATTATTGTTCAAGTTCTGAGAAAATTCAATTTCCACCGCCTCATTTGAGCCTTTAAGCTTCTAGAAAAACTCAATCCATCTAGCATCTCTGAATATATGGTACACTTCTGAAAAATTCTGTAGAGCGTCCATAGAATCTGGTTCATGCCTGGTCGCTTCTCCACCCATCTCTGCTATTTGTTTCTAAATTTGCTTCTTGTTTTTCAACCACACTATAATATCACTGCCTTTCTAAATTCTCTATGTCTCAGCGTATTTTCTTATCCCAATCGACAAGTTTACAATGAGGATGGAAGGTTTCAGTCAAGGAGATTGATGGAAGGTGACAAATTTTACGGATTTACCAAATCGTACCTCACACTAATATTAATAAATGGCTGATTATGGAAAGTAATGGGATTTCATACACACGCTCTTTTCCAACCAAATTCAGTCATCATTGGAAATTATATTATTGATTAGGTGCATGCAGATTTGATAGATATTTATGATTACAACTTTTTGTAATGATTTCAAGTCATATCCCCTCCCTCACCTTAATGGTGATGACTGCCCACGGTCGTCACAGAAGTATCATTACTTTGCCAATTAATCACCGAATCATCAATGAAAATGTTTACCTTTTTAATGACATACCTGAGGTGGCGTGGAGGGAGACTTTGTATTGGAGGCATCTTTTTTGAAGTGCTCGTGTTATTAATTTTGGTCGGCATAGTTATTTGCTATTTATGGAATGAATCATAAAAAAATAGTATTCATGGTTGTGGGCTGTTACATGTGTAACAGCTAAGACAACCCTTAGATTATTCTTAGAAAAACATAATAATAAGAAGAAATTGGTACAGAAAATGAAATTACATGAATACCATCATCCTATGAAATAGATCAGAAAGGGAAGATGATGTTTAAGGAAGAAAAACATGGGTGTAACAGCTGCCACAAGAATGGTTTTTAGCTGTTACTGATTGTCTGACTACGCCTCGGAAAGGAGTTTTAACAGTTAGATTCATTTTTGTTTTTATTTTTATTTTGTTATTTATTTATTTTTTTAAATAGTTGTAGCATCTGCCACAAAGGTGGTTTTAAACTGTTGCACTTATTGGCATTTCATTTTTTAAGGTTTCACAGGAGAATATTCCCCTGTTGTCGTAACATGAAGATTAAAGTTTGTGACAATGTTGAAAAAGGATTCCTTAGAAGCGGGTTGATGATATAACCTTAGATGGTTCCCATTAACCAGTAATGATGTCTTAGCACTGTTAATGGTGACCAATTGTATAGTCCCATTGTCAAAGACATTATCAACTTCGTAAGGACCTAGCCATATGGTGCAGAGCTTGCCTTTGAAATCTTTAAACCTTGAATCGTACAAAAGAGCCCAATCTCCTTTCTGGAAAATTTTCTTCTTAATAAACCCATAATGCGATCTGGCTCTTTGCTATTGAATGATCTTTATCTATTGAATGGCAGCCAACTATTTCTCTTCCAACTCATTGAGCCATTTCAATCTTTGAGTATGTGTTGTACTCAAATCCAGATCGACCTGCAATGTTGTTCTTAATGTCTTTATTTCAAATTCTATGGGAAATAAGGGATTCTTACCATACACCAATTCATATGGTGAGAAGCATTTAGTATTCCTCCATGTTTTCCTATAAGCCCACAGTACCTCTGGAAGTTTCTCAGCCCAGTTTCTTCGGTGGTTGGCTACTGTCTTTGTTAATATTCCCTCAATGACTTTATTGGTGCTTTCTACTTGACCATTTTCTTATGGGTGATATGGTGTTGTTGTGAAACCAGCTCCAAAAATAGAAGAAAAGAGATATCAACGCCTTAGAAATAAGCCACTTCGAGGGGGAAACCTCAAATACATTACATGAATGAACAATTCTTGGATGATTTAAATGACCAAAACATCATATATATATATAGGAGTCAATGGGGCCATAATGTAATCCTAGCTGACCTAAAAATAATAATGTAAGTGCAAAATAATAACAATATGGGGGTTACAAGGGTACAAAAATAAAAATAAGGGGGGCTACACTAACATAATAAGGGACTACACTAGTAATATAGGGACCTAACATGCCCCTCTCCTTCAAATAAGTGTTGTCCTCAACGCTTGATTATTTCTTGATGCTTCTGTATAAAATTCTCATCCTCCCATGTGGAATATTCTACAGGAAAGTTCTTCCATTTGCTAAGATACTCTAAAATTGATCATGCTTGTTGAGTTCTTGTTTCTATGACTGCTTCAAAACTTCTTTCGATGTGAAGTTGATCTTCCAGTTGTTTCATTTGATTCTGCAGCAAAGTTAGGTTATCCTTTGAGAGTTGGAGAACTTGTTGTTGATGCTCGATGTGATCTTCCACTACTTTATCATCCATATTAGATTTTATTTGATCCTTCAAACCATCCAACTTAGCCTCCATTTCTTCTTGTAAACCATCTATGTCATATTTGATTTCTCTTCGTAAGATCGAAATTTGTTGCACTTGGTACCGTAATTTTGATATCTCATATTGCAATTCTTCCTCTTCATGCATCATAGTATAGATTTCTGAGGGCTTAATGGAATTATTATTTTGAGGCATTATAGAACCCAATACTAATAAAAAATTTTCAATATGCCCTTGAAATGACTTCAGCTGCTTTTTCAAAAAAACGTTATGCAAGTTTAAAAAACAAATACACACCTTTGTCTTGCTTTAAGGAGCTCGATATTTAAACTAAATTATCTCTGTTATTTCAGATCTTCAATATCTAAAATTTGGCCCTATAGTAGCCCTCTGAATCCTCTTTCAAATGCCACAGGTCTGACCTGATTTGTATTCTTCAAGGTAAAGTTATGTCCAATCTCCCACAATGACCTAATTATAGACTGGTTCAGTAGAGTGAACTTGTACGACTTGCCACGTGTCACTGTTTCCTCCTTTGGCTATGAAATTTATAGAAATGAAACTAAATTTCGTGTGCTTCCCATCACTTTTTACAAAATTCTAATCTGATGTTGAGAGAGAGAGTTATGAAGAGTTTCCCACAATCACCTCTTTGAGATGAAATTCGAGAGCCTGAAAATGACCTAACTTCCACTTGCAACCCTGTTCCTTAGGATTTTAGCTTCGCGCTTTAAAAATTTCAGCTTCTGAACCTTCGTAGAAACAAAGTTATAGAGAAATTTCCGTGATTACCTTTTTAAGTGAAATTCAAGAGCCTGCAAAAAGCCCTAACTTCGATAGATCATATCTCCAAAAATATTGCGAACCAAGCTCTGAAATTTTGCGGCGATGTTCCTCAGGATTGTGGCTTTGCACTCTAAAAATTTCAGCTTCTGATCCTTTAGAGAAAAAACATTTATAGTGAAAATTCCATGATGACCTGTTTGGAGCAGTGAAACCCTAGAATCCAAAGCTCTGATACCAAATGTCAGCAGAAACCCAAAGCTCCAAAATGCAGAAAGAAGATATGCAAGCATGCATTGTGATGACCTTCAACCTTTATTACATGAGTGAATAATTCTTGGATGATTCAAATGACCAAACCTCCTTTATATATATAGGAGTCCATGGGACCACAATGTAATCCTAGTGGGGCACATTGTAATCCTAGCCGACCTAAAAATAATAATGTAAGGGCACAATAATAACAATATGGGGGTTACAGGGGTACAACAATAACAATAAGGGGGGCTACACTAACATAATAAGGGACTACACTAGTAATATAGGGACGTAACAGGTGTAGTTATTCTGTGATGGATTCCATACCTTTCAACCAACTTCTTGATCAAATGAGATGTGAACTGAGGACCCCCATCTGTCACTATATCTCTAGGTATCCCAAAGCGAACAAAAATATCTTGAAAAAGGAAGTCTAAAACAACTTACTATGTTGCTCCAGTTAATGCCTTTGCTTCGACCCATTTTGTGACATAATCCGTGCAGACCAATATGTATGCTTTTTGCCATGATGAAGGATTAATTGGCCCCACAAAGTCTAGGGCCCATTTCTCAAATGGTTCTATTACTATATGAGGTTGTAACAGCATCTCATCTGATTTTAGAGGCTGGCCCATCCTTTGGCAGCAATCACATCCTTGCACAAACTTCTTGGCATCCTAGAATATGGTTGGCCAATAGTACATGTCCTGTCCTCTTGTCAGCGAAGTGTCCTCCACAAGGTTCCTCATGACAAGCCTTCAAGATCTCAAATACCTCATCTTCTCTAACACATCGCCTAATCTGAAAATCTGGCCCGGTGTGATAGAGATTGCCTTCTATCCAAGAGTAGGTAGCACTCTGTTGTATAATCCTCCTTCTTTCTTTGGAAGAAAATTGGTGTGGGAATTTTCCTGCAGCAAGGTAATTGGCTATATGTGCATACCATGGTGAGTGAGTAGAGATGGAAAAAAGATACTCATCTGGAAAATAATCCTCAGTGGTAGTGCAGTCATCACTTATAGTTAATCTAGAAAGGAGATCAACAACTACATTATCTTTTTTGGGTTTATCTAGAATAATAATATAAAATTCTTGTAACAACAATAACCATCGTGTAACTCTACCATTAGTAACAGGTTTGTTAATTAAAAATCAAATTGTAGCATGGCCAATGTGTACAAATACTTGGTACCCGGTGATGTAGTGCCGGAATTTGTTGATAACATGCACTATTGCTAGGAATTCCTTCTCAGTAATAGTGTAGTTGAGTTCTGTTGTAGTTAATTTCTTTTTTTTTATGTAATAAATGGCATAAGGTTTCTTCTCCTCCAGCTACCCCTAAACAACACCCACAACTATGTCAGATGCGTCTGTAGCAATATGAAACGACAATTCCCAGTGTGGTCCTCATAAAATAGGTGTTGCTATTACACAGCTCTTCAATTTTAAAAGGCCTTCTCACACTTCCATGTCCACACAAATTCCGCATCTTTCATAAGTAGTGAAAATAGAGGTGATGAAATATTTGAAAAATTCTCTATAAACCTCCTATAGTATCCTGCATGTCCCAAAAAACTACGTACCTTTTTCAGAGTCTTAGGGGTCGGGATTTTCGAGATTGCATCAATATTTGCAGGATCTACCTTGATTCCATCTGCTGAAATGAAATGTCCCAGCACAATCCCCTTGGTCATCATCAAGTTGCATTTCTCCGTGCTCAGAGCAACATTAGTTTGTTCACAGCATTCCAACACTTTTTCCAAATTAGCTAATGCTGTGTCAAAGGAATCCTCGTAGGGTGTAAAATCATCCATATATATTTCAAGACAATCATTCAAAAGATAAGAAAAAATACCCAATATTTCCCTTTGAAAGGTTGCTAGTGCATTACAGAGGCCAAAGGGAAGGACTCTGTATGCAAAAGTACCCCATGGAAAAGTAAAGGTTCTCTTGTCTTGGTCTTCTGGGGTAATATATATTTGATTATAGCCACTAAACCCATCTAGAAATGAAAATAATTTTTTTCCAGAAAGAGTGTCCAAGACTTGATCAATGAATGGTAAAGGAAAATGGTCCTTTTGAGTGGCCTTGTTAAGTTCTCTATAGTCAACACAAACTCTCCATTTTCAATTCTTCTTTGGAACTATGACAAGCAGAGACACCCACTGACTATCGGAAATGGGGTAGATGAAATTAGCATTAAGGAGTTTCTTCAAATTTTCTTTCACTATCTCTTTAAGTGTAGGGTTCATTCGGCGCTGAGGTTGTCTAACTGGTTTGCAATGCTCTTTAAGGTAAATTCAGTGAGTGCATAGGCTAGTATGATTTCCTTTCATATCAGTATAGTCCCATGCAAATTCCTTTTTGTATTTTTGTAACAGATGTATTAGCAATCTGTTTTGTTCAGCAGTCATGTTAGGATTGATGTCTAAACATTTTCTAGGTTCGATTTCAACGAGACAGCTGATAGTAAGTGGAGTTGTTTTCAAATGTTCAATAATTGCATCATCTTCCTCACCTTCTTCTCCCAAATCTCTAATGAAGGCAACAAGGAGTGAATTACTAATAAAACAATTAATGATATTGTCCTCTGTTTCATCCTTAAAGTATAGTGCTTTTCCAAGCGTGAGAAGAGGTAGGGAAAGATTAGATTCAGGTGAAAATTCATCCCACCAGGGACTACTTGAATCCATATGAGGTTTTTCTGGGGGATAAAGGTTCAGGTTCTGAGTGGCCTGTCCATCTGAGATCACCATATATCTGGAACTACATCTGATATATGTGTCAGGATTGGCTAGCCACGATATTCCCAAGATTAAAGGATGACCCCCCAAGTTGGATTTGATTTGTAAAATAAGAAAGTCAGCCGGATAATTCCAAGAAGCAACAGTGATAACCACATCTTCGATTACTCCCTTGAGCTTGACACGAGAGCTATCTACTAATTCAAGCACTGTAGGTGTATATCTAAGTCCATGGTGTCCCGGAGAGACGAAGAGTTATTTATTCATAACATTAATAGCTACCCCTAGATCAATCAAAGTATTGGTTATGGGATGATTGTCAATATGGACAGTCACTGTAGGGTTCCCTGGGTCATTATATTTAGTCAACAGAGGCTGATCAATCATAAGATCGGACAATTTTCCCATGACATGGATAGTAGCATGGTCTTTAGGTTTCCTTCCAGGTCTTTTGACGCATAGATCCCTTACTTGTAACAGTGGAATCCACACATACAAATTTTGCAGCTCCCTGAGGAATTTAGATTCATGTTGTGAGACCAACCCAGTTTTAGTTAATCGTTGAGGGTATGGGGGGTCTTGAATACTAACAATTGAGTCATCTATCACAGATGTACCAACCTTACTTGGATTGGCTATTGTAGGAATAGAAGACCCTCTCGAGCTAGCTGTTACAGATGTAACAACACGTGTTGTATCAGCTGTAACATGTGTAACAACTGCCTCATAATTGTCCATATCCTCCTCGGGGTATGTTCATATATGATTATTTTCCCTGATCGAAGCTTAACCTCATTAAGTCCTATAGGAGTAATAAGATAATTCTGGAGGATAACCAGAGCATCCATGCTCTGGGCCACCTTATTATTTAGATTGGGGTTAGGTTCCACAAGTAATTGGGGTCGGACACAAAGGTGTAGGATTTTGAATAGAAGGTAGTTTTAATTGTTGTTGTTGCATTGGTATTGGAGGGGGTACTAGACCTTGGCCATTTCTTCTCCAGTTCTAACCCCAAGGATTGGGTTGTGATGGAGGGAATTTCATTGGTGGAGGAGATGACCACTGGTTCCATGGTGAGGGAAATTGTGTTGAGGAAGGAGTAGGATACTTCCATGGGTATTGCTGACTATTATCGACAAGTTTCCAAGGATAAAAAGAGGAAAAATCTGAAGGCATACCTGTAGGTCATGGCTGCCATGGTCTCTTGGATCCGATAAAATAAGAATATTGAAAATCCTCGCTTGATTCTTGAAGTACTGCCTTTAGTTTGGGCAACTCAGGACACTGATTCGTAGAGTACACAAAGTCACAGATGTTGCACAGGCTGACACTATTCAATCCACATTCTCTTTCCAAATGTTTCTTTTTTCATCTGGGACAGAATATTTCTAAGGCTACTTCAGCTTCTGCTTATGCTTTCTTGACTTGTACCTTAGTGATCTGGGCAAAGAGAGTGATAAGGAGGTTGGTTTTAAAATCCTAAAATAAGTTCCCGAACTTTGCTTTGGTTACTCCTCCACTTGTGTACTTCTGTATCTGAAGTGAAGGATCATGAACTGAAACTCTTCCCTTGACTGATCCTCTTGAGCTACACAGACAAAGCTTCATTATCTCATCAAATGTCTCTTGTGATATGTCTCCTTTTCCTATTATGTTCAAATGCTCCAGAAAATCATCTGTTAAACCTCTTAAAAATATTGGCTTTGGAATTTTTGGATCTAAATTACTAAATTCAGACCTCTGTAAATTTTAGTGAAATCACTCCAGATAGTCTTCTAGGCTTTCTTCCTCCTTCTATGCAATTCTAAAAATCTCATCCTTCAAGTCCCTGGTTTGACATAGTCCCGATACTTAAAGAGGAAGGCCTCTCTCATGTCATTCCAGGTTCGAATCGTGCCAGCACCCAATCTCATGAACCATCTTAATGCTACTCCTTTCAGAGTAGCGGGGAATAATTTTAGTTTCTGTGCATTAGAAGTGTAGTCATAACCTCTACACAACACATCGAATTTGAACAGAAAGGTATCAGGATCTTCAACTGTCATCCGTTGAAAGGATGGTAGGGATGATAAAGGGATATTCTTCATAGGAGCCTCATCTCGTGTTACTACTATTGGGAATTCAAAAAAAACAGAGTTGTCTGTCTTGACATTCTCGTCCCCCATGGCTGATTCTATCTGATGGGATGAACTGACCTTAGAGTGTACTGGAGATTAACAAATAGAAGGATCAGGCTACTCTAGGACCAACTGTTTAATAGCACTACCAGCATCCAATTGATGATCAAACAAATGTTTTTCCTCGGGTCCCTGATGTTTCCCTCTGGTCTCTCTGTGTCCTTCAATTCTCACATCCTGATCAATGATTTTCCACTAATGTTTTGAATCTAGAGTCTTGATATGATGTTTGAAGGATAGTGAGGTCCAAAAACAGAAGACACCAATGGTCCTAGCCTTGATATGGTAGATGCTTTCTATGGTTGTGTCTTCCTATTATTTCTGTATGATGTGGACTGTTCCTTTTCTGCCTTTGAAATCAGATCTTCAAAGAATGTATTCCTTCCTAAATCTGCACTCTTGTTTTCCTTCTTACGACCCGTATTTCCTATAGTCAGTAGAGTAGGGGGGTCTTTGTAGGTGTTGATGTTGTCCTACCGAAACACATGGGCCCTATGTGTATCAATTCATCCTACAAGTGCTTCAGTTTCTACAGCAGTGAGCCCGCCCAAGTTTGTTAGAGCGATGAGCAGGTTCTTACCTCTCGTCTTACTGCCCAACGACTGTATAGCTGAAGGCACCCTAAAAAAGAAACACCCAAAATTCAACTCCTAAGTGTCCCAACAAGACATTGGTGAGCTCGCTCAAGTTTGCTAGAGCAATGCGTAGGTTCTTACCTCTCGTATTATTGCCCGACAATTGTGTCACTGGATACACTCTAAAAAAGAAAATGCTCATAAATTCAACCTCCTAAGTGTCCCAGCAAGACATTAGTGAGCTTGCTCAAGTTTGTTAGAGCACTGCGCAGGTTCTTACCTCTCGTCGTACTGCCTAGCAATTGTGTCACTGGAGACACTCTATGAAAGCACACGGAAATCACACTTCTAAGAAACAACTCTGATTGATTGGATAGTCACTGCCATCCCCGACAATGGCACCAAAATGTTGGGCTATACAAATCATTGTTAAATGACTAAATAGCACACATTTAATTATCAATCCAGGGACGTCTATTTGTTCCAACGACAGTTTCACTTTCTGTGCTGATACACCAACTAGAAGCAATTCCAAAAAAATAAATCATTGTTGAAGTAAACGCTGTAAATAAGCCACTCATGCAGAAGTACAAGGCTCTACAAAGTTGGAATCACACTTCAATTAATCTATCTAGCGCGCCACACAACAAGTACCCAACTGGTGTCTCTAATATCATATGTGTAACAACATATAAAATATAGAAATCGAGGCAGATATATTCTTAGCTGAAAAATAGCCACAACACTCTATTGATACATAAACTGAAATACAATTACATACATACAACTACTTTAATCACTAAAATCCCTACTAAGAAGGAGGGCCCTTCCTCCCTAGCAGGGCGTAGGTAGAGGAAAAACTTAACAAAAACTAAATAGAATAACACATGTAACAACAATAACAGGATAATCTGTATTAATCTGAACACAATTATAGAGAAAAAATAATGTTGTTCTCTGCTAACCTTTCGACCTCTAGGGTCGAGAACTATATAGTGGTTACATAAAAAAATTAAGGGATAGATCAGTCATGAGAATCTTATGATTCTCATGCTGATTTAAATAGAACACATATAGTTATAACCACTTCCTAATAAAGTTATAAATATAAAATAAAATATTATAATCAAAATGGCCCTTAGGTTGTTATCCCAAAAATACAATGCTAAACAACTTCTACAACTATCATAATAGAATCATAGCTATAGTGTAACAGCCAGAGGATAGATCAGAAACAAGTGTTGATGGGATCAGTCAACGGTACAAATGTATCAAAATTTCACCAATGAGTCTGTAACAGTAGAATGTAACAACAGTTTGTCGGCGGGTCTATAACAACAAGGTGTAACAGCATCACTTTGCTGTAACAACACCCTCTTGACTGCTTTTGTGAACTTCGTGCTCAGGATCTTTGGTGCTATAAATGACATCTAAAAATACAACACATATACCATCGATCTTCTCCAAACGTTCACCATCAATTAGTCATAAAAAGGTATAATATATCATAATAATTGGTGAATTGGCAAAGTAATAAAAACAAGGTGAAACAACACAAGTCAAGGTAGAAAGGTAGGAGAAAGAGGTAAAGATACTCCCATTGGCTATAGTTATGAGGTAAAATAAGGAAGACAAGTGTAGGAAAAATGTACAAAACTAGCACCCAACAGTATGTTGTGCTAAAATTTAAATTGGTCCAAATCCCTCAAATTAAACTATCCAAAATTTTTATGTAAACTTTGGACCTCTGTTTGAAATTATTTCTTTTAGCACATCATATAGCCTAGCAATTTTGTTGGCGTGAGGGGTCTTGACCCAGGTTCGTAGGTTAAGGTTTGCCAACAAACCCCTATACTACTGGCCCTTTCAACAGTGACCTACTTGCGCAGGCCAACGTCTCACCCGAAGCAGCATGGGGGGGTGCTAGAACCAGGTTTCCACACCCTGGGAGAGGGCAGGTAAGTCAAGCAGAGCTACGTTCGACTTCACAAATATCAAATTGCATATTACAGAACCTAGATCTAACATTTCCTTCGCATCCTTGTACGCAATACCATGCATAATCACAACAACTAACAGATTTAGGCCAACAAAGCAATTATCACAGCTTATAAATTTTAATAAACCGATTCAGATCAATTGTCACCGCAGCTTAAGTACTTAGCACAATTACTTGCGGAGTTCAATATATACATATGCATAACATAACAGATCCAGATTGCAATATAAACAAGTAACATGAATACTTTCGTAGCTTAAATCAATAGCATAGAGAATACATAATCAGACATCACAGATCAAATATTTCAACAACCTTCCACATTCATTAATCTTTCAGATCCTTTTACAATACCCAAAACCCAACCTGCGCACACAGCAGCAGGGTCCGCACATAGTAGGACTGAGGATCTCCGCGCACATAGCCAGTAGGATTCCTTTCCCAAAAACCCAAAACAGATCTACTAATTCACAATTCACACCAATCTTAGTTCAATTCTATCTTACAACTCAAAAAGGTTCAACTACTTATACTACTTTAGCCTATGCATCCAATGGTCCACAAACCATGGTTTTTGGACTCTTGGTCTACCCTTGACCCACTTACAATGCAATAGGGGCTTTGACCCACCCCAAAACCGCTGCGTTAGACTAAATATAATAAAAAAATATACAAAAATGAACCAGATTCACAGCTCTTGTAGGAGACCCTTTTCCAACAGTCCCCCAACAAATTCTTGTGACTCATCCTGAGTCACTGTGGTGGTGGGATCTCCACCTTTGCGCGCAGTGAATCGACAGCTGGGACCAACGAGGGCAACACTTCTTGAATTTGAGTAGTAGCACTCTACGCAATATGTACAAGCTTTTGTGAGGTCAGTCCCTCTGTCGCAGCTGTGATACTCTCCAGTGTCTCGTTGAGTCGCTTCACAGCACCATCAACATCCTGTGAAAGCTGGAGGGCTGGAGCAGCCCAAGGCTTCAAGCATTCTCCGATAACATGCTTCTTATGGTGGAGTCCCTCGATCTCATCTTGGAGGGTGTTGCTGGTCCACAATCACGCCAACCGTTGTGCAGGTAACAAGGTAGGTAATGTAGCCTCAATCTGATCGAAAGCTTCCTCCTTTTGTTGCAAGTCCTGATTGATTTTCTGGAGGACCGAATCATGCTGGATCTTGGTCCAAAGATGCATGACATCCTCGAGTAACTGGGCGCCTTGAGAAATCTGTCCTGTAATGGCATTGGTAGCCTCGGTCACTAGCGCAGTGCGTTGGGCTTGTACTTCCGGGGCTGTTTTAGGCTGCAGTTTGGCTTGTAAGTCAGAGATTTTCTGCTCCAATTGTGTCTTAATGACTTGCATTTCCATCCTGGAAGCCTTCAATGCTGCGAAAAATCCTTCCATTTTAGACTGGGGGTTGGCTGTGGCTAGGATTTCTTCTGTAACCTCTGTGTATAGCTAGTGGATCAAAGTTTCGAGCTCTGCTTGCTGCGCGACAGCAAAGAGTACTTCTACGTTCTGTTGTGCGATGGTTTGTTTAGCCATACCAAGTTGGTGGTGTACTTGCTGGTCCCGGTGGTGAATCCCTTGAAACATTTTTGTATGGAGACCTTGTAATGTTGTGTGTGGTAGCTTGGAAAGATTCAGCTGCACCCCTGCACTTGCTTGGAGCTGGATCTCTTGGTCCGAAAAACTAATCATAAGGGTGTCTCTAGGTAAGGGACAGAGACGACTTTCTTCTGTGGCTAGCACTGTATTGCTAGATGCCAAGGGAATTCGTCCTTGAACCACGCTGGTATGTATTTTGTCTATCATGAGCTGCAAGGTTCGAAGCTCTTCTTGGATGGCATTGATGGCAGCCATCTGGTGCTCCTCTAAAGCGACCCATTTTTATTTTGTGGCTAGTGTGACATCATCTGGGATTTGTTCGAGATCTCCATCTATCAACGTAATCGTCTCATCTTGTTCCTTCCACTGGGCACGTTGCTTCTTTCGGGGTCCCTTGATAGGCTCGCCTGTTCACTTCGTACCTCCAATGTTCACTTCCTCCGTGCCTAGCTGTGAATCAAAATGGGTCTTAGCCTCGATGTTCTTCATGGTGGTCTGTGTAGGCTGTATGTCCTTTTTCGTGGCTGCGCTGAAGTCTTTCCCTATGCTTCCAGTCTCCTTAGTGATAACAGGTGTGGGTAATTTCATCGTGCTAGTACCAGCGGTGCCCCTAGCGCTGGTTTTGAAGCCTATCTTCCAAGCAAGAGGCCATAGCACAATCACATTGTCAATTTTCTCATCTTCTACCATATAAGGAAGTGACGTCCAAGTTTTATCCTTATGGCTGCGGATCTGAATTTTGTTCATGGTAACTTGAAATTTTGCGATACTCTTGTACTTGTCATATATTGTGGGGGACAATCGAGGTCGAGAATTGATGGCTATGACCATGCTACTCTGGAAGAGGACCCAGAAAACTTGGTTATCTTCTATGCGCTGTGCGTCCTTGGAATCCCACAAATGGGCATACCCGGACCCTTTTCACATATCTGGAGAGAGATTGGGGAGGATCGAATCCGCAAGGGTTTCCCAGGCAACAAGGGCTATAAGAAATAGTAGCCAGGCATAGCAGAAGGCTTTCCCCTACTCCTACGACTCGCGGATGTTGGCTAAGAACTCATCGCATAAGTATTGGGCCCAATTCAGGCAGATCCCCTTCGCACATTGACTGGCTAGCCGAATGACATAGGTAGGGACGGTTGCGACCTAGCACTTCCGCATTAGCTTGCAATCTAGTAATATAGTACACATCTACGTAGTCGAGTCGCTGATGGATTTTATAACGAAGCCCCGCGTATTCCTTTCCACATGGTAGGTATTACGCACATATTCAGCAGTGTCCCCTTCATATTTCTTTCCCACACGCTCCAGAGGGTGTGGCCCGTTCATGGGAAGGCCCGTGATTCGATGAATCAATGCAGCATTTATGGGGACCCTATCTCGAATCCATAGGCAGCCATTGTGAATTAGGGCGAGCAGCTGTCGGGCTAGTTGATCAGCGATGTTGTAATGGCCAAAGTTGGGCATATGGAGTAGGTTCAAGAGCCCAGATCCAGCCAATCCGCTTACGCAGCAATGAGCTATGACTGTGACCCCATCATCCATGTAAATTGTGTCTAAGTACAGTGCAGGGGTCAACTCAGGGAAGGCTTCGTAATTCGCCAAGTCATGATTGTCGAATTTAACTTCATGTAGCTTCCCGCAGGGGTCACTCAGGACAGGGACTTCCACCGAGGTTAGCAGCGTCTGCAGATAAGTAACCATGCCATTAAGGTTCTTTGGTGTGCGTGTCAAGGGCCTGCGCGGGCGGATGAAGGGAGGTAACCAGTTGATCAGATTGGTAGGTAGGGCTTCCTCCTATGCAGCTTGGGCCTGGGGAGTTTCTCTTGGGGACTTGGCATGCCTTTCGGAGGTCCTAAGCTTCCCTGAAGCCCATTTTGTAGCTTTGCAGGGCTTCCATGTGCCCTGTGCTTGCTCTTTTCTCTTCCTGGTGACCGGAGTTGAGGGCACTTCTTCATCCTTAGACCTGATATCCATTACTTCCTCAACTTCTATGGCAGTTGGTGCCAAGGGCTCAGCTGGGTTAGTGGTTGTCATCCTAACGTAGAAAATGAATCTCGACTTTGGGTGGCTACTATCAGCATGAGGAGGTTGATACAACGTGAGAGGAACAGTGCAGACTGGAAAAATCTTAGTGCTCAGGCTCACGCGGGATAAAGAGGATAGGGGCAAGTTACGCAAGTGAGACAAAACCCTTGTTTGAGCTATCTGGCCCTTTTTATAGCATTTGCGGGCATCCAACGGTAGGGTAAACTTGACTTGGAACTTACCATCAGGTAAACGGTAAAAAATCCTCAAAATCTTCCTCATTAAATGCCAACAGCCCGCTCCTTTTAACGGTAACTTTTTCTTTTTTCCAGACGTTACTGTGCCAACGTCTAGTTTTCGCACCTCCTATGCGCTTGGCATTCCTGCTACACTTGTCTCAAATACCTGCGCCTCCTGTACTTCTTCCCCCAACACAGTCTTAAGCCCTAAGTACTTCAAACCCAAGTGTATGTTTGCTTGGCTTGTGTCATTGCAATAGAACCGAGTTGCCTTCGTGAGAAAATATTTTGGCGGTACTATGATTACTGCATATTTCCAAACAAAATTTATGTAATAACCTACATGGCCTGGAAGTGAGTGCAAATTCCCCTTTTTTGTGGGAGCTGGAGGATATATAATATTCGCATCCCAAATTTTTTCCACCGTGGGGTGTGTCTCAATGCTATCTGTTCGCAACCCAAGTGGTCCAGTAACCGTGCGCACCTTGTTTGATTCTGAGCTCGGACCCTCTCGTGGATCATTCTTACCTTCTTTTGGAGCTAGGCTGTAGTATTTGATCATGCTTGGTGTCTGCAGCTCCCAATTGGGTATTTCAGGTGCCACACATAGGTGCGATTCACCCCATGCTACAGTGTCAATGTTATAGAAAGCTGCGTCAAGCACCTTTGTCCCGCTTATTAATCTAAATGTTCCCAAAAATTCATCCCTCAAAATATCCCAGTGGCGGGTGCACCGATGGAGCTCTGCATCTAAGTACCATGCAGTGGGAATTGGTCCTAGGGCAAGAATAAGCAGATGAACCCACTCTTGGGAAGTTCAATCGCACCATTGTTTTATCCAAGCGAACATATATTCGCGTGGATCTTCGGGTCCAAGGAACGTTTTGATTCGCACGTCGGTTGGGGCCTCAAATCGTAGGATCATCATACTCCCACACTCCTCCCAATCCTGGAATGCCTCCTCATGCGTTACCCACCATTGCATAGGTGATCCACACATGGCCATCTTACAAGCCCATAGCTGTCGTTCTTGAGAAAACTCGGCTTCGAATGCCCACAAAAGGTCCCTAACATTACCAGAACCATTGAAATAAGGTAGATCTCTTACCTCTGAGGAGATGCATCAGAAGTTCTTCATGATCCGAAGACATTGCAGCGCAGAGACAACATGTAGCTAATTTTTCCAATTCTCTATCTCCCCATCAGAGTCGGAGAAACATTCACTTTCCTTTTCCCAGCAGATTACCCCCTCTATCATGGGGTTGATCCAATCTTCATCCCACGCAATCAGCTTATAGATATGATCCACATCCTCATCGTCATGCACTGGTTCTGTGTATCGTTTGCCTTCCGCTGGATCTAATGGTACTATTACCCTTGTACCGTTATTCTCGAATAGCATGCTTCGCTTCTTTAGGTTAATGATGCCTCCCATATTGATGGCCCAATCCAAGCCTAGGAGCGCAGGGTAGGGGTCCACATCTTCGAAAATATGAATTACTTCAAAGTTAGCCCAGACCTTAACCCCTGCGATATCCACCAAAATTTTTAATAGTCTTCCCAATGGAATGATCTTCTATTGATTGGCCATACACAACTGGATAGTAGACCATTCCAACTTAGGTCCCCCCATTCATTGCCAAGTCTGTTAAGGTAATACATTCGCATCTAACCCTAGGTCCAAAATAATCTGATCCATCTCGTAATCACTGATCTACGCAGTCAATCGCATCTCCCTACCAGTGTGTTTCTTATACCTATAGAGATTTTGTACGCCCTTGACTTCCAGAGGGAGGATAGGTCATGTTGCACAACTATCTATTAATGTCTGAAGATTTTCCACAGCATTTGGGTTGTGCAACAGATTCATACATGCCTGTAAAAAGGGTTTGACCTCCTCATCTACCTTGAGGTCCTCAAGTTGCTGTGAAGTAGATGCCTCTGCCTCAACAAAGTCTTTGCAAGCTATTACAAATGTTTCTTTCTCCTTTTTTAGATCCAAACCTTCCTGTTTGCTAATTGCTGGTTGGATCAGAGGCTCGATTGCAATTTCCTCCCCAGGCCCTTCGGTGGCCATCCCACTACATGTTACATTCACTCTTGGATCTTTTTCTTGTAGCTCAACCTTAACCCTCTGCACATTCTGCGTAGGTGTCGGCTAATTTTCTTGCATCTTTGCTATCAAGACTGGACAATCTTCAATCGCATGGTCCAGCTGCCTGCAATACTAGCAAGATTGTCTTCTAGGGTTTGGAAAGTCCCTGGAAAAGTGCCCTACCTCTCCACAGTTATAACAGATGAGTTGCCCTCATCCCCGACATGCGCTCCCACTTCTTCCACCTCCCCTGCCCCTTGCTAGGGAGCCCCCTGTGCTCGATAGGGATCTTGATGAGGATGGATCCGACTGTACCCTATAGAGATTCCCTCAATCGATCATCAAATAATACGTCCAACAGTTCTGTTCATCATGCCCTATCGACCTACATAACCTGCACCATTGTTGTTTTACTTCTGGGACGTACACAGCAAGGCAGGGACAATGGTTTTTGTTCTACAAGTTCCCTAGAGCATAATGGACTAGGTCCCCCAACCTGCATGTAGTCTATTAATAGGGGGAAGTTATCCTTGGTGTGACCATTCATCCTGCATCGTATGCACCACCTTCAGGGCTAGCCTCTGCACCTCGCTCCTTTCGCAGGTTCTGGATCTCTATGTGCATCACCTCCAGTTGTCCTTGGATCTGTTGAACGCCTAGCTGGGTATCATCTCTAGGCACAACTTCTAACTTCATAGCGACCTCCAGGGATTTTTCCGGTGATTCAAAAGTTTGGTGACCCACAGGTACATGTAGGTGAGGCAGCAACATAGCAATGAACCATTCTGTGTGCTGTCTATCATCGTACTGAAATCCTCCTTCCCTGATCACCTTATTCAGCCGTTGATCGACCTCTCACATAGACTCAGAAGGCCCTTTCTTGAAATCCTTTAGATCAACCATTATTTGAGAATAGGACTTAGGCTTCTTGAACTGTTGTTTCAAGGCATTCTTGATCTCCTCAATGGTTGAGTTTGCATGTTTGCCGATGTATCCCATGTACCAATGCAAAGCTCTTCCTTCGAATGCAAGGGAAAACTGTGCCCTCTTCACCAAATCACTAGCTACGTTCTGCGAAGTCCATACCGATTCTGCAACAAGCCAGAACTGATCCATGTCTTCATCTCCCACACCCTTAAAGGTAGGCAACTTCATGTGCACAGCCATGTCGTCTTCTGGTGGTGGGGATGAGGTGAGTTCTTACCCCTACGCTGGTTCGAGAGTGGTGTGGCTAGAGGACTTTGCATAGCTTCTTCTCTTACTGGGCTGTAGACAGATCTACCTCCTTCTAGGTTGGTCCGATAGTATTTGCCACTTTGCGTTGTACTCTCATCCAGATCAGAGGTCATTCATTTGGTGTGGCTACATAGAATAATTTTTTCGCATAGTAATATCTTAATCAACAATGGTAAAGTCTTCAAAAACTTACCCCTAAATCCTTTGAAGAATCTTCGCTCTGCTTCGGAGTAGGAGACGAATTGATCGATGGAAAATTCTGTCACAAATCCTCCCAGCACGTTGTCCACCTAGTGGTCTACGGTGCGAGTGATGGTGTTATCAGCCTTCTCCAACTACTGGATCAATTATGGGGTCCACTGTGTAACCCACTCGTCCTTCCAACGCTTCTGAAATTCGATCAACCTTGCGAGCCACTCCTGGAGCTCGATCACAATGGTTACGAAGAAGATCTCGTAGATCTCTGTGAAAATATACTTATTTTTCCACTCTTCAGTGGTCAACCTCTTACTGCAGTTTTATTCTACTGTGAATTCCTGAACTTGCCATTCAAACCATTCATCAATTTATTTTCTTTCAGGTTTCTAGTATGGCCTTGGCATTACTCGATCCCTCTCTCAAAATGCTCCTAGTCCCGACAATGGAACCATTTTTTGGCGTGAGGGGTCTTGACCCAGGTTTGGAGGTTAAGGTTTGCCAACAAACCCCTATAATACTGGCCCTTTCGGCAGTGACTTGCTTGTGTAGGCCAAAGACTCACCCAAAGCAGTATGAGAGGGTGCTAGAACCAGGTTTCCACACCCTAGGAGAGGGTAGGTAAGTAAGGCAGTGCTGCGTTCGACTTTACAAATATAAGATCGCATATTACAGAACCCAGATCTAACAGTCCCTTCGCATCCATGTGCGCAATACCATTTATAATCACAACAACTAAAATATCTAGGCCAACAAAGCAACTATTGCAGCTTATAAAGTCTAATAAATAGATTCAGATCAATTGTCACCGCAGCTTAAGTACTTAGCACATTTACTTGTGGAGCTCAATATAGACTTATGTGTTACACCATTTCTTGGTCATCTAATCCATTGTTATTAGATGGACCCAAGTACACCAAGTAAGACCAATTTTACCCAAAGTAAAATCGCTTTCACTATGAAAAATAACTTAGTAAACCACCTTTATTAAGTTCTTTATGGTCTAAATAGGAAACCACATGGGAAAACATTAAATAAATCCATATTTGTTTGACTTTCCTCAAGGAATAATTAGTTAAACAACAGTTTAATTAATATTCCTGGTTATATTCAACCCAAAACAAGGAAATTAAGTAGATAAATCATTGTTTATCTTATTATTTTCTAAGAATAATTATTTAAACATTACTTAAATAATATTCTTGGTTAAATATGACTAAATCTCCCTTAAATAATCAAATAAATCATTATTTATTTGATTATTACTCAACCATATCCTTAAAATGATAAATAAATCATTTATTTATTTATTATTACTCAACCACATCCTTAAAATGATAAATAAATCATTTATTTATTTATTATTTACAAATAAAGGGATTTGACCTAAGTCAAATTCTTTTTTTCCTCCAACAAATATAATAAAATATTCCATAAAATTTGGATCTTGATTTGGCTAATAATATTTTAATTATACACCAATATCTAGACTAACTCAATATTTTGTTATAAATAGAAGGGTTTTCCATTCATTTTTCATCTTTTGTTTGTCTAAAAATCACTCTGGATCTAAACTTTTGGTCTGGCTATTGATCCACTATCATAGCCATATTTTTCCATTTTTTTCTGGGTTTTCTACACCATCAAGAGAGAGGAATTATAGATCTGAAATGATGAGGACTTACAAGAACCCATCCCATTGAGGAGAACAGGGAACACCCTCTTGTGTTTTCCTCCCAGGTGCCATTAATACAAAATTCATTTGATATATTCTTGTCTTGTCTATTGGATGCATGGAGTAAGTCTTGTTTTTCTACTATTTAATGTTTTCTAATGCATAGATCTATATTTTTGCAGCATTGATCTTGATCATCTGCAAATCTGAAGATATTAGCAGTCATTTCTGCTATTAGGGTTGTTTGTTATGCGCAGCTAAAGTGGTATTTTTTCGTACACTTGGAATTAAGATTCATACTAACAACTGGCGACTCCACATGGGTTTACGATTACGACCGCTATCGTTTTTTTGATCCTTGGATATCCAGCTGCTTCAAACCCTAGGATTTCTCTTCAGCCCCTTTTTTTTTCTCTTCTTGATGTTGTTTTTGACCTATAAAACCCTAAAACAATAAAAATTCTGACTTCCGTGTGTTTTCAGACCTATTGCGCAGGTGAGAGACTTCAGCCGCAACCAAGACAACAATTTTTTTCTAAAACCTGCCGCCGAGAGTGCTGGAAGTGTAGGTCACACTTTTTGGCTCAACACCTGTGACCTAGACCTTTAGGGACCACTTTACAGCCCAAAAAGTGTGACCTCTACTGAAAACAGGTTAGAAACTGTGACCTGGACTTTTTGCAGGGATTTTTATGAAAGTTTTATGGGTTTTTCTAAGCCTCTGTTCAGGGTTGTCTGACCTCTGTCTCTGACCATTTTGGACCTGTACTTGTTATGTTTCGCTCAACGAAGTGGGAACCTATCCCCCTAGGGCTTCAGTACCTTCCACTTTTTGTGGAAGAGTTTTTGTTGTTGCAGGTTGTCTGAAATTTCAGAGTCTTCAGCCATTTTTTCAGATCTGATACCTCACCTTCAGATCCACTTCAGATCAACTTGTTATCCATCCAAATCACCTCATCTAGATTTATTTTGGTTTTCCTCTAGGTTAACTATGTTTCCCTTCAAGAGATGGCCTTTCGCGACCGTTTTTACAGCAATTTTTCCTCTGATTTGTTGCTGTTTTCTGCACCACTTTCCAGCAGATTTTGTCTTTTAGATCCCTGTCCCTCTTGACCTTAGATATATTAGTTTTTTTTAGTGTGTTTTGATTTTTTTGTTTTTTTACTCACCTATAAACTAGTTGTTGAGAGGCCCACCTCCTTGGTTTAGATTATTGCAATATTAGCTGTTTATTTTCTGTTTTTGTAGGCCTATATACTGTCATTTGCAGGTTTATTTATAGCCATATATCACACTTTTTCCTTTTCTCTAAGCAAAAAAGGGCTTGGTTAACACCGCCAAGCAAAGACTCTAAAACATTGAAATCAATTCATCCTGCACCTTTCTGCCCTTGTTTCGACATTGTAATTAGTTGATCCTACACCTCCCTGCCCTTGTTGGTCTCTTTTTCCTTTGTGCTATGTTTGTGTCATCACCATTGCACCACCAAGGCATTTATCCCAGAGACTTCTTGGCCTTCATCCTCAGTTTTCGGTAGGAAGACTTACTTCTCTGCATAGGATTCGAGTTAGTTTCCACCGAGTCCGCACACGGGCTCTTCTTCTGGTCCTTTGGGTTCTCCTTCTCATTTCGCCTTCAGTTCTCCCCCTGACACCTTCACCATGTCTAGTGCAGAACCTTATGTTGGTGGCAACCCTAACCCTCAGGATGGGAATACCACTAGTGGGACTGCTACGGACGCTACCCCAGCTACGCCCTTCTTCCCCTTCATGGCACTCCTCAGCCTCCCTGACTTGGACCGGTTCATAAATGACCCTATACACCATGACACTAGTTGGCCTGCTATGCTGAAAAAGCTCCCTTCTGACATCCAAAAGTTTGAAGGCCTTGTTGGAGAATATCCTTCAAATCATGTTCGATCTTTCCACATGTGGTGTTCATCTAACTTCATTATCGATGACTCTATCCATCTTCGGTTGTTCCAGCGAATGCTTAAAGGTGAAGCTTCTAACTGGCATGTTGATCAGGCCACTTCCTCTCATATCACATTTGCGACTCTTGCCCGGGATTTTTTATCTTACTTCCAGCTTCCCCTTCGTTATGACACTGGTATCAAACTTTTGACTTCTTTCTGTCAATCATCTGCGACCCGCCTATCCGATCATGTCGAGAAATGGCAGAGAAGAAAGAGCCTATGTAAATCCCATACCCTCTAAGAGCGTGTCTACATGGACAGGTTCCTTAGGTCTCTCTTACCTCCTATCGACAAGATGTCAAATCGAATTTTCCCCAAACCGAAGAAGCCGCCCTCCAAATGGCGTTAAAATATGACCTGATCTACACTTAGACGGGTTATGTTTATACCATTCTACCAAATCGTTCTAGACCCAGTGGTGCTAATACACCAGGGGCACCTCATGTTGCTGACGGTATCATTAGAGCTCTCTCTCATCCATATGCTCAACCTCCCATGGGTTGTGGTTTTCCTGGGGGGGTGGTAGCACCTCCCGCACTTTTCCCCCTTTTGGTAGCACATATCCAGGATACAGAATGCCTCCTCTTTTGGCCCAACCTCCTATTTACCACACTGTTACCCAACCCCCTTATTCGTATCTGCAGCTTGGTGCTCCAGCTCGTCCAACATTAGCACCTCCACCTCCCCTGCCTTCTTAACCTCCGCAATAGCAGCCATCGCCCCCTCAGGAGCAGGTGAATGCACAGCTGGGATTTGTGGCTACCCAACCACCTGAAGGTCAAGTGGCCACTCAACCTCTTCCATCCGGTTCCCTTGATTACCAGATTCTCATGATGTCCTTTGATCAGCCTTCTGAACCTTTTTCTCCTGGCCCTTCACCTTCAGCTGGTACTCATGACCCCCTTTATCCTCCTGGAATGGTTCCTCCAGGCCTTAACCATCTTGGAACCGTCCCGCCTAGTCATTACCCCCCTGGTCAGATACCGTTCCTAGCTCCCCCACCAGGAGTATACACGGTACCTGTTATGGCCACCCTCTCTCTTCCTAACCTGACCCTTGGGATTCCCGTCTGGTACCTCAATCCTCTAGCCACTACCCCGATTGGTCAACCCAAACCTTATCTTGCTTTGAACCCAGTTTAACCAGTCCCTATGGCTTCTTCTGCTACAATAGTGCCTCAGTCACCTCAACAGGAACCACCTCCTATTGCGACCACTTAGGGTAAGAAGGGCAAAGCTTGTAAGGGGGTATCAAAGGACAAGGCTGCCCCGACAAACCCAACCCCTTCTCGGCCTCCAAAGCATACCATCCAGTATGCTTTGTGTGATGTTGTCGGCCACACAACCCATACTTGTCCGGAGTTGCCTCACCTTAAGTCCATGGTCAATGAGACGTTTTCGGAATTTGATATCCTAGAGGTATATGTCACTATACCCAATTCAACCCCGAAACTCAAACCATTGTGCACAAATAACCCTTGTGCTTTGTGTGATTTCCATGGCCACTACACTCACCTCTGTCCTTGCCTCGAAGAGCATCATTTCTCGTTAGAAGCCTTACGCCAATTTGAGGCTAAGCGCAACGAGTCAATCGCTCCCTTATTTGTGCATTTTGCTTCGGCAAAAACAGAGGACACGAATACTCCCATTGACATTCCCCCTCCTAATGTCGAGATGATGGAGGATTTTTCCACCATTTTCTACCTATCATCATCCATGAGACCCTCGTTGGAAGCCCCCTTGGAGACTCCCCTTGATGTTTTGCCTGACCTCCCTTCAGCGATCACCCTAGGCTCAACACCGGTAGATCCTTTATCTGCTTACTCTTCTGTCACCCCCTGTGATGATGCGCATGTGAATCTCTCTTCTCATGATGATGAGTCAGGTAGCTTCGCCACGTCAGATGAAATTTATTCCACCAGTCACCCCATCCTTTATTACGATGACCACATTGTGGAAGCAGTCACCACCCCTGACTTTATCTATCCCTCCTTACATCGAACCCATACATCCGAACCACAAACACCTTGTGGCCATGACATGGACACCCAATGTTCGGGTAAGGGGGCACTCATAGTTGCGAATCCAGGAGAAGGAATTCTCCACAAATCTCCGAGTGTATCTGGTCATGTCAACTTTAGTACCCTTCTTCTTCTACATTTAGAAGAACCTCTAGAGTCCCATGTCACTTCAGATCACTCTAGGGATGATACCCCTCATCATTCCTTCCTATTAAAAAAACAACGCAGTCCTTTCGGCATTGTTTTTGACCAACCTGTGAGTTTTCTGGGAGAGCACCAGTTCATTATCCCAAAATCCTCTCTTTGGGATAGTGACACCATGTATGCCGATCTGGAAACTTAAAGTCCATTTGATTCACATATTCAGTACCAAAATAGATTATTAATACTTTATTTCCTTTCTCAAACTGCATAACCATAACGAAAAAAAATGGCGCACCACATCATTAAAATGTGTTTAGATTCCCCGATTTCTAAATACATTGTGGCATGATCACAAAATGCTTGGGGGCACCTATGCCCCTCAACCATAAAAATCCCAGATATCAGCCAAAAACAACACTAAAACCCCCTTTCTCTGATAGGTCACACTTTCCAGGTCATTTCCTGGGATAGGTCGCAGTTTTCTGCCCAGTGCCTACTACCCAGGATGCAGAACAGACCCCAAAAAATGCGACCTGCCCTGTTCATGAGCTTGGGGTACCTAAAATGAACATTCAACCCAATGAAATGAAAGAGTAGGATTAGGCATCTTACCTACAACTGATAGATCTCAAATTCCAATGGTCGATTTGTCTGCTACGATCACCGCAAGATTTAGGGCCTCCTCTCCCCACTGCATTCATGACAACTCCACCTGCAAATAAGTGAATTTGGAAGGAAAATGCCTTATTAAAAGAAAACCCTTGATTTTTCTTTCCCCTGGTGCGGCCAAATCATATCTCAGTTTGACGAATCGTCTATACCATTGGAAATATCTCACCAAGCCCTCAAAAGGGTATCTATTAGTTTTTAGTGACTTGATACTTCACCAGGACACATCTTTTCCATGAAGCATTACTTCACCCCTCCTCAAAATCGAATTTCTTCAATTGCAACAATCGTATTGGGGGCACCACTTTGCCTCCATATTGGTCCACGCTCGTGTCGACTTTCGTCATGAGTTACCATCTTGTACTCATGTTTTCATAGTCCCCATTGGCCCCTTCTTTTTGTTTGTGGCAACACCATAGAGTCACCCTTGTTTAGAGCATCCGAGAAGAGTCATCATTGCATTCATGGAGTCTATCCCGAGTCCCTTTACATCCCGCTATAGTACTCCATCATTCATTGCTTGGTCCCTCTCTCGTGTCACACATTATGGCCTTCAGTCCCACTATCCCCTAACCCACATGATATTGTGTCAGTCGCTGCTAGGTCATCCATGCCCTTTATGCTCTAACAAGGGAAGTCGTCCGTTCGCTACTCATTCCCCCCCATTTCATCATCATCATTGATGTCAGTCTGTTAGTCACTCTACTATTTTCTCTCGTGCCCTAGTTGAGGATCCCTTATTGCCTCACCTATGGTGGACCTCCTTCTGTCGACATCAGCTTGTTCATTCCATAAGATAGGTCTAGAGGGTGGTGTACCTTGGTTCCAGCTTCCACTCTTATTCGGTACCTCAGATCAAGCAAAGGGACTCCTTATTTCCCTTTGAATTGATTGTTTCTCAGCTCCATCTCCTTTCAAAATGATCGAGATACGTATACTCGATGGTTCAATGATGCAGCAGCTGACATTGGTAATCGTGTGAGATGTCTCAGCCCTCATGAGGGGGTGGCATTACAGGTAGCCCCTCACACACTCGAATGACCTCTTCATCATAGACTTCAATGCAACTCCATACATTTTATGATGTTGGCCTCAGCCGCTTGCAACGCCTTTTTGTTTGCATGTATCAGTCAGATTTTCAGAACCCTTTCCTATGTTCAGGGGCATCTAGGTTGCATTTATATCTCATGTGCTTAGATATTATTGTAAAAGTACTGGCTGTTATCCCAGGCAAAATATGTATGTTGGATTCATTATCATGTTATTTATCTGGCTCATGTTTATGCCAGCATATCTTATATTATTCCGTCTAGTGGTTTTTTGGATGCCTCCCCCTCTGCCTATAGCAGGTACTCACTCACCAATGAGACTTGTCGCACTTGCAAATCGCCTCCTCAGGGTCTAGTTCTTTCATCAATTTGTTCTACCTTTCACTCCTCTCTCTTTGACTTCCCCTTTGACATCTAGTGATTGAGTTCTTACAACATACTTCGGTCATACGATTAGCTCATAACGCTCGCACGCTAGGGGGCAATATGTTACACCATTTTTTGGTCATCTAATCTATTTTTATTAGATGGACCCAAGTACACAAAGTAAGACCAATTTTACCCCAAGTAAAATCGCATTCACTATGAAAAATAACTTAGTAAACCATCTTTATTAAGTTGTTTATGGTCTAAACAGGAAACCCCATGGGAGAACATTAAATAAATCCATATTTGTTTGACTTTCCTCCATGAATAATTAATTAAACAACACTTTAATTAATATTCCTGGCTATATTTAACCCAAAACAAGGAAATTAATTAGATAAATCATCATTTATATTATTATAAGAATAATTATTTAAACATTATTTAAATAATATTCTTTGTTAAATATGACTAAATCTCCCTTAAATAATCAAATAAATCATTATTTATTTTATTATTACTCAACCATATCCTTAAAATGATAAATAAATAATTTATTTATTTATTGTTATTCAACCACATCCTTAAAATGATAAATAAATCATTTATTTATTTATTATTTACAAATAAAGGGATTTGACCCAAGTTAAATTCTTTTTTCCCTCCAACAAATATAATAAAATATTCCATAAAAGTTGGATTTTGATTTGGTTAATAATATTTTAATTATACACCAATATCTAGACTAACTCAATATTTTATTATAAATAGAAGGGTTTTTTTATTCATTTTTCACGTTTTGTTTGCCTAAAGATCACTCTGGATCTAAACTTTTGGTCTGGCTATTGATCCAATATCATAGCCATATTTTTCCATTTTTGTCCGGGTTTTCTACACCATCAAGAGAGAGGAATTCTATATTTGAAGTGTTGAGGACTTACAAGAACCCATCCGATTGAGGAGAACAGGGAACACCCTCTTGTTTTTTCCTCCCGGGTGCCATTAATACAAAATTCATTTGATATATTCTTGTCTTGTCTATTGGATGCATGGAGTAAATCTTGTTTTTCTACTATTTAATTTCTTCTAATGCATAGATCTAGATTTTTGCAGCATTTATCTTGATCAACTAACTGCAGATCTGAAGATATTAGCAATCATTTCTATTGTTAGGGCTGTTTGTTATGCGTAGCTAAAGTGGTCTTTTTTCATATGCTTGGAATTAAGGTTCATACTAACATTATGCATAACATAACAAATCTAGATCATAGTATAAACAAGTAACACAAGTACTTTCGCAACTTAAATCAATAACATAGAGCATACATAATCAGACATCACAGATCAAATATTTCAATAGCCTTCCGCATTCATTAATCTTTCAGATCCTTTTACAATACCCAAAACCCAACTTGCGCACATAGTAGCAGGGTCCGCACACAGCAGGACTGAGGATCTCTGTGCACAAAGCCAGCAGGAGTATTTTCCCAAAAACCCAAAACAGATCTACTAATTCGCAATTCACACCAATCTTAGTTCAAGTCTGTCTTTCAAATCATAATGGTTCAACTACTTATACTACTTTAGCCTACGCATCCAATGGTCCACAAACCGTGGTTTGTGAACTCTTGGTCTACCATTGACCCACTTACAATGCAATAGGGGCTTTTGACCCACCCCAAAACCCCTGCGTTAGACTAAATATAATAAAAACTATACAAAAATGAACCAGATTCACAGCTCTTGTAGGAGACCCTGTTCCAACAAATTTCCTTCATATAATTTACAACAACATTTTTTTCCTTATGTGTTGACTCTATTGGATTAAAATGGGTATCATTAGTGATATTTTCCACCACTAACATGAAGAATCATGTTTCCTCACAATATTAGGAATATTACTAATAAAATAAATAAATAAATCTCATACCACTCAAGAAGGAGTATTGGTTGTAGTAATACAGTTGGATGTCTATGCTCAGCCTTAAATTTTTGGCATTTTAAACATTTGGCTAAATAAGGAACCACCTTTTTTTCCATACATGGCTAAAAATGTTGTTTCTTAACTGATGAAATTATATTTTGCTACCCTGGGTGTCCAACATATGGTACCTTGTGTATCTCATTCAACACTATGATTTTTAACCCCTGATAATGTGGAACATAAACTCTACCTTTGTACATGAGAATTATCTCTAAAATCATAACTATTTTACTTTTCCCACAAATTACCTTGTTGTAGCTATCCTTTATTTCCATGTATTGTTAATCAAATTTTTTAGCCTCTAAAATTTTGATTTTTATATCATATCTACATACACTTATGATTATAACATGCATTGTATTAAAATTTATGCTAAGTACAATAGCCACCTTATTATTCGTACAATTTATGTGCTTTATTTCAAAGTAATAACGAGCCAAAAATTCCAGCGATCCAATTTTTCTAGCATTGAATTTGGTTTTCGAACAAGTGCTTCAAATCATTATGGTGAGATCTCAATTCATTTATTTTCTATGTGAGGTAATTCCTCCAAATTGTTAAGGCGTGTATAATGGATACCAACCCCAAATAATGAGTGGTATAATTTATTTCATGCTCATTTACTTTCATTCATTCCTAAAATACTATGTGCCCATTTTGCATGAGGTCTCCTTCAAGCACCTCTTTACACGCATCGGTGCACACAATGAAATCTTCATTTGTATCAATTGGGACACAATATTGGTGCACTTATTAATAAAAATTTTAAATGTTGAAAGGCATATTCACATTTATGAGATCACTCAAATTTCACACCCTTCTTTTGCAAGGAAGTCATTAGATGTGCTAATTTTGAGAACCCCTCAATGAATATTCTATAGTATCTTATTAAGCCCATGAAGAATCTAAAATCTATCATATTTTTGGGTGTCGGCCACTATTTTATTTATTTGATATTTTTCAAGTTTACTTATACCCCTTTCTCTGAAATGATATGACCCAAATAATGATACAAGATTTTATAAATGAACACTTACTTAACTTGGCATAAAATTGATGTCCTCTAAGTACCTGCAACACCATCCTAAATAAAAAAATCACGCTCTTCCTCAGATTTTGAATACACTAGGATGACATCCAAAAATACAATAACCAATTTATCCAAATAATTCTAGAATATGGCATTCATAAGGCACAAGAAAACACCTCGTGTTAAATAACCCAAATGGTACCACCCCAAGCTCATAATTCCCATATTAAGTTTTAAAGGTTGTCTGGTTGATGTCTTCCTCCTTAATCCTTACAATATGGTAACACAATCCCACATTAGCCTTGGAGAACACTTTAGCTCCCCTTAGGTGATCAAACAAGTCATCTATTCTTGGAGAAGGACACTTGACTATTATTTTGTGTAGTAGCCTAAAAACACTATACAACATTTTTTGTAGCATATTTAATTTTAATAAATAGCATTGGGGCATCCCAAGGTGACACTATTGGGTGTATGTACCCCTTATTTTAAATTTATTCTATCCTCATTTGCAATTATTTAAGTTTTGGTGTGCACATCCTATATGGTGTCTTGGACACTAGGGTAGCTCCATGTATGAAATATATAGAGAACTCGATATCCCTTTCTGTTAGGTCCCTATATTACTAGTATAGTCCCTTATTTTTGTTAGTGTAACCCCCTTATTATTATTATTATACCCTTGTAACCCCCATATTGTTATTATTGTGCCCTTAAATTATTATTGTTAGGTCGGCTAAGATTACATTGTGGCCCCACTAGGATTACATTGTGGCCCCATGGACTCCTATATATAGAAAGGAGGTTTTGTAATTTGAATCATCCAAGAATTGTTCATTCATGTAATGTATTGGAGGTTTCTCCCTCGAAGTGTCTTATTTATAAGGCGTTGATATCTCTTTTCTTCTCATTTTGGAGCTGGTTTCACAACATTTGGTATCAGAGCTTTGAGATTCTAGGGTTTTGCTGCTCCAAATAAGTCATCGTGGAATTTTCGCTATAACTATGTTTCTACGAAGGTTTAGAATCTGAAATTTTTAGAGTGCGAAGCCAAAATCCTGAGGAACATTGTCGCAAAATTTCACAGCTTGGTTCACAATATTTTTGGAGATATGATCTGTGCAAGTTAGGTCATTTTGCAAGCTCTTGAATTTAACCTAAATAGGTCATCGTGGTATTTTCATAATAATTTTTTTTATACAAAGGTTCAGAAGCTAAAATTTTTAGAGTGTGAAGCCACAATCCCGAGGAACATCATCACAAAATTTCAGATATTTTTTCACAATATTTTCAGAGATATGATCTGTGGAAGTTAGGGCTTTTTGAGGCTTCTGAATTTCATCTCAAAGAGGTGATCGTGGGAAAATCTTCATAGCTCTCTCTCTGAGCAACATATTGGAATGCTGTAAAAAGTGGCCACAAGTACACGGACTTTGGTTTTTGATCTATCAATTTTAGAGCCAAAGGAGGAAACAGTGACATGTGGCAAGTCACACAAGTTCTCTCTACTGAACCAATCCAAAATTAGGTCATTGTGGGAGATTGAACATAACTTTGCCTTGAAGAATCCAAATCAGATCAAACCTGTGGCATTTGAAAGAAGCTTAAGAGGGCTAATATAGGGCTGAATTTCAGATATTGAGGATATGCAATTATAGAGATAATTCAATTTCAATATCGAGCTCCTCAAAATCAAGTAAAAGGTGTGCATTTTTTTTTTCCAAATTGCATAAGTCTTGTTTGAAATATCAAGTTGAATTGATTCCAAGGGCATATTGTAGAATAGATATCAGTATTGGATTCTAAAATGGCCCCTAAAAAGAATTAAACACCTATTAAGCCTTTAGAAATTTCTACTATGACTCATGAAGACGAAGAATGGCAACATGACATATCAAAATTACAAGAGCAAGTGCAACAAATTTCGCTCTCGCAAAGAGCAACAAAAAATGACATGGAATTTTTGAAGAAAGGCGTGGAAACCAAGATGAATGGTTTGAAGAAAGGCGTGGAATCTAAGATGGATGGTTTGAAGAATGGCATGGAATCTAAGATAGATGGCATGGAAGCTGGCATGGAATCTAAGATGGAGGACATGGAAGAGAAAATGGAAAACATGAAGAATGATTCTAAAGCAGACATGGAAGGTTTGACAAAGTTGATACAAGAAATGTTTCCTAATGGTGAAAAGATAGTAGAGGAAACTCATGATGAGAAAAAATAAATGTTAATCGCGATTTCATAAAATCTAATTTTGGCGGGAAGAACCACCATATTCCAAAAATGGATATGAGGAAGTTTGATGGAAAGGATCCTGCAACATGGATACTACAGATGGAGCAATATTTTGATCTCCATAATTTGAAAAACACACAAAAGGTACACATTGCAACTTTACATGTAGAAAAAAATACATTTGTATGGTATCGATAGCTTTGCTCCCGTAAAATTTTTTTCACTTGGTCAATTTTTACGGAGGAAATGATAACACATTATGAGGATACAAAGAGCAACACCTTCTTTAGCCAATTGATAAATCTCAAACAAAAGGGTTTAGTGGGGGAGCACATTGATGACTTCCAAAAATTGAATATAAGGGTAACTAATAATCCATAGGAACACATGATTGATCTATTCATAGGTACTTTAAAGGATAAAATCCAACATGAAGTTCATGTTTTGGAACTTGATTCATTGGAGAAGGCATTCAGGTTGGCAAGAAAAATTGAATGTAAAATTATGGCGACAAGGAAGCCTACCACTCACTTCTATAAAGAGGGAAGTGTTGCTACTCCTATATTTCCACAACCTACAAGGTTGACACCACAACAATTGGAAGAAAAAAGAGAAAAAGGGCTTTCCTATAGTTGTGATAGAAAATACACTAAAGGTCATAAGTGTGTTGAGAAGAAATTATTTTACATAGATTGTGAAGAGGAAGAAGAAAATGAACAAGAAGAGGATATACACCAGGAACCAACCTAAGAAGAGAAAGAAATGAGTCTGACCATATCGTGTAATGCATTGGCAGGAATTACCACTCAAACTCTCAAGATAGAAGGACATATCAAGAAGAAAAAGGTAATAGTGTTGATTGATTCAGGTAGTACCCATAATTTTATTTATTGTAAGGTAGCTAAGGAATTGAAATTTTTCCTATACCCAGCACCAGAATGTCAAGTGATGGTTGCAAATGGAGGAACTATAAATTGCTCTGTAAAATGCCATAATATCAAGCTAACCATGGGGGAATATGTATTGAATAGTCCAATTCTTTCCATTCCTATGGGAAGTGATGATGTTGTACTAGGAGTACAATGGTTATAATCTTTGGGGATGGAAGCTTTTAATTTTCAAGAACTTTTCTTGAAATTTTTTTCAGAAGGAAAGGAAGTCGAATTACGGGGTATTGCAGGGAAGCTGGGAAAGATAATAAGCTCTAATGTCATGACAAAGCTTTTAAAGAAAGAACAATGAGGCATCATTGCACAATTATGCTCACTAGAATTTCCAACATCAAAATCATCTATTTCTGTAGATCTCCAAAAATTCTTGGACAATCATTCCAAGGTTTTTGAAACTCCAAAAGGACTCCCTCCTATTCGTGATAATGATCATGCTATTCATTTGATTCCAGGAAGTGTTCCTCCAAACATCAGGCCTTATAGATATCCTTATGTCCAAAAGAGCGAAATTGAACGTATGATTGCAGAAATGTTAGAGGCGGGTATAATTCAACCTAGTCAAAGTTCTTTCTCTGCTTCTGTAGTATTGGTACACAAGAAGGATGGATCATGGCGCATGTGTCCGGATTATAGGGAGCTCAATAAGCTCACCATTAAAGATAAATTTCCCATTCTGTGATTGATGAATTATTGGATGAATGAAGGCGAAGATATTAAACAACATTTCGAACTCATGAGGGTCATTATGAATTTTTGGTCATGCCTTTTGGCCTTACCAATGCAGCTTCTACATTTCAAGGGTTGATGAATTCCATTTTCAAACCCTACCTTAGAAAAATTTGTGCTAGTATTTTTTGATGATATACTAATCTACAGCAGGTCTTGGAAGGATCATGTTCAACATGTTGACAAGGTGCTCAAACTATTACAGGAGAAACAATTATATGCAAAAACATCCAAATGTTTCTTTGGAGTACAAGAGGTGGAATATCTGGGTCATATTGTATCTCACGAGGGTGTTAAGGTAGACCCTAACAAAATTAAAGCCATTAAGGAATGGAAATTCCCCACAACCATAAAGCAGTTGTGAGGATTTATCGGGTTAACAGGGTTTTATCAAAATTTTGTTAAGAATTATGGGAGAATAGCAGCACCTCTAACAACATTATTGACGAAAGATGCATTTTCATGGACTCTTGAAGCAACTAAGGCCTTTGAACATCTTAAAGAGGCAATGTGCCTAGCACCAGTCTTAGCTATGCCAGACTTCAAAAAAACCTTTATTGTGGAATGTGATGCCTGAGGAAATGTAATTGGTGCTATTTTAATGCAAGAAGGAAGACCCATTGCTTTTGAAAGTCGTCCAATCAAAGGAAAGTATTTACAGAAACCTATTTATGAGAAGGAAATGTTAGCAATATTGCATGCACTAAAGAAATGGAGAACTTACCTAATGGGAAGACACTTGAAGGTAAAAATTGATCATGATAGTCTTAAACACTTTTTGGAACAAAGACTATCTTCAGAAGAGCAGCAAAAATGGGTCACAAAGATGTTGGGTTATGACTTTGAAATAATATACAAAAAAGGGAAGCTAAATGTTTTTGCAGATGCACTCTCAAGAAAGAATGAAGAGATGGAAGCATTGATTTGTGCCATTTCTATTATCCAACCAGATTGGATAATCGAAGCAAGAGATGAATGGAAGAAGGACGAAGAAGTGTGGACACTCATTCAAAAGTTGCAGCAAGATCCTAGTACATCTGATACATTTATTTGGAAAAATTATTCCTTATGGTACAAAGATTGCTTATGTCTTGGTAAGAATTCCCAACTAAAAAAAATATTCTTTTGGAATTTCCAACTTCTCCTTTAGGAGGACACTCAGGATCTTTAAAAACTTACCACAGGGTGAAGAAAGAATTTTTTTGGGATGCCCTTAAATCTGATATTCAAAAGTTTGTGGCAGAATGTTTGGTTTTCCAGTAGAATAAATTTGAGACAATTAAGACCCCAGGTCTTCTACAACCTTTAACCATTCCAAGTCAACGTTTGGAGGATATTTCAATGGATTTTATCACATGTTTACCTAAGTCCGAAGGAAAGAGTGTCATCATGGTGGTAGTTGATAGACTTACCAAGTATGCACACTTTTGTGCATTATCTCATCCATTTAAAGCAAGTACAGTCGCTACTACATTTATGGACACAATTCAAAAGCTACATGGAAACCCAAGGGTTATTGTGAGTGACAGAGATCCCATTTTTATTGGAAATTTTTGGATGGAGTTATTTTCTTGTTTGGGTACTCAATTAGCTCATAGCTCATCTTATTATCCTCAATCTGATGGTCAAACTGAGATAGTAAATAAATTTTTGGAAGGATATCTTCGTTGTTTTGTATCTGATAAAGAAACACAATGGGTCAAGTGGTTACCTCTCGCTGAATGGTGGTATAACACTTCCTTCCATACTGTAGCAAAAATGACCCCATTTATGGCACTTTATGGATATCATCCACCATCCATCACATCATCTTTAAGAGAAAATTCGAAGGTTAAAGCAGTGGAAGATCACATCGAGCATCAAAAAGAAGTTCTCCAACTCTTAAAGGACAACCTAAATTTGGCACAAAATCGAATGAAACAACAGGCAGATCAACATCACAGTGAGAGAAGTTTTGATGTAGGAGACTGGGTATTTTTACGGCTACAACCATAGAAAAAAATGTCCCTCAAGTAAGCTAAGAAGGATAATAAATTATTGCCAAAGTACTATGATCCTTACAAGGTGTTGCAAAATATTGGTACTATGGCATACAAATTGGAGCTTCCTGCTTCTTCACAAGTGCATCCAATTTTCCATGTTTCATGCTTAAAGAAGGTTATAGGTGAAAATTTTCCAGTTCAAACAATATTGCTAGAACTTGATGAGGAAGGAAAAATCATATTGGAACCTGAAGCGGTTATGGAAACAAGAACTCGACAGCTACAAAATTGATCAATTTCAGAGTATCTCATCAAGTGGAAGAACTTACCCACTGAAGATTTTACATGGGAGGATGAAAATTTTATACAGAAGCACACAGAGCTACTCAAGCGTTTAGGACAACACTTTTTTGAAGGAGAGGGGCATGTTAGGTCCCTATATTACTAGTATAGTCCCTTATTGTTGTTAGTGTAACCCCCTTATTGTTATTATTGTACCCTTGTAACCCCCATATTGTTATTATTGTGCACTTAAATTATTATTGTTAGGTCGGCTAGGATTACATTGTGGCCCCATGGACTCCTATATATAGAAAGGAGGTTTTGTAATTTGAATCATCCAAGAATTCTTCATTCATGTAATGTATTGGAGGTTACCCCCTCGAAGTTGCTTATTTCTAAGGCATTGATATCTCTTTTCTTCTCTTTTTGGAGCTGGTTTCACAACACTTTAAGGTGATGAAACTATGATTTTAGCAAATTCATCTTCAAATTCCTTAAGTGCCCAATGGTATTTAATGCTTGGTATCTATTCCTTGTTTTCCCCCTCCATGTGATATTTATATATTTGGCACCCTTCCCTAAAAAGAAAATTTAATTACTTCGCTGATATATCCTTGATATAAATTGGCCTTAGAATTCCCTAGACTTTTATTTGCTTGCCATATTCATCAAGGTAAGAAAATGTTTTATTATAAAAATCTAGTATTACACGATGCTTTTCAAACCATTCCATACGAATTAGGCAATCATATGTACCAATGGTATGATGCTCAAATTTTCAATTGTGCTCAACCCATTCATATTAATTTGGAATTCATTTACAATTTACATTATCCTTTTTTAGCTCTTGTAGCTAACTAAAAAACCAATTCCTTCTATGATTAGTTCTCTTTATTTTTAAAATTTTAACAAGTTTAGGATCAATATAACCTATGACTAGCTCCGGAGTCAATGAAAATTTCAATGGTTTGGATATTTATCTTACCTTCAACTTCAATCATATGTTCGTGATAATCAACCTTCCTATTTTCCAATGTTGCATATATCCTCAACATGGTTCCACCCATGTCCTCCACTATAATAATTCCTTGAATGTGTTGTAGACTATGATACTTTCTCTTCTATGTAAGGGCAGTCCTTGTACATGTATTCTCCTCCACAACCCCAACACGTGATTGGATGAAATATTGATATCTTATATACTGAATCAACTCCCTTTGGTTCATTGTGGATTTCCTGATTTTGTTAATTTTCCTTAGAATTTCTCCTAAAAAAAAGAAGGATTAAATCCCTTCTTCCTTTGATCCACCTTGTCTCTTTTCTCGTCATCCCAATTTTTCTAGAAGATTGGTTTTATTTTACCCTACTCATAAATGTAATATAGTTTCCTAACAACTTTATCCAAAATCCTTAGCTCATCAAATTTAATTATGTCACCAAAAAATGGTGGTAACCCACTTACAAATATTTGTAATGTGTTTTTCATCCTTCATAAATCCAACATACCTCAATAATAATATGTAAAGTTGAAATAAGACTCCAATTCAATTAGAGGAAATATGTTGAGACAATATTGCAAAATATGTTAACTGCAACACTCAATACCTAGGGTTTTGAAAGGATCTCCCTTTTCACCGTCTCATCACGCTCCCATGACATAGCATTAGGGGGAAGGGAAGGGGGGGTGGATGCTTATTTCTCTTTGCAACAATCATTTCATAGAAAAAACAACGCAGTTGATAAGAAGACGTGACATGTGCCCCTATATAAAAAAATGGCCCTTAGCATTAGAAAGAAACATTTTGTAGCTTTTGCCTCATATCTTTTAGGGAAAACAATGCAATCAGCTCGTCCTTATCTCCAACAGGCCCATGAATCACCACTCTTGAAAATCGCCCCTGAGAACCTAGGTGGAACTATGGAGCCTATGAAGTATCATGCAATAATTTGTAATTTTGTGGGACCTTAGCCCTCATAAAATATTTTTATTAACTAGATTAGGAAGAGCTGGATGAATAACAGAGATTTGGATCTCATGTTGGGATCCATAGGTTTATTTACATTTATCTTTAATAATGTGGTAGATTGAGACAATATCTTTTAGGGGGGTCCCTACTTCATGAAATCAATGGGTCTCTTCATGAAACCCTGGGTCCCTCGGTTCAACCCTAAGAAGGAATATTTTTCCTATTTTCCAGTGTGGATCAGACTATAATCCCATCCTCATGAGTATTGGGATCCAAACATCCTACCTCATATTGGCAATAAAAATTGGGAACTTTTTCATGCTATCTAATATTAAGAAAATGAGAGATACACAACATATGCCAGAATTTATGTGTATCTAGACCTTTCCAAACCATTTCCAACAAGAATACTTTCAAGTAGTGAGGATTGAGAGAAACCAATAGACTATGATAAAATACCTTTTTGGTGTCACTATTGTAATGAATATGGCCACCTTTTCAAATAATTCCCTACAAATCCACCCCAATCATCAGAATCAAGAAATTTTCCTACCACTCAAGCTCCCCCTGAAAATGATTTCACCATAGTGTCAAGCTGAAGGAAAGCTTCTAAAATATGTGAATAAGGTTCGTCCTTGCATTGCGATCAAGGAAAAAATAGATACACGATTCTTTAAAACATGGAGGAGGAGAATGTGAATCATCAAGATGCACCATCTAATGATCCTCCTCAAGAGACACCCACCCAAGGGAACAAGCCCAATAAAAAAATAAATTCAACTACATAGCGTCAAGATCCCAGTCTGAAGGAAAATATTGACATCCAAGATATCCCGACTCCAGTGGAGGAATAATATTTAATCGATATGGAACTGAAAAGAATGGATCTTCAGAAAATTGCAAAGGAATGGGAGCACAAATATCTGGTTAATTTTCCAAAATATTGAATCCAAATGGTGGCTAAAGCTTATCTTCATCATTAGAATTTTCTCCTTAATCGAACTCATACAAATGTGTCAACTCTTCTCCATACTTTTCCTCTTCCTTGCAAGTAATTAAGGATAATTCTGACTAGGATCCTTTAGTTTCATACAAAGAGCCTAAGAAAAATTGGCCACAAAACCAACGATTAACTTCTAAAATACCTAGGTGAAAATGTGGTTAATTCGGGTAGATTCGCTCCCATAAATACTCTCTCTACTCCCATCCACAACTCTCAATGATGACATTCATGTCATGGAATGTTTGAGGCCTAAATGGAAAAGCCAAACAAATAATCCTAAAGAATAAATTCTACAAAGAAAAGTCATATATTTTGTTGCTTCAAAATACTAAATGCACACAGGATAGTATAATAAAAATTGCCAATACTTTATAGAAAATTGTGATATTATCTAGACAAATTGTGATATTCTCACCCAATGTTCCACAAGAGCATGTATGGGTTTATCAATTCTCTGGAATCCATCCATATCCATTCTCAAAGACACATTTTCTCTTCCTAGAACCCTATCATCCTACTTTCAACCCATGGACTCCTCCCAATGTGGTACAATATCTAATTTCTATGGTACTAATTCCCCTCCTAAAAAGTGATATTTCACTGCTAATATTTCAATAATTGCTCACCTAGTTAGCCCTCATCATTGGGTCATGGAAGGATACTTTAATCTTATATGTTCCATACAAGAAAAAAAATGAGGTGTTTGAAGTTTAGAAGAAGAGGTCTCTCTCTTAAACTCATTTATTGATGACTCCATGTTGACATATATCCAACCCTTAAATGGAATTCACATTTGGAACAATAGTGTTATAACATCATTTTCCACCTCTGTATACTTGATGATCTGAATTATGGCCTTAGGCAGCCATTTCTTTTTAGACTTGGTCCTTCATCTAAAAAATATTATTTTTAATTATATATGCAACTTTGCCCTAAAAAATGTGTGCACATGCGGGTCCATCTATACCCAACCTGTGTATATACTTTGAAATATGAAAAAAAATATCAAAATCCACATTTTTTGGGTGGGGTTTATAGCTTACATCGGAAGCCTACCTACAACAGCCCGTGGCCTAACTGTATACCAATTGAAACAACTATTTTGGGGTGGTATAAATACACCTTATGGGAAGGCCTATAGGGGGAGGAAAGATAGGATATTGATATTATAGCCATTTTTTCCTTGATAAAATCAGATGTATGCCTGTGCCTCCTACACTCCCAGATTGTGGAAACCCTTATTTTCCTCACATGGATGTTCATTCCTCTTCTATGACATCCATGTGCACACATTTAGAAGGAGATTTTTGAGGCTTGGGTTGGACGAATCCGGAGGACATTTTCACTTGGAGCCGTTGCTGAATTAGGTGGTATTCCTCCACACATATTTACATTCATCAATAAAGAATCTATGTCTTGTTCTTGATATTCATGATCTTTATGATTTATACATGACTATGATATTATCATGAATGTTTTCATGCATTTATGCTTATATTCTTATATGATCTAACGCTAATATCTTGAACACAATTTGTATTATCACTAGTATATGTGCTTTTCTTGAATGAGCTGTAGGTTTTGGAGCACTAGGAGAAGCACATGGTTTGAACCCAGCGAGATCGCCTTCAAACGTAGTACCTATGGTTAGTACTCCTTCTTCCCATTTTACTAGTTTACGCATTAGGACTACAAGTTTGTATGCTTCTTATTGTTTTGTGCCTCTTGCTCTGTAGGGGTTCTCAACCCATAACCCTACGGTGTATTATCCCATAATAGAATTGGAAACTCCACCAGGGATTACATTCTCGTAATTCCTTGTTTGGGTTGTTTGTCTCTGGATCTGGGATTTCTTGTTTGCTTTGTTCTCTTTTCCAATATCTTTGATTCATTTTCAATATGGGTAGAAAGTCTGATCTTCTGGATCAGACCTAAAATTTCAGTTTTTCCTTACTACCTTTTTTATATGTTCTTTCTAGTTTATATATTCAGGTACACACACGTTTTTATCTAAAGAAACACGCATATACACATGTTTCCTTGAGTAAAGTCACTTATATACGCAGGTCTGTTACTGCCAAGCTACGTATTTTTGGTTTCAAATGAATTTTTTGGATTCTAAGTCCAGTGAAGGTTTTTTCCTATTTTTGTTTCCTTATGTTTAATCATTGATGGTCTCAGAGAGTCTTGCTTTTGGAAATTTTTCAGTTTCTTATATTTCTTGGTTAAAAACCTAGTCAACCTAGGGTTTGCCCTTTTTCGTCAACAATCAATTTTTTTGTTTAGGATTAAGGCTTCTTACTAAAGTTCTTGATTGTTCTGATCATTCGGAATAATGAATTCTTAATTTCATACCCAAACTTTATACTTTTCCTTTTCTTTTCTTTCATTGGCTTTCTTGGTTTTTCTTGGTTTCTGAGAAAGTTACTTCTTGCAATCTTGAAGTGTTTTCTTGGTTTTCTTTAAATTTTCTTTCTTGTTGAAGTTGATGTGTTGTTGATCAGGTCAATTTGTTTGAGTTTGTAGCCTCTTTCCACTTGTTAAGTCTTATCATGTTTATGATTTCTATGGCTTATGGAACTTGAGGTCCTTTTTGCTCAATTTTGTGATCTGGATATCTTTTGGTATTTTTTTCTTTCTCAAGAACCCTTTGCATCCTTAAAAGGGAAAAAGAAAAAAAACATATTTATGTGCCTTTTCTTTTTCTTTTGGTTTTGTTTTTTAGGCCTCCTTATCCTTTTTGAGCAAGTGCCAAGTTTTTCATCTAGTTGAATTTGCTTGATTTTGGGAAAAGGTCTTGTTTGAATTTTCCCCTCTTTATGTCAAGTTTTTGACCTCTTTGATGGGAAACACACTTGCTTCCTTTTATAGTAGTCCTATAATCTTACATTAGACATTTGTAGTTTTCATTACGATAGTTGCAGTCTAAGTAGTTTTATTATTTTTGTAGATTTTGAGTGTGTGAGCGTGTATTTTGGAAAGAGAAAAGAAACACTTTTTTCTTTCATTAGTTTGTTCATATTTCCCTTTGTAGAAATCTCTTTCATCAAGGAAAAAAGTTGCATTTCACATGTAGCTAGGTTTCTATTGATTTCTTCTCACATCCATAACACCATAAGTTTCACTTCCATCTCACCCTTGACTTAAGAAAAACCATTAAAATCAAGCAATAAAAACAAAAATGAACTAGAATTTTTTGATTTTATATTAAATACGTCAACTAGTATAGGTCATTAACGCCTTGGAATAGGTGTGTGGAGAGTTAAATCTCCAAGACCACTCTGAATTTAAACTTAGAAGTTTATTAAAAGAGTGAAATCCAGCACCGTTAAGTTGTTCGGGAAAGCTCTCCTAAAAAGGGATTCAAGCACGAGGGTGAGTGAAAGAAGGGAAGAGAGATACCCCCTCTCTTGCTTGTCGGATCTCGACCAAATATTGTTCCGCCCGATTGCTAATACGAATTGGTAACCTTAGTTTTCATTCCTAGGTATCACATAGATGACTGTGGGGGTGAATACCCATGGTACCTAAGGCAGATGTTGCATCACATTCATTAGTACTTGTGGAGGGTGCCCTTGCAAAGCTCAGGTACTTGCACCAACAAAGGCTTTTGCCTGGATGTCAGCATAAATTATTTTGTTACCTTCGCCAGTAGGCCTAGGGCATAATTACCTCAAAATATTTTTGAAAGGTCCTTATATATTCACTTTCTTATATTTCGATATCTGGTCCTAATGACCCGAAGTGGAAATACCTGAAAGTAGCTTGATTGGTTGAACCTTTAGGGACATTTCAAAGAGTGCTCCTTTCTCCTAGACTTCCATAGCTTTACATTTTTTTAGTTTGTACAAGTTATCTTAATAATTAAAGGTGGCTAGTTGATCAATTCGTCAATCTAGGAGGCTTCGTGGGCTCTCACTTGCAGTGTCGAGCCTTCTCATAGAAGGCACAGGAGAAACTATGTTAGTGATTTTCAATCAGTAGCAGTGAAAGCATCAAAGAGTGATCCTTCGCTTGGGGCTATAGTTTCACAGGGTGGTCCTAGTGTAAGCCATGATTTGGACAAGAGTACTCATCTCCTTTCTAGGGTTCTTTTTCAGTCAGAAGATGAGGTTGAGGTTGAAGAGATCCCTAAGTCTCCTGTGACTCCTTCTTCACCTCTTTCTCCTAGTTTTCCATATGTTGTATTATACGTTGGGACCCCAACTCACAGGCCAAAAAACCTCACTATTTCTCCTTGCGGGACACCAAGTGTTATTTCCATGCAATCAACATGCTTTAAATGTAGGATGGGAGTGGACTTGACACCACTATCATGCTCCAACCTTGAGGTATGGTGAAAATAGAACACGATGCATCACTGAAATCCCACCCCAGGATTATATGCAATATTCATTAAGGGCATTGAAAACTTGGGCTATTGAACTGCCATCCATATCCTGGGGTCTAAGGTCCTAAGAGGCCAACACTTGACACTAGGAAGCCAAATTTCAAGAGAGATGAGGGGTGGTTGGAAATTATCTAATTGGAATTCATTCCTAGATCCCTTTGTTGTTAAGAAATTCATCTAAGGAGTTGTATTTCTACCTAACATGGAAGAAGATGATAGCTTCTTAAATGTTAGGTCCATATAATACTAGTTGAGCCCCCATAATGTACCTGTGTTCCCCAATTCATCCTCCATATTATATTTTTATGCCCCACAGAAACCAACTATTTTTATTATTGTGCTCTTACATTATTATTATTATGTAGGCCCTAATTATACTTTGACCCTTTAAACTCCTATACATACAAAGGAGGTGTTTTCATTTGAATCATCCAAGAAATTGTTCATTTATTTGATGTAAAGGGAGTTTACCCCCTCGAAGTGGCTTATTATCTAGTCATTAATAAATATTTTATTATGTTTATGTGCTATTTTTTATCTGGATACTGTTAGCTCCCTGTAATTTGCAATATTGGAAAATTCAAACTATAGAGAGAACACTATTTCAACCACTTTGGGATTCTAGGATCTAGCCCTCCTGAATCTTGAGAAGGATCTCTCCAATAAAGTGCAAAGATTGATTTATCTTTAAGGCTTTTGGGTAATGATATTAGGCTAGTTATGAAGGCCAAGGTTTTTGTTTGTTTTTGGATGGTCGAGCATGATTATTATTTGGGTGGAAAGTCCTAAATGGAAATAGTTTCAAAGGTGTGAAGTTGCAAGCAATCAGAACAAGCTTTGGCTGATTAGATAGATATAACGCTGGTTTTTAGTCCATTGGGCTTTGGAGTCATAATAGGGCTTTTAATTGTGAAACAATTCAAGAGTGATCCAAGGGGCAAGCCATCTATATCACAAGATTTTTGAGATAAAATGATGGAATGGAAACAATAAAAGTGTTGGAGGGGTGGAAACTGATAATAATTTCAACAAGGATTTATAGTAAGTCCAAACAAGAAAAAGCCTTTAAGCAACTGTTTAAAACCAACCAAAGGGCAGGGCTCACCATAACACTCTTTGGACAAGCTCGTATTAAAGAAAACTTAATAGACAAAACAATCTAGTAATCCGCATAATTACCTTCGAAAAGTATGAAAACAGATAAGAGAAACAAAGTGTAACTTAAGATCAGATAAGATACTTTTAAATCTAGTCTTCTTTCAGCAAACACTTAGGGAAACTTTCAAAATTACCTTTGGAGAATAGAAGCTAGAAACAGGGAAAACCATCACTTTTCTAGTCTAACTTTAATAAGCAAATAATGAAAATAACATTCAAGAACAATGTTTAAAGCAAACAGTAGGACGAGGGAACGCCAGCATTCCTAACTGCTTAAACTGTATTGAATCATTCCTAAATAAACAAATTGGAGGAAAACATTGAGATAAAGCTTATCAGTCAGAGAAGGGTACTATAAACAGTAAGTCCTAACTCTATGCCTGTTTTTATTTATCAGAGAATAATGGACAATATGGCATACATGAGAGGAAAAAAAAATAACAAAGAAAGAAGCACTTCGCCAGTGATATAGACCAGGATCCCAAGAAACAGTTTGTATATTGAAGTCAAACCAGTTACATCTTCAAGTCCAATGTTTCAGTTCAGCAATCATCTTCACTACTTAGCCTAACTTATGTGACTATAAACAGAGCTTCAAGAGCCTTTGAACACTATTTACAAGTAGAAATTTCGAGCACAAGTATATTTAAAAGTTCTGCAACCAACATTTACAATGAAATCCTCAATAAGATTTTATTGAAGGATGAGGAGGTCGAAAGAGAAAAGATCTATGAGTCCAATTAATACAGTTAATGGTTCTCAGCCTTTGAGGGGCTCAATGGAGAAGTTTACAAATATTTTCCTGTATTAATTGGTTTATATTAAGTATTTAAGCTCGGTGGGATGATTTTGTTGACTTTGAGGCTCTGTGTCATCTCTGTAGTAACTCAACAGATATTTTGCAATAAGTTCTTCGGCTGAATTAACTGTTCGGCTGTTGTGAGGTAAAAATCCTCTGTTCTGGTCATTACTCGACCTCTATTGAATGCTGTGAGGCCAAAAGTGGCAATATGGTAACTGAGAAGAATCAATGAACCTCTGATGTGGTAGTGGAGGCATCCTCTGTCTGATAAATATTTTTGATTTGTCTTTAACTGTGTTTAATTCAATGGATTAGGCTTTTGATTTTCGATCTTAGCCGTAATCCACCCAATCTGCGTAATTAATCCTTAATTTCTTCGGTTCTACTGTGGTTAGGTCTTTGACACTGATACTCTTTGATTTGTTTTAATTCTGTGTGTCTTGTTGATGTGCAGGTGCCGCAGAGGGTTCATATGGCATCAATGTTCATGATGCACTGATGAAACATGATGTCGAACCTTGTGGAAATATTTTTCTTTATGCACAGAGGCATGGGGGATCGTCATCCCCGACCTTTGGTTTTCCTTTAATATAATGGAAAAACCATTAAAACCTGCAAAATACCCAAAAAATGTTATAAAATCTTGCATATTTAAGGTTTAACTTCTTCAGAGGCTGCGTGTTAGGTCACAGCCGTTGGATGAAAGCATCCAACGGTGGAGATGTGCTTGCAGGGGTCAGATAGAAGGTGGTTGGAAGAATGGCACAGAGGATTAAGTTCGAGCCGTAGATTTGTTTTGATCAATGGTCAAGAAAAATTGGGGAAATAATAATGTGAAGGGGTCACATGTACTATGTAAATGGCGAAAAATGTGAAGAAATACTAAGGAAAAGGGAAAAATCCCTTTGGCAGAAGAAATCTATTTGAAATGAAATTTGGGATTTCACAGATGATTGTGAGCCGTCGGATCTCATTGGAGCCTGAGATCAATGGCAGAGATTGCTCGTTGAAAGCCCTTGAAGTATGGTAGAGGGCGATAGTGTAAGGGGATATTAGACCTGAGCTGTTGATCTGTAGAGATCAACGGTGGGGAGCGTACGCGATACAATATAATACATAATGAGGAAAGTGGTTTCGGAGGGAAAAACATCTGATTTCATGTGGTGATAAGGCGGGTAGACGGTATTGCCTTTTCAAATGTGATATGCATCCCCGCCCGACACGTGGCATCAAAAAATAGCTTATATCACATGATTTTGGGGAATTAATGCTCGTGCTTAAAGTTACACGATATGGAACGTCAGCTGTTAGATCTGGGGCCTCAGATCGAATGGTGGAGAGTGAGCGTGAAATCGGCAAGATGCGCGGGCAGAAGCAGGAAGGGCGGTTTCAATCTGAGCTGTTGGATCAAGGATTGGACGGCTGAGATTAAATCTGAAGGGAGGCAGGACCCATAGGGGTCGGGCCTGTCAGGGTTAATATGGGCCGTCAGATGTAAAGGATCAATGGTCAGGATTGAAAATTGGTTTAAACGAAATAATTCACAAGGCATAAATTTTTTTAATAAGGACTGTTGATCTACAGAGATAAACGGCTGTGATTGTCTGAAAAAAATTATGAAGCAGGGTGTATAAAATTTATCCAAAGTCGGGAGGATCGATCTGGACTGTCCAATCTTGACACATGGATAGCCCGAATGCAATCGGGGCTTTGGAAATTGGCGGGGCAATGAACATGGGGGGCACCGAAGCGATTAAATATGGGCCGTCGATCTGCAGATCAGATCAATGGCAGAGAAGGGTTCCGACCAATGAACGAGCGGGACCCTTTGTAATATATAAAAACCAAAAAATAACGAAATACAAAGGTTTATGGCTTGGGGCGGGTTATATATATGTGGCTTTGGTGCCCGATTGCAGAGCCTGTGGATATATGGAAAACGCAAAGGGACTGAGGCTTTATATATATATAAGGGCCAATCAACATCGAGAGGAAAGAGCGGGATTTTCAATCTACCAATTTGGAATTCTCTAATGCGAAAGTGTATGGACCATTGATTGGGGAGATGAATCGATGGTATTTCTATTAAAAAACGTTACATCGGCACATTTAGTTAAAACCATAGGAAGAGGGGTTTTTATGTATTTACAAAGGGAAAGAATGATCGAGAATGGTTTGTATAATATGTTAAGCGCTCGATTGCAGGCCCAAGGGTTATATGAAGCGGCAAAAAGGCTGAGGCTTATAAACAATGGAGCCAATCGGCATCGAAGGTTTATGAAACAAAAAGTGTTGCGCTCATGGAAAATGCTCTGATGCGATAAGTGCTTTCAGCATTTAACTCTTGGTCTTTCCATAGAAAACAAGGGATCGGGAGTTATGTATAAGAGGGCCAATCGCATCGGAAGTTTTATAAAGGCCAAAAGACCTGCGTTCTTTGTTTTTTTCCGATGCGATAAGCGTCGAAAGGGTTCAGCACTTGGTTCTAGCACCAGGGCATATGTGGGGAAGCGGTTTAGGTCTTAGCCCAAAAGGGCTTAAGTCCATAGTCAAAAAGATTTATTTTTTATGAAAATTTTCAAAGTTTTTGATGGATTTGGGGTTTCGGCAAAGTCTAAAAATGATTTTTAAACTTTGTAAAAGGATTTTCATGAAGGGAAGAAGGGAAATCATGAAAAATAGAAGAATTTCATGGGGGAAAAAGGGATAATATGAAGGTTAGTTTGAGTGGAGGAGGAGAAAATGAGATTTTTGCAGCAGTCTTTTCTTCATGGAAAGCAATAGAATTTCAGAGTTTAAAAATGGAAACAACAGTGAAGATTAAACAAAGGGCATGATGTCTTCATGAGTCTTTAAGAGATAACATTTTTAGCAATAAAACTTGTTTCTTGAAGGCTCAAAAAAATGATTTAGCCACCTTTTTATATGAAATTTTTTATAGGTGGCTAACAGTGGCTCCACTTGGGGATGATGCCTTCTTGAAGGCATCAAGAACTTCAGACTTGCATTCTATGGGAGGCTGATCAGTGCCTCATCCAATGAGCTTATTTTTTCTTCATTTGGATGATCTTCTTTTGCTCTGAAAATGTTAACAGCCATGAAAAATAATGGATTTTCATCTACACACGCTTTCTACCTACCCAATCCTACTGATCTAACATTTTTTCTTCTTTCAGAGAGCACTTGGATTGGCAGACTCTTTACAACATTCTATTCTTTTTAAAACAAGAAAATAATCTAATTCTACTTCTTATTTCTCCATGAACTCAGATTAAACAGTTGAGTTCATATTGCTTCTCTACCTAATCTAATATCTGTTAGGATTAAACAGTCTAACAGATTTTATTATCTAACTTCTAAAACAGAAATTTAAAAGCATACAAGTCAGGATTGAATAGTCTAACTTGTTTCTAATCTATGGCATATAAAACAAGCTACACATAGGCATTATTTTTGCAGAAAATTAAATAAAAAATGGAAGGCTTAAGATTTGAAATTTCTCAGCACATCCTTCTCTTTCTTCAGCTCTGTTTTTTAATTCTATTTGAGTTTTCTTTCCTTGTTCTCTGGTTCAGATTTTAGGCTTATTAGAACTAGTTTACTTGTATTTTTGACTCATGAATTGAACAGATTTGAGTCACTCTTCTTTTTGAAAACTGAGGTTCGGATTTTAAGCTTGTTTGAACCTTTAATTTATAGCCTAATCTACCTAACTGATAAGCCAAGATTAAAATGTTTGGAAAATTGAATTCACTAACCTATCAACAGTAAATTTAAAACTATTAGTCATGATTAGGCTGTATGACTAACTAGGAGTGTGTTTTTCAAGAGTGGAATTTAAGCTTGCACACTTTCATAATTTTCAGGTATGGGGTTTTACCTTTATTGTTTTTACAATTCTGCCCTCTTTTCTCTTTTCATTGTTTTTGTATTTTTTATTTTTCTAAATTTGAATGCAATGATGGGTGAAATATTTATAATGAGAAAAAAGATAAAAAGGCTTCCAAAACATGATAGGATCAAGAGAAGTAATGTTTAAGCATCCTGCCATTGACAGGACCTCCAAATAGTTAAGCTCCATTCAACTCTTGCAAGAAAAAGGCATTGTTACCAACCGTTGAATGTATGAGATAAGGGCCAAGCCATAAGTTGTCAAATTTTCCGTGCTTGCCCTTGTCTTCTCTCCTTGAGTCCCACTTTAAAACTTTGTCCCCAAAATTGAAATTGCTGGCCTTTGTTCTTCTATCAAAAATTATTTTGATGTTGTCTTGCTTTTGTAATGCTTTGTTATAAACCTCCTCTCTGGTTTGTTGAAGGTGAATGGTCTGATTTATCCTTCTGATCATGTCATTATCTTAAGACTGCAATTCTTGAAACAACTTCATAACTGGTACACCAAGGCTGGTTGGAAAAATTGCATTAGTACTGTTAGGAATATGTAATTTTAGCAGATTGGTAAGACTAAAACTGCAGAAGCAACAATTATTTCAACCAACTTTGGGATTCTAGGATCTAGCCCTCCTGAATCCAGAGAGGGATCTCTCTATGAATGAGTTTAAAGATGTGATCTTTAATAGCTAAAATAGTGATATTAGGCTAGTTATGAAGAGCTTGGGTTTTTTGTTTGTTTGTTTTGGTTGGGCAAGGATATGATGAAGGTGAAGGAAGTTTCAAAATGAAGGGTGAAGGTGTTTGCAGGTGAAGGAATGATTTGGCTGATAGGAAGGAAAAGACAGTTTTAACCCATTGGGCGATGGAGTCATAGGAGGATTTTAATTGGACAACAAGGTTCAAGCAGGATCCATGGGGCAACTCACTTATGTCAAAGGATCTCTTAAGGTGATTTTATGGAATGAAACATATAGGAAATGAAGAAAAAATAGTTGAAAATGTAGCGAAACAACCTAAGATCAAGTAAATTCTTTTAAACTATCTTGCTTCAGCATGTACTTTAAAGAAAAACATAAGAGTATTCTGAGATTAGGTTGGTACCTTTAAACTAGCCTGCTTTGAAGTACTTTCAATTAGAAAACATTAAAAAATAGTTGAAAAGCTTAAGATCAGGTAATTGCTTTTAAACTACCCTGCTTTCAGCATATTCAATAAGGAAAACATAAAAGTATTCTGAGATCAGGTCAATACCTTTAAACTAGCCTGCTTTGAAATAATTTCAGTAAGAAAACATTAAAAGACAGTTGAACAGCTTAAGATCAAACAAGTGCTTTTAAACTATATTGCTTCAACATGTTCAATAAGGAAAACATAAAAGTATTCTGAGATCAGGTTAGTGCCTTTAAACCAGCTTGCATTGAAGTACTTTTAATAAGAGAACATTTACAAAACAGTTGAAAAACTTAAGATCAGGTAAGTGTCTTTAAACTACCTTGCTTTCAGCATATTCAATAAGGAAAACATGGATAACAGTGACAAAGAGATATTTAGATCAGGCAAGTGCCTTTAAACCAGCCTGCATTGATGTACTCTTCAAAGAGAACGTTCAAATGAAGAAAACATAGACAATAAAGCTTTCAGTAAGAGTAGGGTACTGTAGAAACTAAATCCTAGCTCTATGTTTGCTGCTCTTTATCAGAGAAAGCGAACAAAGTGGAAACATTAAACAAAATAACAATTGACAGTGAGGAACACATCACCATTGACAAAAATCAGGATCCCATAACTCAGCAGCTTGTATTTGATGTTCAAACCAGTTACAATCAGCAAGTCCGGTGGGTCTCTATGACTTCAAACTTCTCATATCAGCTTATGTATCTTTAAGTTGCAAACAGGGCATCAGTAGCTTCAGAATAACTATTACATGCATTCAAATGTCCAGAGACCAACATTTTCTCATTGTTTACAGAAGTATTTATAGAAGAATGAGAAGGTGGGAGGATTTCCCATGGGCCAAGTATCATTAATTATGCAATCAATCCAATCTCTGGCCTTTGAGAACTAGGCAAGGCATAAGGCGGGGATGTAATCATTCCTAACTCTATTTCCACCTTTCGAAGCCTAATGATTGAAAAGATCTGCTTCTGGACTATTCTTTAATCCTTTAAAATAGTTTTGCCGACAATTTAGAGATAAGATCCTCGATTAGTATTAATTGGTCGGCGGCCTTTGATTTTTTGTGAGGCTGTAGGTGCCTTTAGAAGCTGGAGAAGGTTCAATTAGCCTCTGTTTTGGTGTCGAAGTAACTCTATAGCCATTCTTTGCGTTGAAGTCCCCGCAGGAGTAACTCTGTAGCCATTCTTTGCATTGAAGTACCCACAGGAGCTCTTCAGCTGCGTTTGAGACAAATATCTGATCCTGATCAATAAATTCAGCCTCTAATTGAATACTTTGAGGCATAGGTGGCATTTAAGTAACTAGAGGGATCAATTTTCCTCAATTGCGGTGGTGGAAGTGCTCCTATCGATAAAACCCTTAAAATATTCTTTAAACTGTGATTTAAATCGGGGATTAGGATTTTGATAACCGTCTTAGCCGTAATTCCCATGAAACTGTCTCTAATCCTCTGTTCTGATACATTTTTGGTCTTCGGCACTGATACTCTTTGACTGTGCCCCTTTCATGGTGTTTTTGCTAGTGTGCAGGGATGCGCAGGGTTTATAAGGCATCCATGCCTGAGAAATCACTGAAACAACGTGCAAGTGCACCCTATGGAGGATTTTCTTCGATGAATCGAAGACGGGAGGGTCGTCACCCTCTGCCTCTGAATCTTATTTGAAAATTGCGAGAAAATGATAAAAAACCATGCAAAATATGAAAACTATTAAAAAATCCTGCTTTTATAGGTTGACTGCAGCGGAGGGCGTGCAAGGATATCAGAGCCATTGGATGGCATCATCCAATGATAAAGATTGATCGGGAGCGATCGTGGAATGGGTGAAAGAAGGATTAAATCATAGCCATCGATCGGGCAGAGATCGACGGTTGAGATTAAACGAGGCGGTCAGAGGAGAAGGATGAATCTGAGCCGTCGATCGCGCAGAGATCAACAGTCAGGATTGGGCAATGGAAAATCAAATGGAGAGATCGGGCGATGAATTGTGGGCGATCGATCTACAGATCAGATGGATGAAGGAGATTGATTTGCCACAATACGATGGCGCAACTATCATGTGCACACCTTCGCTAACCATTGAGCAACTTCGGCGAGCGATCACTGTTGGATCAGTGGGCCCAGATCGGACGGTCCACAGTGATATTGCTGGGCGTCCTCGTCCGAATGTTAATGCGCCGATGGATGGTGTTTTCGCAAATAGTACAAGGGACGCTGTCAAACAACGTATGGAATTGCCGCCATCGCAACCGCCTCTCCACCAAGAGCAGCGATAAAAGCCACGCCATTTTGGGAAAATGACGACGATCAGGTCCACAGGAGGTACGCCCGCATTCATCTCACGATCTATGGATTAGAATCCAATCTGCCGATCGCTTCCACAATTTGCACTACGGAAAATCAATAGAATGACTTATTATTTTAAATAAATATCGTACGTTTTAATGGTTTGCTAAGAAATATTTATTAAACCTGATAAGTTTACCGATCGCTTGAAAGGCGCCATTACCATGCCGCTAGGATGTATGTAAGCGTAGAATAGCTAGGGACTTAGCCCAAAGGGGCTTAAGCCCAATATATATAAACAAATGGGATTTTTGTAGTTTTTTCATGATTTTCAAAGGTTTTGAGGGTTCCGATAAGGTTAAGAGAGAGTCTTAAAACCTTATAAGGGGGGATTTTGATGAGGGGGAAAGGGGAGAAACATGAAAATTAGGGATTTTCATGGGAAATGAAAGGGTTAAAAAGAGGTTAGTTTGGAAAAAGGGGAAAAGGGAAAAAAGGGTCTTGCAGCAGTATTTTGACCTTGGAAATCAACAGGATTTATGAATGGGGAATGGGCATAGGAGTGAAGATTAAGACAGAAACAAGAGGCCTTCAAGAGTCTTCAAGAGCCAAGAATTTTTAGCAATGAAATTTGTTCCTTGAAGGCTCAAAAACAGATTTAGCCACCTTTTGGTATAATCAAATTTTACAGGTGGCTAACAGTGGCTTCACTTGGGGATGGTGCCTTTTTGAAGGAATCAAGAACTTCAGACTTGCATTCTCTGGGAGGCTGATCAGTTGCCTCATCCATTATACTTTCTCTGGGAGGTTGACCTATGCCTAATCCATTGGGCTGCTCTTCCTTTGCTGGGATGATCTTCTGAAAACATATTAGCAACCATGAAAACAATGGATTGTCATCAATACAACTTTCTACCCACCCAATCCCACAGATCTAACATTTTTTCTTCATTAGAGTGCACTTGGATTGGCAAACTCTTATTCACAACATTTTATTCTTTTGAAAGCAAGAAATCTAATCTATTTCTACTCCTTCTTTCTCTCTGAACTCAGATTAAACAGTTGAGTTTAGATGCTTCTCTGCCTATTCTACCATCTAGTGGGATTAAACTATCCAACAGATCTTATTCTCTAATTCTACAACAAAAATTTAAAAACAGACAAGTCAAGATTAAGTTGTTTGACTTGCTGTGATCTATGGCATAAAAAAAAGCTGCACATAGACATTATTTTGCAGAAAAAATAAATCAAAATGGAAGGCTTGAGATCTGAAAATTTCTCATCATGGCCTTCATCCTTTTACAGCTCTGTTTTGACTCTTTTTGAGCTGTTCCTTCTTTATTCTCTGGTTCAGATTTTGAGTTAATTAGAACCAGATTTATATCTTTTTGACTCAAAAAATAAAACAAACTTGAGTCATCTCTTACTTGGAAACTTTGATTCAGATTTTGAACATGTTTGAACCTTTCATTTCTATCCTAATCTGTCTACTGATAAGCCAAGATTAAAAATTTTGGGCAAATCAAATTCACTATCCTATCAGCAGAAAATTTAAAACTAATTAGTCAAGATTAGGCTGTTTGACTAACTAGATGTGTGTTTTGCAGGAGTGGCACTTAAGCTTGCACACTTTCAGAATTTGTTTCTCTTTTTGGTATGGGGCTGTACCTTTCTTGTTTTCATAATGTGCCCTCTTTTCTTTTCTATTTATTGTTTTTTTACTTTTGATTTTTCTACCTTTGAATGCAATGGTGGATGAGATATTTATAATGGAAAAAGGAAAAGAAGAATTTTCAGAAAAAGTCAAGGATCAAGAGAAGTAATGTTTAAGCATCCTGTCATTGACAGGACCCCCAAATAGATCTGTGCCATCTAACTCTTGTAGAAAAAAGGCATTAGGACCAATGGTGGACTGGATGATGTAAGGACCTTCCCACAAATTGTCAAATTTACCATGTTTACCCTTATCCTCTCTTTTGGAATCCCATTTGAGTACCTTATCTCCAATTTTGAAAACGCAAGCCTTTGTTCTTTTGTCGAACAACTTCTTTATGTTTTCTTGCATCTTCTGAGCCCTATTGTAAACCTCTTCCCTTGTCTGCTGGAGATATATTGTCTAACTGATCCTCCTAATCATGCTATCCTCTTCTGACTGTATTTCTTGGATCAATTTTATTACTGGTACACCTAGGCTGGTAGGAAACACTGCGTTAGCTCCATAAACAAGCTGGTAAGGGGACATTCCAATGGACTTTTTTGTGGTCAATCTGTCTGCCCACAGAGCATGCACCAACTTGTTATGCCATGATTTTTTGTTCTCTTCAAGTAGCTTCTTGATGATGGTCACCAAAATTTTATTTGATGATTCTGCTAGCCCATTACCTTGAGGGTAGTAAGCAGTAGAATGACCAAGTGTAATCTGGTACCTGTGACAAAACTCAATCATATTTTTAGAACAAAAAGCAGTAGCATTATCAGTAATAATCTTCCTAGGGCATCCGAATCTAGACAAGATATGGTCTTCAAGGAATTTTATAATGACAGAATCTGTGGCATTCCTAGAAGGGATGGCTTCAATCCATTTTGTGAAGTAGTCAGTGGCTATGAGAATCCATTTGCGTTGGGCAGATGAAGCAGGATGGATTTCCCCTATAAAATCTATGCCCCACTGTTGAAAAGGAGCTTCAACAGTGATAGGTTGTAATGGTAAGGGAAGAAGTTTTCTTTTGCCTTCAAAAATTTGGCATTTGTGACAGGCAACTATCATTTTATGGACATCCTGAAAAAGGGTGGGCCAGTAATAGCCAGCTCTAAGGATTTTATTAGCTGTGGTTTTCCAGTAAAGATGGCCTCCACACTCTCCTTCATGGAATTCATATTTTATCCTTTCTGCATCAACTTCAGGCAAACATTTAAGCAATAAACCATCATCATTTTTCCAATATAAACGTTCATTTAAAACACAATAGTTCCTAGCTTTCAACTTTAAAAACCTTGCCTTTGTTTTTGATGAATCAGGAGGAGCATTAAGATTTGTAAGCACATACAAGATATTAGTGTACCAAGGTGAGTTTTGAAACTGCTCTTCAACAGTGGGAGTAGGTAATTATTCCTGTTCATCCAAGGCATCTACCATGTTAATGTCAAGGGCTTGTAGATTAGATTCAGCCATTAATTGAGCTAAGCCCTGACCTTTAATAATTTTGGTTGGTTTGATTTCCAAATCATACTCTAATATAGCAGCAATCCATTTGCCTCTCTTTCCATTTGGGTCTTGTGACAAGATGTCTTTTACCACTGTATTAGGTACATAGGAAATGATGTGGGAATGTAAAATATACACCCTGAAGTCCTTTAAGGCCTTCACCAAAGCATAGGCCTATTTTTCCATTATGTTATATTTCAAGGGTGCATCCCTTAAAGCCTTGCTGAAAAAAGCAATGGGTTGTTCCTGTCCCTCTGGGTTTTTCTGCAACAGGACCATTGCCACAGTATTTTCTGAGGCAAAGGAAAAAATAAGGAACTCTTTTGAAAAATCTGGGCTAATTAGGACTTGTGCTCGGGTGAGTGCATGTTTTACCAATTCGAAGTATTTCTTGGTTTCTACAGTCCACTTCACTCCTACTTCTTTCTTGAGCATATTAGTCATGTTTCTAAGGAGCTCTGCTAAGTTGGGAATAAACCTCCTCAAGAAGTTAATCTTTCCAATAAAGGACTGCAATTCTTTTATGTTCCTTGGTTGGCTAATCTGTAGTATTCCATCAACTCTATTTGGATCTATTTTAATCCCTTCTTCTGATATGATATGGCCAAGGAGTTTACCTTCCTGAAGGCCAAACACTGTACTTTTGGGATTTAAAGATAACCCAAACCTTCTGCACTTTTCAAGGACCTTTCTTAAATGTTTTAGATGCTCTTCATCAGATTTGGAATAAACTGTTATGTCATCAAGGTAAATTACAATGAAGTGCCCTATATCCTCTGGAAATGCAATGTCCATGGCCCTTTGGAAAGTGGCCCCAGCATTCATTAATCCAAAAGGCATTTTCACATACATGAAAGTGCCCCATGGAGTGGTGAAAGCTATCTTGAGTTGGTCTTCTGGGAGTACTAAAACATGGTTATACCTTGAAAAACCATCTAACAGAGAAATCCTTTTTGAACCAACTACCCTTTGTAGGATGTGTTCCATTTTGAGTAAAGGGTAATTGTCCTTTAGGGAGGCTCTGTTAAGGTTTCTGAAGTCAATGCAGAATCTGATTTCTCCTGTCTTTTTCCTTATGGCTACAAGGTTAGAAACCCAATCTGAAAACATCACAGGTACAATGATTCCTGCCTCATGCATTTTCTTAATTTCCTTTTCCACTAGAGGCAGTTGTATTGGATTAATCCAACGCATTTTTTGCTTAAAGGGTTTTTGGTTTTCTTTCAAAGGGATCTTGTGCTGGATGATTTCTGTATCGTAGGCTTTCAAGTCTTCATAGCTCCAGGAAAACACATCGAAAAAGTCTTTAAACAGGTCAACGTATTTCCTTTTCATGTATGGGGGCAAGGACCTAGCTAATTTAATCATTTTAGGCTGATTCTTAGTGCCTATGTTGCATTCTTCGACCTCAGACTCTATTTACTCTACGGTGGGCTTCTTTGCTACGTCGTTAAAATCAAAGAGGTCTTCTAACGGTGCTAGCCCCCTAGGTATGTTCTTGTCCTTTGATGGCAATAACTCAAAGTATTCGTTTTCTGTGTCCTTGTTTTCTTCAGTATGAGTTTCAAGTTTGTTATTTAACCTGTTGATTTCTACGGTACCAGATGGTTTTTCTTTTTTAGGGGACTTTTTGTGTAGGCAATTCTCATCGGATTTAGAATCCGAATCAGATGACTCAAATTTGTTCCTTCCCAATAGAAAATCCTCTATCTCTTTGTCACCCTCAAAGACCTGCCAATATTTTTCATTATTTGGCATAGATGGTCTAAACTTAATTTGAGTTGTACAGCCTTTGGTTTCAAATGGCGTTAAGCATGTTCTAGCCACAAAAGCTAAATTGTGGGCAGCAATATTACTTTTTCTTGGAACAAAAAACAATTTGGACTCCTCAAAAGTTTTTAAAAGGTCCATGACATCATTTCGGTAAGCTCTAAGTCTGGGATGATTTGTGTTATATTCCCCATTGAATTGCTTAATGACTAGTTTTGAATCCCCATACACATTAATTCTTGTGGCTCCTAAATTTTTTAATAGATGCAAGCCTAAGAGAAGGGATTCATATTCTGCTATGTTATTGGAACACTAAAAGTTTAATTTGCAGGAAATGCTTTTTGTGTGGTTGTTTTCAGTGTTGGTAATCCAGACGCCTGCACCAGCATTTCTCTTAGTGCATGACCCATCAAAATACATATTCCACAGAGGAATATTTTAAGTTTCGTATTGGTTATTGCCTTCAAACACATTAGACTGTTTTGACACTTCGGAGTCGTGTTTCTCTTCCTCCCTATCAACCATTAATCCTGTTAAAATGACTTGTTCACTAGGTGTTTCATCATTATGTTCTATTCTGAAATCCATAATATGTTGTGCTGGGTCTTGTTCCTCAGGATTGTCATGGAGCCAAGCGTGAGGGGCAGTTTGTTGTTTTCCATCTTGGCTTTGTTCACTCTGGTCCGTTGTTTCAGCCCGCTGTTCAAAAATTTCTCTCTCGTTTTCTTCCATGTCTAGAACTGCATTTATTTCTAGCTTTGGGGTCTCTAATTGTTTATCTAAGTCACTATGTTTTGGCTCCGACTGTTTTGTGAATTTATTATTGTAAAAGATAAACGAATTCAGGTCAGTATGGACAGAATAAATGGGGGAATTTTCAGGCTTTTTTGGGCTACTGACCATGAATTTCATGTGTGACTCTCTGTACAGTCTTCTGAGCTGGCCAAAAACAGGGATAGTGGCATATGTCCCATCCATCTGTATGGAAACTTGCAGTTTGGCACCCCATGATCTTGACAACAACATGCCATACTTAGGAGGCACATCAGCCACCACAACATCCATCACCATGCACTTGGCTGGGATTTGGGTCAAATTCACACAAAGGTCTTTGATTAGGTCAAGGCACTTCACTCTGTTGGAATCAAAAGAATATAAATCCTTGTAAGGTCTGGTTATCTCTAATCCTAGCCTTTCCATTATCACCTTTGGCATAAGATTGTGCGAGGATCCAGAGTCATGCATAGCATTATGCAGGATCTTGTCATGAACATTAAAACTCACATAAAAGGGAGGTACAGGTCCCTCTTGATATATACCTTCAATCTTAGGAGCGAAAATGAGCTCTAGCTGGTCATCATTAAGATTGACTGAGTCATTATTGTCCTCAATATTTAAAGCCTTCAAAATTTGGGTCCTATATACATTCTGGGCAGCTAACTCAGTCAGGGGAATAGAGATTCTGATCTTTGAAATTTCCTGCTTAAGGTTGAAAAGAATCTGGTTCTTTGATGAACTTGTCTCAGCCTTACTAGCTCCCAGTCTATTAGCAACATCAACTTACTGATTTGTTCTACTCGTTTTTGAAAAAATGGTCTTAACAGGAGTACTAGCTGAAGTGGTAGTACTACTAATGTCCGCACTCTGTTTTTCATTATTCTGAGTGCCTTTCTCTCTATCTCTATCAGAATTCATAGCTACTATTTTATCATTTTGTTTGACAATTTTAGGCTTGGTTGTAGTGCTGTTTTGTGATGATTTGTCAGAGGTTTTGGTGTTGGGAGTTTGTTGACTATTTTTTCTTCTAAGGTCATATTCTTTTTGAGGCTCTATGATGAAGTTTTCCATGTCCTGAAAATAACTTTCATTATCATCTTTGTTGTCATCATAAAGGGTATGAAAACCTTGTTCCCTATCAAAATGAATCTCAAATTCATCATTATCTACTCCCAACATGTTGATATCATCTTCCTCTGTTATCTCCTCTATTTCCTCAACCTCACTTATATAGTTTTGATGAAAGGGAGGAGTGATCTGTTGATCATCTTCCCTAGGTTTGTTTGGAGGTTGGTTCCTTCTAAAATTCTGATTCTAGTTCTGGTTCTTGTTTTGAGGAGCAGTTTGGTTTTGACTTGCTTGTGCTTTCTTAAGGATGCTCATTTTCTTCATCATCTCCTCCATCATTCTTTCCATCTTTGAGTTGGAAGTAGAAGGGACATTTTCCTCTCTGAAGGATACTCTCTTTTCGGTTTTCATTCTTGCTCTCTTCTCCATTAGGTTGACTTCCACAGAAAGAGCACCCTTTTGCATATCTTCAAGAGTTGCAAAATCTCTCTCCCTCAACTGATAGGCCATCTCAGGATCAAAACCTTCAGGAAACTTGTTTAAAGCTGAGCCTTGTGGAGGTTTTAGTTATGGGGAAAGTGCATTATACACACTATTGAATCTGGTGCAATAAGCTTGCACACTTTCCCCAGTGTCTCTATGGAGATTTTTATAGTCAGAAAGGACTTGGAGAGGGTTTTTATTTACTTCCCATTTGTTTAATAATGTTTTATGGAAGGCTTGTAGATCACGGATACTATGGGGGGTTAAACCTTTGAACCATTTCCTCACTTCTCCCCCTAAGCTTTGAGCAAATAATCTAAGCTTGACAGAATCATCATCAATTTCATTTCTGTCAAAGTAGTCATTCATATTATCCACATGTTGTGATGCAGTTGTAGCATTATTGGCATCATATAATGGAATTTTGGACCAATAGTCTTGTGGAAGATTGACTAATGGTACAGGAAGAACTAGGGGAGCATACCATGCAACCATGGCAGGATGTGGAGGTGGATTCACAGGTGGGTTGACAAAAGGGAAGGTGGGCTAAAGTGGAGTGGTTTGAATAGTGGATGGAGGATTAGTAGATGTGGATGGAACAGTAGTAGATTGTTGAGCTGATCTTGGATGAGAGACACCTAAGTTGTGAAGGAAATGTAAATCAGGAGGTGTGGTTTCTCTGCTACCAAGAGGTTCACCTGTTTCAGGAGATGATAGTGAAGACTTAGAATCTAACTGATCTAAATCACCAAGTGACATAGTTCTAAATGGATTTACTAAGTTAAATTGAGATTGTTGTAGAGCTGAAAGATTTTCAGGAACTGAACTAGCTCTCAAGGGTGACCTGAAAACAGTTGACAATTTAATATTAGGAGATTTCCTAAGGATACCTTCTGGGTTATCAACTACTTTAGGTGTCAGGGTAGGCTCTAGTGTGAATCTTTCTGGGAGCCACTATGCTGTGTTATTAGACCCAAGTAAACAAGAAAATTTCAACCAGGTATGACAATACTTGAGAGGTTAATTAATCTATTTACACAAATCTGAATCCTACAGTCCTCAAACTGACTTTGAGTAATATTAATGACAAGGGTTCTTCCCAGTGGAGTCTTAAGGTCTGTTCAGGATTGTGGAGTCACCAAGTGGAAGTTTTTAGCTCTTTTCAGATGTAAAAGTTTTTATGGTCCACCACCATGTTTATTGGATACCAATCCGAAATATTTTTTAGATATTTCTGAGTTGAGTGGTTGTATGGAAAACTAGAGAGTCTATAAAAGCTGGCCAAGCAAATATGAACTCAAAAATTCCCCAGTGGAGTCGCCAGAAATGTTAGTAGCTGGTGGCTCAGCTAGTTTGATATAGCAATTATTCTTGAACCGAAATCCCTTATTTTCTATGGTTATCCTTAAATGAAGATGATCCTGGGTTTTGTTCCCCAATGGAGTCACTAGAAATGTTAGGAATCTGTAATTTTAGTAGATTGGTAAGACTAAAACTGCAGAAGCAACAATTATTTCAACCAACTTTGGGATTCTAGGATCTAGCCCTCCTGAATCCAGAGAGGGATCTCTCTATGAATGAGTTTAAAGACGTGATATTTAATAGCTAAAATTGTGATATTAGGCTAGTTATGAAGAGCTTGGGTTTTGTTTTGTTTGTTTTGGTTGGGCAAGGACATGATGAAGGTGAAGACAGTTTCAAAATGAAGGGTGAAGGTGTTTTCAGGTGAAGGAATGATTTGGCTGATAGGAAGGAAAAGACAGTTTTAACCCATTGGGCTATGGAGTCATAGGAGGATTTTAATTGGACAACAAGGTTCAAGCAGGATCCATGGGGCAAGTCACTTATGTCAAAGGATATCTTAAGGTGATTTTATAGAATGAAACATATAGGAAATGAAGAACACACAGATGAAAATGTAGTGAAACAACCTAATATAAAGTAAGTTCTTTTAAACTATCTTGCTTCAACATGTACTTTAAAGAAAAACATAAGAGTATTCTGAGATCAGGTTGGTACCTTTAAACTGGCCTGCTTTGAAGTACTTTCAGTTAGAAAACATTAAAAAATAGTTGAAAAGCTTAAGATCATGTAAGTGCCTTTAAACTACCCTGCTTTCAGCATATTCAATAAGGAAAACATAAAAGTATTCGGAGATCAGGTTACTACCTTTAAACTAGCCTGCTTTGAAATACTTTTAGTAAGAAAACATTAAAAGACAGTTGAACAACTTAAGATCAAACAAGTGCTTTTAAACTATATTTCTTCAGCATGCTCAATAAGGAAAACATAAAAGTATTCTGAGATCAGGTTAGTGCCTTTAAACCAGCCTGCATTGAAGTACTTTAATAAGAGAACATTTACAAAACAGTTGAAAAACTTAAGATCAGGTAAGTGCCTTTAAACTACCCTGCTTTCAGCATATTCAATAAGGAAAACATGGATAAAAATGAAAAAGAGCAATTTAGATCAGGCACGTGCCTTTAAACCAGCTTGCATTGATGTACTCTTCAAAGAGAACGTTCAAATGAAGAAAACATAGACAATAAAGCTTTCAGTAAGAGTAGGGTACTGTAGAAACTAAATCCTAGCTCTATGTTTGCTGCTCTTTATCAAGGAAAGTGAACAAAGTGGAAACATTAAACAAAATAACAATTAACAGTGAGGAACACATCACCATTGACAAAAATTAGGATCCCATAACTCAGCAGCTTGTATTTGATGTTCAAACCAGTTACAATCAGCAAGCCCGGTGGGTCTCTACGACTTCAAACTTCTCATATCAGCTTATGTATCTTTAAGTTGCAAACAGGGCATCAGTAGCTTCAGAATAACTATTACATGCATTCAAATGTCCAGAGACCAACATTTGCTCATTGTTTACAGAAGTATTTATAGAAAAATGAGAAGGTGGGAGGATTTCCCAGGGGCCAAGTATCATTAATTATGCAATCAATCCAATCTATGGCCTTTGAGAACCAGGCAAGGCATAAGGCGGGGATGTAATCATTCCTAACTCTGTTTCCACCTTTCGAAGCCTAATGATTGAAAAGATCTTCTTCTGGACTATTCTTTAATCCTTTAAAATAGTTTTGCCGACAATTTAGAGATAAGATCCTCGATTAGTATTAATTGTTCGGCGGCCTTTGATTTTCTGTGAGGCTGTAGGTGCCTTTAGAAGCTGGAGAAGGTTCAATTAGCCTTTGTTTTGGCATCGAAGTAACTTTGTAGCCATTATTTGCGTTGAAGTCCCCGCAGGAGTAACTCTGTAGCCATTATTTGCATTGAAGTACTCGCAGGAGTAACTCTTCGGCTGCGTTTGAGACAAATATCTGATCCTGATCAATAAATTCGGCCTCTGATTGAATACTTTGAGGCCCAGGTGGAATTTCAGTAACTAGAGGGATCAATTTGCCTCAATTGCGGCAGTGGAAGTGCTCCTGTCGATAAAACCGTTAAAATATTCTTTAAACTGTGTTTTAGATCGGGGATTAGGCTTTTGATAACTGTCTTAGCCATAATTCTCATGAAACTATCTCTAATCCTCTGTTCTAATACATTTTTGGTCTTCGGCACTGATGCTCTTTGACTGTGCCCATTTCATGGTGTTTTTGTTGGTGTGCAGGGCTACGCAGGGTTTATAAGGCATCCATGCCTGAGAAATCACTGAAACAACGTGCATGTCCACCCTGTGGAGAATTTTCTTCGACAAATCGAAGACGGGAGGGTAGTCACCCTTCGCCTCTGAATCTTCTTTGAAAATCGTGAAAAAATGATAAAAACGCTGCAAAACACGAAAAACAATTAAAAAATCTGCTTTTATAGGTTGACTGCATCGGAGGGCATGCAAGGAGATCGAAGTCGTTCGATGGCATCATCCAACGGTCAGGATTGATCGGGAGCGATCGTGGAATGGGTCAAAGAAGGATTAAATCCGAGCCGTCGATCGTGCAGAGATCAACGGTCGAGATTGAATGAGGCAGTCAGGGGAGAAGGATGAATCTGAGCCGTCGATCGCGTAGAGATCGACGGTCGGGATTGGGCAATGGAAAGTCAAACAGAGAGATCGGGTGATGAAGTGTGGGCTGTTGATCTGCAGATCAGATCGACAACGGAGATTGATTTTCCACTGTACGATGGCCCAGCTATCATGTGCGCACCTTCGTTAACCATCGAGCAACTTCGGCGAGCGATCACCGTTGGATCAGTGGGCCCAGATCGAACGGTCCACAGTGATATCGTTGGGCGTCCTGGTCCGAACGTTAATGCGTGATGGATGGTGGTTTCGAAAAAAGTACAAGGGACGCGTGTCAAGTGATGTATGGAATCGCTGGCCATCGGGCAAAAACCGCCCTTCGCCAAAGAGTGGTGTAATAAAAACCATGCGGTTTTTGGAAAACGGCGCACAGCTGGGGGGTCCACAGGGAGGCGTGCTCCGCACCGTTGGATCTATGGATTGAATTGATAGTCAAGATCGCTCCACAATTTGCATGGGTGGAAAAATTAAATAAAATGAATTTCGACAGTTTAAATAAATATCAAAGGTTTTTTAATGGTTTGCGAAGAAATATTTATTTAAACCGGATAAGCACCCGACTGGCTCAGCGCGCGGTCACGACGCCAGGGTGTATGGGCGGAAAGGCTAGGGACTTAGCCCAAAGGGGCTTAAGCCCAATATAGATAAACAAATGGGATTTTTGTAGTTTTTTCATGATTTTCAAAGGTTTTGAGGGTTCCGATAAGGTTAAGAGAGAGTCTTAAAACTTTATAAGGGGGATTTTGATGAGGGGGAAAGGGGAGAAACATGAAAATTAGGGATTTTCATGGGAAATGAAAGGGTTAAAAAGAGGTTAGTTTGGAAAAAGGGGAAAAGGGAAAAAAGGGTCTTGCAGCAGTTTTTTGACCTTAGAAATTAGTAGGATTTCTAAATGGGGAATGGGCATAGGAGTGAAGATTAAGACAGAAACAAGAGGCCTTCAAGAGTCTTCAAGAGCCAAGAATTTTTAGCAATGAACTTTGTTCCTTGAAGGCTCAAAAATAGATTTAGCCACCTTTTCGTATAATCAAATTTTACAGGTGGCTAAAAAGTACCATACAAAAGCTGGAAAGGTGACATTCCAATAGATTTCTTCAATGTTAATCTGTCAGCCCATAGTGCATGAACTAGCTTTGTATGCCAAGACTTCTTGTTGTCCTCCAACAACTTCTTGATTATGTTCACCAAACTCTTGTTTGAGGATTCTGCTAGTCCATTACCTTGAGGGTAATAGGTCGTGGAATGACCCAATGTTATCTGATATTTGCGACAGAATTTAACCATCTTCTTGGATCCAAATGTTGTTGCATTATGAGTGATGATCTTCCTAGGATAGCAAAATCTAGAGAGGATATGAGTCTCTATGAATTTTATGATGGCTGAATCATTGGCTTGCCTAGAAGGGATGGCTTCTATCCATTTGGTGAAGTATTCTGTGGCAGTGAGAATCCATCTATGTTGGGCAGATGATGGTGGATGGATTTCTCCTATGAAGTCAAGTCCCCACTGTTGAAATGGAGCTTCAATAGTGATTGGATGTAGAGGTAAGGGTAGAAGCTTTCTTTTGCCTTCAAAAAGTTGGCATTTATGACAGGAAATTATCATCTTATGGACATCTAGAAAGAGAGTGGGCCAATAATAATCAGCCCTTAGGATTTTTTGGCTGTTGTCTTCCAGTAGAGGTGGCCCCCACATTCTCCTTCATGGAATTCGTGCTTAACCTTCTCTGCATCAAACTCAGGCAAACATTTAAACAATATTCCACTTGCATTTTTCCAATAAAGACATTTATCTATAATGCAGTAGTTTACAGCTTTTAACTTCAAAAACCTTGCCTTTGTTTTTGATAAATCGAGATGTGTGTTCAAATTAAGAAAAACAAATAAAATATCAGCATACCAAGAGGAATTGTTAAAATGGTCTTCAACAATGGGAGTGGACAATTCTTCTTGGTCATCTAAAGCATTTATCATATTAATATCAAGAACTTCAAAATTTGATTCAGCCATTAATCTAGCTAGACCTTGGCCTTTGATGATTTTAGTGGGCTTGATCTCTAAATCATATTCAAGAATAACCACAATCCACTTACCTCTCTTACCATCTGGGTCATGGGTTAGAATGTCTTTCACAACTAAATTTGGGACAAAGGTAATGATGTGTGAGTGAAGGATGTATACTATGAAGTCTTTCAAAGCTTTAACCAAAGCAAAAGCTTGTTTTTCCATGATGTTATACTTCAAAGGAGCATCTCTCAATGCCTTGCTAAAGAATGTAATAGGCTGCTCTTGTCCTTGTGGATTTTTCTGTAAAATGACAGCAGCTATTGTATGTTCTGATGCAAATGAAAAAATATAAAAATCTTTTGAAAAATCAGGACTTATTAGAACCGGTGTTTTGGTTAACACTTGTTTCACCAGCTCAAAGGACTTCTTTGATTCCAAGGTCCATTTTACCCCTTTCTCATTTTTCAACATGTTTGTAATGTTTCTAAGGAGCTCAGCCAAGTTGGGTATGAACCTTCTCAAGAAATTAATATTTCCAATGAAAGATTGCAGTTCCTTGATGTTTCAAGGATGAGATATTTGCAATATGGCCTCAATCCTCTTTGGATCTATCTTTATACCCTCCTCTGAAATAATGTGCCCAAGAAATTTACCTTCTTGGAGCCCGAACAGTGTTTTCTTAGGTTTTAAAGATATCCCAAACTTTCTGCATTTCTCGAAAACTTTTCTCAAATGTTCTAAGTGCTCCTCATCTATATTTGAAAACATAGTAACATCATCAAGGTAGATAATGATGAAGTATCCTAATTCCTCCGAGAATGCTATGTCCATGGCTCTCTGAAAGGCTGCTCCAGAATTCATTAGACCAAAGGGAATTTTAACATACATGAAAGTGCCCCAAGGTGTAGTAAACGTTGTCTTTAGTTGATCATTAGGGTGGACTAAGATTTGATTGTACCCTGAATAGCCATCTAACAAAGAAATTATTTTGGAACCAACTACCCTTTGTAAAATATGGTCCATCTTAGGTAAAGGGTAGTTGTCCTTCAATGAAGCTATATTCAAGTCTGTAAAGTCTATACAAAGCCTAATCTCTCTTGTTTTCTTCCTAACTGACACTAGATTAGACACCCACTCAGAATATATAACAGGGACAATAATACCAGCTTCATACATTTTCTTAATCTCCTTCTCAACCAAAGGTAACTGAACAGGGTTTATTCTGCGCAGCTTCTGTTTGAATGGATTTTGGTTTTCCTTAAGAGGGATTTTGTGCTGAATTATTTCAGTGTCATAGGATTTCAGATCTTCATAACTCCACGCAAAAACATCATAAAATTATTTAAACATATCTATGTATTTAAGTTTAATGTGAGATGGTAAAGTATTAGACAATTTGATTATTTTAGGTTTAAGTTCACTGCCTATATTACACTTTTCAACTTCAGTCTCTACAGGCTCCAATTTTGGCTTCTTGGCCACATCGTTGAAATCGAACAACTCTTCTAAAGGAGATAGACCCTTTGGCAAACTTTCATCATTAGACTGCAGAGTTTCTAAGTCCTCTGTTTCTATCCCTACAATCATTTTTGTTTTATTTTTAAGTTTGCTTGAAAAAAGATTTACATCAGCAAGCTCAAGAGACGGTTCTTCTTTGCCAAGAAAATTTTCTTCACCAGGGTAGTCTGTTTCATAGTCTGAATCCGAACTTGGTAGTTCGAATTTATTTTTGAATTGCATGAAGTCTTCTATTTGTTTGTCTCCGTCGAAAACTTGCCAATATTTGTCGTTATCAGGGACAGCTGGTCTGAACTTAATATGAGTTGTGCATTATTTGGTTTCATATGGCGTTAAGCATGTTCTAGCAGCAAAGGCCAAGTTGTGGGCCATGTTATTCTTTCTTCTTGGGACAAAAATCAATTTGGACTCCTCAAAAATTTTTAGTTTATCCATGACATCATTTCGATAGGCTCTGAGTCTGGGGTGATTAGCATTGTATTCCTCGTTGACTTGCCTAATGATTAATTCTGAATCCCCATGCACTTTAATTCTTTTGGCTCCTAATTTCTTCAACAAATGTAAGCCTAAGAGAAGGGATTCATATTCCGCTATGTTATTCGAACACTGAAAGTTTAATCTACATGAAAGGCTTTCTGTGTGGTTATTTTTAGTGTTGCGTATCAAGACCCCTGCACTAGCATTGCTCCTAGTGCAGGACCCATCAAAGTACATACTCCACAGAGGATTAGTCTCAGGTTCTTTCATTTGATTACTATCCTCTTCAACAAGTGTGCTTTTGGCTCTTTCTTGAATATCAACACTCTGTTGTATTTGTTTTAATTCCTCTGATTTTTCATTGCATTGAGGAATTCTTTCTTGACTATCAAGGTTAAAAAGCGACGGACGTGCAATTTGTAGTTCAAGATCGGTGTGTTGTTTGCTGTAGTTCTCAGGTTTAGCAAACTATTTAGATACTTCTGTGATGATTTCCCCCTCCTCTCTATCGGCCATTAATTCATTTAAAGTGACTTGTTCACTGAATGATTCATCGTTAAACAGGATAAAAGAATCGAGGCCTGTATTTATAGAATACAAAGGAGATTTTTGTGGTCTATCTTGGCTAGTAACCATATACTGCATATGAGACTCCCTATAAAGTCTTCTTGTCTGATTAAACACATGTATGGTCACATATGTCATGTCCATTTGCATAGTCCCTTGTAACTTAGCCCCCCAAGACCTAGATAACAACATTCCATACTTTGGGGGCACATCAGCCACAACAATATATATAGCCAAACATTTGGCTAGAATCTGGGCTAAGTTAATGCGGAGGTCTTTGATTAATCCTAGACATTTCACTCTGCTTGAGTCAAAGGAGTAAAGGTCTTTATAAGGTCTGGTGATTTCGAGACCGAGGCTCTCCATTACAGCTTTGGGCATTAAATTATGAGAAGCCCCCGAATCGTGCATAGTGTTATGCAAAATCTTGTCATGAACATTTAAAATTACATAAAAGGGAGGAACAGGTCCCTCTTGATATCTACCTTCAATCTTTGGGCCAAAAATAAGCTCTGGCTGGTCATCATTAAGATTGGTTGTATCATTATTCTCTTCTATATTTAAAGCCTTCAAAATTTGGGTTCTATATACATTTTGGGCAACTAACTCAGTAAGGGGAACAGAGATTTTAATTCTGGAAATTTCCTGCTCCAAACTAAAAGGAATTTTATTCTTTGAAGTACTTGTCTCAGCCTTGTTAACTACCAATCTATCAGCAAAGTCAGTTTGCTGATTTTCTCTATTTATATTTGACAAATTTGTTTTCACAGGAGTACCAACTGAGGTGTTAGAACTACTAAGGTCCGCACTCTATTTTGTAGTATATTGAGTGCTTTTCTCTTTACCTTTGTCATAATTTCCGGCCACTTTTTTGTCCTTTTGTTTTACAATTTTGGGTTTATTTACAATGTTGTTTTATGAATATTTGTCATAGGTTTTGCTATTGGGAGTTTTTTGATTGGTTTTAATTCTAAGGTCATACTATTTTTGAGACTCTATGATGACATTCTCCATGTCTTGATAATAACTTTCATCATTATCTCTTTTGTCATCATAAGGTGTGTATAGACCTTGTTTTCTATCATAATGAACCTCAATGTCATCATTATCTACTCCCAGCAAGTTGATATCATCTTCCTCTATTTGCTCGTCTGTGTCCTCAACCTCACTTACATAATTTTGATGAAAGGGAGGAGTGATCTACTGATCATCTTCCCTTGGTCTATTTTGAGGCTGGTTCCTTCTAAAATTCTAATTTTAGTTTTGATTCCTGTTTTGAGGAGCTGTTTGGTTTTGACTTGCTTGAGCTCTCTCAAGAATGCTCATTTTCTTCATCATTTCCTCCATCATTCTTTCCATCTTTGAGCTGGAAGTAGAAGGTGTGGATTCCTCTCTAAAGGACACTCTTTTCTCATTCTTCATTCTTTCTCTTTTCTCCATTAAGTTAACTTCCACAGCAAGAGCCCCATTTTGCATATCTTCAAGAGTTAGAGGGTCTCTTTCTCTCAGCTAATAGGCCATTTCAGGGTCCAAACCTTCAGGAAACTTTTTTAACGCTGAGACTTGTGGAGGTTTTAAACCTGGGGGAAGGGCATTATACACACTATTAAATATAGTGCAGTAAGCTTGTACACTTTCCCCAGTGTTTCTGTGGAGATTTTTGTAATCAAAAAGTATATGAAAAAGGTTCTTTCTGACTTCCCATTTGTTTAAGAATGTTTGATGGAAGGCTTGGAGATCATTTATACTGTGGGGGGCTAAGCCTTTAAACCATTTTCTTACTTCTCCCCGCAAACTCTGAGAAAATAGTCTAAGTTTGACAGATTCATCATCAATTTCATTTTTGTCAAAATAGTCATTCATATTATCCACATGTTGTGATGCAGTTGTAGCATTACTGGCATCATACAATGGAATTTTGGAATGATAGTCCTGTGGAAGATTGACTAAGGGTACAGGAAGGACTAAGGGAGCATACCATGCTACCATGATAGGAGGTGGGGGTGGATTTACAAGAGGTGGATTAACAAGAGGGAAAGTGGGCTGAAGTGGAGTGGTTTGGATAGTGGATGTGGGATGAATAGATGTGGATGGACTAGGAATAGATTGCTGAGCTGATCTTGGATGAGAGACACCTAAATTTTGAAGGAAATGTAAATCAGGTGGTGTTGTTTCTCTATTACCAGGATGTTCACTTGTTTCTGGGGATGAAAGTGAAGACTCAAAATCTAGCTGATCTAAATCATCAAGAGACCTAGTTCTAAATGGATTTCTTAAGTCTACTTGTGATTGTTGTAGAGCTACAAGATTTTCAGGAACTGAAATAGCTCTCAAGGGTGATCTGAAAACAGTTGAAAATTTTATCTTAGGAGACCTCCTAAGGATACTTTCTGGGTTATCAACTATCTCAGGTGGGTTTGGGTCAGGGTAGGCTCTAGTATGAATCTTTCTAGGAGCCACTATGTTGTGTTCTTCAGACCCTACTAAACAAGAATAGTTTAACCAGATATGACAATCTTTGAGAGGTTAACTGATCTGTTTTTACACAAATTTTAATCCTAAAATCCTCTAACTGAGTTTAAATGATGTTATGATGATTATGGGTCTTCCCAGTGGAGTCTTAAGGTCTGTTTAGGATTTTTGGAGTCGCCAAGTGGAATTTTTTAGCTCCTTTGGAGGTAAAAGGTTTTATGGTCCACCGCCATGTTTATTAAATACCAATCTGAAATATTTTTGGGTTTTCTGAGTTATTTTTTAGTCCTATGGGTTCTCAAGAGTGTCCTAAATCTGTTTCAAAACTTAGCTATGGCTATGAGACAAAAACAGTCTACTCTTATGGCTAAGCCAGCTGATCCTTCAAGGTTTGATAAGCTCTTATGAGAATCCTAGGGTTTGCCTAGTTTGTCACTGATTCAAATAAGTTTTTATAATGATTACCATTTTCTTGGTAGTTCTTGAAAAGGGATGCTTTTACTCACTGCACAATGTTTCTTGAATCAAGGGTTTCTTGAGGTCTTAAAGGTATCTAGGCTGAAAAAACACTCAAATTCCCCAGCTGAGTCGCCAGAAGATGTTAGCTCCCTGTAATTTGCAATATTGGTAAAGTCAAACTACAGAGAGAACACTATTTCAACTACTTTGGGATTCTAGGATCTAGCCCTCCTGAATTCGAAGAGGGATCTCTCCAATAAAGTGCAAAGATTGATTTATCTTTAAGGCTTTTGGGTAATGATATTAGGCTAGTTATGAAGGCCAAGGTTTTTGTTTGTTTTTGGATGGTTGAGCATGATTATTATTTGGGTGGAAAGTCCTAAATGGAAATATTTTCAAAGGTGTGAAGTTGCAAGCAATCAGAACAAGCTTTGGCTGATTAGATAGATATAACGTTGGTTTTTAGTCCATTGGGCTTTGGAGTCATAATAGGGCTTTTAATTGTGCAAAAATTCAAGAGTGATCCAAGGGGCAAGTCATCTATATCACAAGATTTTTGAGATAAAATGATGGAATGGAAACAATAAAAGTGTTGGAGGGGTGGAAACTGATAATAATTTCAACAAGGATTTATGGTCATTCCAAACAAGAAAAAGCCTTTAAGCAACTGTTTAAAACCAACCAAAGGGCAGGGCTCACCATAAACCTCTTTGGACAAGCTCATATTAAAGCAAACTTAATAGACAAAACAATCCAGTAATCCACATAATTACCTTCAGAAAGTATGAAAACAGATAAGAGAAACAAAGTGTAACTTAAGATCAGATAAGTAACTTTTAAATCTAGTCTTCTTTCAGCAAACACTCAGGGAAACTTTCAAAATTACCTTTGGAGAATAGAAGCTAGAAACAGGGCAAACCATCACTTTTCTAGTCTAACTTTAATAAGAGAATAATGAAAATAAAATTCAAGAACAATGTTTAAAGAAAACAGTAGGATGAGGGAATGCCAGCATTTCTAACTGCTTAAACTATATTGAATCATTCCTAAATAAACAAATTGGAGGAAAACATTGAGATAAAGCTTATCAGTCAGAGAAGGGTACTGTAAATATTAAGTCCTAACTCTATGCTTGTTGTTCTTTATCACAGAATAATGGACAATATGGCATACATGAGAGGAAAAACAAATAACAAAGAAAGAAGCACTTCACCAGTGATATAGACCAGGATCCCAAGAAACAACTTGTATATTGAAGTCAAACCAGTTACATCTTCAAGTCCAATGTTTCAGTTCAGAAATCATCTTCACTACTCAGCCTAACTTATGTGACTACAAATAGAGCTTCAAGAGCCTTTGAACACTATTTACAAGTAGAAATTTCAAGCACAAGTATATCTCAAAGTTCTGCAACCAACATTTACAATGAACTCTTCAATATGATTTTATAGAAGGATGAGGAGGTCGAAAGAGAAAAGATCTATGAGTCCAATTAATACAGTTAATGCTTCTCGGCCTTTGAGGGGCTCAATGGAGAAGTTTACAGATATTTTCCTGTATTAATTGGTTTATATTAATTATTTAAGCTCGGTGGGATGATTTTGTTGACTTTGAGGCTCTGTGTCATCTCTGTAGAAACTCAGCAGATATTTTAAAATAAATTATTCTGCTGAATTAACTGTTCGACTATCGTGAGGAAAAAATCCTTTGTTCTGGTCATTACTCGACCTCTGTTGAATGATGTGAGGTCACAGGTAGCAATCTGGTAGCTGAGAGGAATCAATTAGCCTCTAATGTGGCAGTGGAGGCATCCTCTGTCTGATAAATATTTTTTATTTGTATTTAACTGTGTTTAAATCAATGGATTAGGCTTTTGATTTTCGATCTTAGTCGTAATCCACCCAATCTGTGTAATTAATCTTTAATTTCTTCAGTTTTGTTGTGGTTAGGTCTTTGACGCTGATACTCTTTGATTTGTTTTAATTCTTTGTGTCTTGTTGATGTGCAGGTGCCACAGAGGGTTCATATGGCATCAGTGTTCATGATGCACTAATGAAACGTGATGTCGAACCCTGTGAAATGATTTTTCTTTATGCATAGAGGCGTGGGGATCGTCATCCCCGGCCTTTGGTTTTCCTTTAATATAATGGAAAAACCATTAAAACCTGCAAAATACCCAAAAAATGTTATAAAATCCTACATATTTAAGGTTTAACTGCTTCAGAGGTTGCATGTTAGGTCGCAGCCGTTGGATGAAAGCATCCAACGGTGGAGATGTGCTTGTGGGGGTCAGATAGAAGGTGGTTGGAAGAATGGCGCAGAGGATTAAGTATGAGCTGTAGATCTGTTTTGATCAATGGTCAAGACAAATCGGGGCAATAATAATGTGAAGGGGTGACATATACCATGAAAATGGCGGAAAATGTGAAGAAATACTAAGGAAAAGGGAAAAATCCCTTTAGCGGAAGAAATCTATTTGAAATGAAATTTGGGGTTTCGCAGATGATTGTGAGTCGGCGGATCTCATTGGAGCCCGAGATCAACGGTGGAGATTGCTCGTTGAAAGCCCTTGAAGCATGGCGGAGGGCAATAGTGTAAGGGGAGATTAGACCTGAGCCGTTGATCTGCAGAGATCAACGGCGGGGAGCGTACGCGATACAATATAATACATCATGAGGAAAGTAATTTTGGAGGGAAAAACAGCTGATTTCGCGTGGTGATAAGGCGGGTAGACGGTAGTGCCTTTTTGAATGCGATATGTGTCCCCGCCCGACACGTGGCATCAAAAAACAACTTATATCACATGATTTTGGGGAAATAATGCCTGTGCTTAAAGTTACGCGATATAGAACATCAGTTGTTAGATCTGGGGCCTCAGATCGAATGGTGGAGAGTGAGCGCGAAATCAGCAAGATGTGCGGGTAGAAGCAGGAATGGCGGTTTCAATCTGAGCCGTTGGATCAAGGATTGGACGACTGAGATTAAATCTGAAGGGAGGTAGGACCCATAGGGGTCGGGCCTGTCGAGGTTAATATGGGTCGTCAGATGTAAAGGATCAATGGTCAGGATTGAAAATTGGTTTAAACGAAATAAGTCACAAGGTGGAGAAAGGTTTAATAAGGACCGTTGATCTGGAGAGATCAACGGTTGTGATTGGCCGAAAAACATTATGAAGCGGGGTGTATAAAATTTAACCAAAGTCGGGAGGATCAATTTGGACCGTTCGATCTTGACACATGGACGGCCCGAATGCAATCGGGGCTTTGGCAATCGGTGGGGAAATGAACATGGAGGCCGTCGAAGTGATTAACTATGGGCCATCGATCTGCATATCAGATCGACGGTGGAGAAGGGCTCCGACCAATGAATGAGCGGGACCCTTTGTAATATATAAAAACCAAAAAATAAGGAAATACAAAGGTTTATGGCTTGGGTTGGGTTATATATATGTGGCTTTGGTGTGTGATTGTGGGGCCTGTGGATATGTGGAAAATGCAAAGGGACTGGGGCTTTATATATATAAGGGCCAATCGGCATCGGGAGGAAACAGCGGGCTTTTCAATCTACCCATTTGGAATTCTCCGATGCGAGAGTGTATGGACGGTTGTTCAGGGAGACAAATCGACGATCTTTCTATAAAAAAAAGTTGCACCGACGCGTTTAGTTAAAACCATAGGAAGAGGGGTTTTTATATATTTACAAAGGGAAAAAATGATCGGGAATGGTTTGTATAATATGTTAAGCACCCGATTGCGGGCCCAAGGGTTATATGAAGTGGCAAAAAGGTTGAGGCTTATAAAAAATGGAGCCAATCGGCATCAGAGGTTTATGAAACAAAAAGTGTTGCGCTCACTGCAAATGCTCCAATGCAATAAGCGCTTTCAGCCTTTAACTCTTGGTTTTTCCATAGAAAACAAGGGATCAGGAGTTATGTATAAGAGGGCCAATCACATCGGAAGTTTTATAAAGGCCAAAAGACTTGCGTTCTTCATTTGTTTCCAATGTGATAAGCACCGAAAGGGTTTAGCACTTAGTTCTAGCGTCAGGGCATATGTGGGGAAGTGGTTTAGGTCTTAGCCCAAAGGGGCTTAATTCCATAGTCAAAAACACTTATTTTTTATGAAAATTTTCAAAGTTTTTGATGGATTTGGGGTTTCGGCAAAGTTTTAAAATGATTTTTAAACTTTGTAAAAGGATTTTCATGAACGGAAGAAGGGAAATCATGAAAAATAGATGAATTTCATGGGGGAAAAAAGAGATAAAATGAAGGTTAGTTTGAGTGGAGGAGGGGAAAAATGAGATTTTTGCAACAGTCTTTTCTTCATGGAAAACAATAGAATTTCAGAGTTTAAAAATGGAAACAGCAGTGAAGATTAAAGAAAGGGCATGATGTCTTCATGAGTCTTCAAGAGATAAAATTTTTAGCAATAAAACTTGTTTCTTGAAGGCTCAAAAAAATGATTTAGCCACCTTTTGATATGACAAATTTTATAGGTGGCTAACAGATACATAACATTTGGTATAAGAATTCTTGATACCATGGTTTTTCTGCTTCAAAGGAGTCATCGTGGATTTTTTCTATAAAAAGTTTTATTTTAAGCTCCATATCACTAAATTTATACAACATGAATTAGAACTATCAATGAACATTTGGTTACAATTTCAAACCTTGGTTCTCTATATTTTCAGAGATGTGGTCCAAGGAAGTTAGGGTTTTTACATGCTACAAAATTTAGTCTCAAATAGGCGTCTCGAGGAAAATTGTCATAAATTTCTTTTTGAGCATCGGATTTGAATTTTGTAAAAGGTGAATGAAATTTCACATACTTATATTTTCTTGTATGAGTTTTAGGTCTAAAATCTAAAACAGTGACACGTGACATTCCATACAAGTTTGCTCTACTGAACCAATCCATAATCCGGTCTCGTTGGAGATTTGACATAACTTCACCATGAAGAATATAATCTCGGTATAAATAGTGAGGTTGGAAATAAGACACACAGGGATACCAAAATATGCAATTTAAAACCTTGGGAGGAAAAAATCACAGAGATTCAATAGTTTCAAGGTCAAGCTTATCAACAAACTCAAAATCAAGCTCTTAGAAGGTGTGTATTTTTAAATTTGCATAACGTTTGTTTGAAAAATCAATTTGAAATGATTCAAGGGGCATAGTGAAGCATAGATATCATTAATTGATTCCAAAAATCATCCAAAAAAAAAACAAAAAAAGACTATAACCATTAATCCATCATATATCTCTATTATGACGCATGAAGAAGAAATGAAACTTGACTTATCAAAATTACGAGACCAAGTGCAACAATTTTCACTCTCACAAAGAGAAAAAAAATGAATTGGGATTGATGAACGTTTGGATGGATGGTTTAGAAGAAAAAATAAAAGGGGACATGAACAGTTTAAAAACATACATGTAAGGTTTGAAGGATGGTCTAAAAGTAGAAATGAAAGGTTTGAAGGAAGGTTTGACAAATTTTCTACAAGAAATGCTTCCTAATGGTGATAAGGTATTTCTTGAAACTCATGATGAGAAAAAAAAGGAATTTGAATCATGATTTTAGAGACTCTAACTTTGGGTGGAAGACCAACCATACCTCAAAGATCAATATGAGAAATTTTGATGGTAAGGACCCAATAACATGGATACTATTGATGGAGTAGTTCTTTGATACACATGATCTATAATGAACACAAAAGGTATGCATTACATATTTATATTTACAACCCAATAAGGTAGTGTGGTATTGATGGATTTTTTCTCATAAATCACTTGTCACTTAGACATTTTTTGTGAATGAATTCATCTCACATTATAAGGATAAAAAGAGCAATACCTTATTTAGCCTATTGATAAATCCCAAACAAAATGGTCTATTTGGGGAGAACATTTAGGAATTCCATAGGTTGCCAATAACAAGGTAATTAATATTATAGAGGAGCATATAACTGATGTCTTCATAGGGAATTTAAAATATAACATCCAACATGAGGTTCTCTTTTGGGAACCTAAGTCATTATATAATGCATTCAGGATTGCAAGAAAAGTTGAAAGAAAATTTATGGAAACAAGGAGGTCTACCACTCAAAACTATAAATATGGAAGTGTTGTCATTCCTATCCTCCCACAAACTACAAGGTTGAAACTAAGGGAAAAAGAGAAAAATGGATTTCTTACAGCTGCGATATAAAATACACTAAAGGTCATAACTGTATTGAGAATAAATTATTTTAGATATATTGTGAAGAGAAGGAAGAAAAAGAACAAGAAAAATTAAAATAAGAAGATATACAATAGGAACCAACCCCCAAGACTGAAAAATAAGAAATGAACATGACCATATCTTGTAATGCATTGACAAGAATTACCATGCCTCAAACTCTCAAGATAGAAGGATATATGAAGAAGTAAAAGGTTATAGTGTTGATTGATTTACATGGTACCCATAATTTTATTCATCGTAAGATAGCTAAGGATTTGAATTGATTTCTATATCTATTACCAAAGCATCAAGTGATGGTTGCAAAAGGAGGAACTATAAATTTCTTAGGGAAGTTCCATAATATCAATCTAACCATGGGGTAATATGTATTGAATAGTCTAACACTTTCCATTCTAATGGGTGGTGTTGATGTTGTATTAGGAGTCCAATGGTTACGATATTTGAGGACAATAAATTTTAATTTTTAAGAAAGTTTCTTGAAATTTTTATGGGAAGGAAAGGAAATTGAATTAAAGGGTATCAAATAGAAACCTAGGAAGATAATAAACTCTAATGATATGAAAAATTTGTTGAAGAAGGAATAATGTGGGGTATTTGCACATTTATGCTCACCAGATGTTCAAAAATCTAATCCATCCATTATATCTCAAAAGAGTCCTTGAAAATCATTTCAAGGTATTTGAGACTCCCAAAGGCCTCCCACCTATTCATGATCATGCTCATGCTATTTACCTGATTCCAGGAAGTGTTTCTCCAAAAATTATAACTTACATATATCCCTATGCCCAAAAGAGATAAATTAAGTGTATGGTTGAAAAAATAATAGAGTAAAGTATAATTCAAACTAGCCAAAGTTCTTTCTCTTCTCTAGTATTTTTTGTGCACAAGAAGGATGGATCATGGTGTATGTGTCAAAATTATAGAGAGCTTAAAAAGCTCACTAATTCATATCATTGATGTATTATTGGATGAAATAATTGGATAAATTTACTTCACCAAGGTGGATCTTCATTCAGGATAACATAAAATTATAATGAAGAGAAAAGACATTATGAAAACAACGTTTATAACTCATGAAGACCATTATAAATTTTTGATCATGCCTTTTGGCCTTACTAATGAACCTTCCACATTTCAAGTTTTGATGAATTCCACTTTCAAAATCACCCTTCTAAAATATGTGTTAGTATTTTTTGATTATATACTAATATATAACAAATCTTGGAAAGATCATGTTCAACATGTTGACAGGGTGCTCAAACTATTGGAGGAGAAACATTTATATGAAAAAACCTCGAAATTTTTCTTTTAGGTATAGAAAGTGGAATATTTGGGTCATATTTTATCTCATTAGGGTGTTAAGGTAGACCCTAAAAAAAATAAAGCCATAAAGGAATGGAAAATCCCAACAAGCATAGGGCATTTTTGAGGATTTCTCAGGTTGACGGGAAATTACTACAAGTTTCTTAATAATTATGGGAAAATAGTAGCGTCTATAACAACATTAATGAAAAAATATGAGTTTATTTGGACTCCAAAAGAAACTAAGGCATTTGAACATCTTGAAGAGGCAATGTGCCAAGCTATGGTCCTAGCTACCACACACTTCACAAAAACCTTTATTGTGGAATGTGATGCCTTAGGAAATGGCATTAGTGTTGTTTTAATGTAATAAGGAAGACCCATTACTTTTGAAATTCGTTAAATCAAGGGAAATTATTTAAACAAACCTATTTATGAGAAGGAAATGTTGGAGATAATGCATTCCTTGAAGTAATGGAACCCTTACCTAATGGGAATACATTTCAAGGTAAAAAAATTCATGATAGTATTAAATAATTCTTGGAACAAAGATTATGCTCAAATGGTAGGAAAAATGGGTCACAAACATGTTGGTTTATGGCTTTGAAATCATCTACAAAAAAAGGAAGAAAAGTGTTGTTGCAAATGCACTCTTAAGAAGGGATGAGAACGTGGAGGCATTGCTATTTTCCATTTATATTATCCAACCTGATTGGATAATTGAAGCAAGGGATGAATGGAAGAATGACAAAGAATTATTGACACTCTTTCAAAATTTGCAGCAAGATCCATGTGCATATGAAACATTTATCTACAAAAATGTGTTAGTTCCCTATAATACTAATGTTACCCCCTTATTTATATTGTTAGTGTAGCCCCCTTATTTTTATTGTTAGTGAAGCTCTCTTATTGTTTTTGTTGTGCGCATGTATTCCCCATATTTTGGGCCCTTACATTTTTTTTTTTTTTTTTGAATATGGCTAATTCTATTAAAAAGAAAGAAAACATATAGTACAATCAGGCTTGCAAGCCAGTGAAGTTGAGATGCATGGGAGCTGAAGGTGATGGACTATCAACCTCGCTCCTGAATGACAACTACATGATGAGCAAAAATAACATGGAAAGCAGAAGAACTAGAGCTGGACAGTGTTATCTACCCAGAGTGGGTGGATTCTGCCATACGCAATTTTTTTCCTTTTTTCCTATTTACTTTGACCCAGTCGGTGGAGCTTGGCTGAGCCATGACTAGCTGTAGACTATCCAGTGCTGGGGGCGGAAAATCCTTATCCGAGTCCGAGGATGAAGACTCGTGGGTGCGTTTCTGAGAGATCGGAGGAGCAGAGGGATCCGCAACACTGGCTAGGGGGGCATCCATCGGAATCCCAAGGTTCTCCCCATCTGTTTCAATTTCATCCTCATCCGAGCTGGAGGAGTCTATATCATCCATGGGGGGAGGTACAGAGGAGTTCCAGCTCTTAGATTTGGGTTTGCGATTCAAATTCTTCTTTTTGCCGAGGAAATGGGTGCATGCATTTTGTAAGTGCCCTGTTTGATGACAATGGCGACAACGGAAGGCTGTATTTTCGTAATCCAAGGTTTGGGTCCAATGGAAGTCCCCAAACTTGAGGTTGATCTGATCCAGAAATCCTTTTCTTATATCTATTTTTGCACACAATCTACCGTAGGTGTAGATTCCTTTCTCTCTTCTTGAAGTATCTGTAGCGAGATAGCGGCCTAAGGTATCTCCAATGGCTAAGAAAACAGAGACGTGCCACAGATGCGCTGGAAGGTTTGGGAGCTTGACCCAGATGGGAAGTTTGGTGATGACCGCTGTGGAGGGGTCGAAGTCTGGAAACCATGGGGTGAGGAAGAGCCCAGCCGAACCCCAAAACCAAGGGCCTCTTGTTAAGGCTTTCTGGTAATCTTCATTTAAATCAAATGCCACAATGAAAAAACCTTTCGAGCATAAATAGATCTTGCTTTTATTGGTCCAGTTGGTGTGGATCCATTGGTATAAATCTGCAGTGCGAGGCCATAGACCGTTAAATCTGCATATGATTGTTGTTTCTGCAAATTTCTAGTAATGATCGGTAATCACAGGATGAGAGAGCTCGATAGAAGGAACTTCCTCAAGTTTATCAACTAAGAATGGCTTGGAAGCCATAGTTGGTTGAGCTGCCTTCGAAGAGGACTGTGGATGGGTTGCATCTTTATGGACTGCATCTTTGTAAGAGAATGGAAGGGCAGAGGAGGTTTGCCCAAAGGATCCTCCTCTTAGACGAAGGGTAAGAATAATAGAAGCATCCCTTTGAATACAGTAAAAGGAGAGGGGAAGAGAGTCCTATAGTTGTTTACCTTTATACAGCAATCTCTGGAAAGAGGAGGGGATCCCCAGCCTAAGTTCGAGTTTGTACAAAATATCCTGCACAAGATCTGTATTGCGCACCCATTGCAGCAACGTCTTGCCAGAGAGGAGAGTGATTTGGATCTGAAACACTGTTTCTTCTGCTGGCAGAACACGCTGGTCCGAGAAGCGGATCTGCTTCTGACAAGCAGTAGGGTAAGAGTCTGAAGACTCATCGGCTTGGATCCTAAGTCCTAAAGCATCCATTGTCCAGCATCTGGCCACCGTTTTGGCAGTGTTGCCTGAAGCGGTTGCAAAGAATGGATTTGTATTGCGTACCCATTGCAGCAACGTCTTGCCAGACAGGAGAGTGATTTGGATCTGAAACGTTGTTTCTTCTGCTGGCAGAACACGCTGGTCCGAGAAGCGGATCTGCTTCTGACAAGCAGTAGGGTAAGAGTCTGAAGACTCATCGGCTTGGATCCTAAGTCCTGAAGCATCCGTTGTCCAGCATCTGGCCACCGGTTTGGCAGTGTTTCCTGAAGTGGTTGCAAAGAATGGATCTGGTATTTTCTCTAAAAGCCCGAGAGCACCACAGAGCTTCGGAATCTGCCTGCACCATGACCCCTCTAGAATAAGCTTGCAGAGATCATCTTTCGGCAACTCGGCTGCAATGCCGAAGGTAGCTGCAAGCTACAAGAATGCCTGAATCTCCAAGGGTTTGGCGGCACTGGCCGGATCTGCATCAACATCGATCCTCGACTTCCTCTCATTGGTGAAAACCCTCGCTTGCTCCTTAGAACTAGGAGACACAACGGGCCACTCGGTACCCATTGTAGGGTCTGCCAGGAGGGGAAGAAGCGATTCCAACAACAAAGAACAACCCCGTCTCTGGTCCCTGAGCCCTGAGTCCTTCTGCTCCATTTTCTTGAAACCCTTGTCATAAGAACCCTCAAGGGCCTGTAAAACCAGTCGGGCGGGATCAATGGTGCTCTCAAGTGCTGACGGCAGCTTCGCCCTGAGAGAAGTAACGTCTTTTCTTTGCTCTACGATGAATTTCCAAAGACCCTCTCTTGTCTTGAAGGGATCCATGCGATGCAGTGCAGTCGCAGCTCTCTCTGGTTGATCCCAATTGAGAACACCTGCTCACTGTGTGATGTTGTTTGCAAGTGCGCAGAGGGTTTATCGGAGAAAAAATCGCCTTTGAACTGGCCCTTACATTATTATTGTTATGTAGGCTCTGATTATATTGTGACCCCTTAGACTCTTATATATACCAAGGAGGTATTGTCATTCAAATCATCCAAGAATTATTCATATATGTGATGTAAAAGGAGGTTTACCACTTGAAGAGAATTATTTTGAATTTTTTGATATATTTATTCTTCTTTTTTGTGATTTGGTTACATAAAATTTGGTAGCTAAGCTTTGAATTATAGGGGTTTGCATCTTCAAGTATTCAATCTTGGAATTTTCACTATAATTTTTTTTCTATCAGGCTTCAAAAGCTTAAATTTGTAACATGTGGAGATAAAAGCTTGGTAAAATTCGTGTACAAATTTCAGATCTTGTTTTGCTATATTTTCTTGAGATACGGTCTAAAGATGTTAGGATTTTTGCATGCTCTAGAATTTCATTTGAAACACGTGACCTAAGTAAAATCATCATAACTTTCTCTACGAGCATCAGATTTCAATTTTGTAAAAATTTGTTGAAAGTGAATGGACTTTGGTTTTCCATGTATCATTTTCAGGGCCTAATATTGAAAATTTTACAAGTGTATTTCCATAGAAGTTCACTCTTCTAAATCATTCCATAATCAGCACTTCGAGGGATATTGGGCATAACTTTATCTTGAAGAATCTAATCTTAGTCTAAATTGTGGCATTGGAAAGAAGGCTTAGAGGATGAAATTTAAAACCTTAGAGAGTTGAAATTATAGAGGTACAATAGTTTCAAGATTAATCTCCAAAAAACAAGAAAAAAAGGTGTGTATATTTTAAATTTGTATAACTATTGTTTGAAAAATCAGTTTGAAGTGATTCAAAGGGAATAGTGAAGCATAGATATCATTATTTAGTTCCAACATGAATCACAACAAAAAAATGGATACACCTAGTAAGAAACCAGAAATATATATACTATGATGCATGAAGAAGAGGAAGAAATGCAATGTGATTTATAAAAGTTACAGGACCAAGTGCAACAAATTTCACTCTCACAAACATTAGAGAAATTTTGAAATGGGCCTCCTAAGAAAAGTGTACAACCAAAATAAAATTTAAAGAACTAATAGGCTTCAGGATGATGACGTCAACCATAGGGGATGATTCACCATTTTTTGAGTAAAAAAGTAAAAATATTAAAAAATAATAAAATAGTAAAACTGTAATATTCCAAATTTTTCCTTCAATAAATTGGAATATTAACTTTTGCTATTTTCACTTAGGATTTGAATAATTGGGTGAGAAGGCCCATTCACAATAAAAACATGGATAAAATCCCTCTATTATGAAAGGGGATCAGCCTTGGAACTAGATTTCACACCCTCATGTGTGAAAGGGGACATTTGCAAAGAGGCTAGGTCAAGTTTGACCAAGTCAAACAGTGTAGAGGTATGAGGTGGAAAGCACTCTATGGGATAGCGCAGAGAAAGAGGAGGGAATATTCCTTGAAGGAGGAAACCATAGAGAGTGGGAACCATGGAGAGACTGCTCTCATATGTTTAAAAGGAGGGCAAGGAAACCATTGTTTGATATGCATAGGGGTATAGATTTCTTGTCTGTTTATACCATCGACATTCTCCAGCTGTTCAGCTAAGTTGTTGTGTTGCTTAGCACAAGGATTGCCTACATAGGAATCCTTCTCCTTTCTTGAGAAGCCTCTTGAAGGAGTTGTACTGATTCACCTCACATCTAGGCTTGAGGCCAAGCATCCTCCTCCAGGACAGCGTTATTGCTACAGCACATAATTGTCCTGTTATTGCTGTAGCACATTATTCTGTGTTGCAAGGTCACTGTTGTAGTGAGGGATTACAACACCTCTTCCATCACTTGTTTTTCAGAGGAGGAGTCTTCCTTTCCTTTGGAGGATCAGTTTGGAAGCTATCAGAGCTTATTGTAGATCTTGGCATTGGGCCAACTCATTGCTTTACCCCTACAACGCAGTTTTCTTTAGTAATTGCGTTATTTTCATAGAGCATTTACTGTGGAGTTTGCAGTGTTGATTAGAGGGTGAGATCTTTAGTGTAAGGATCAGCCTTCCACTTGGAGATCCATTGGAGAAGATATTGATATCAGATGCAGCATCTTTATTCTTCTCCATCCAGTTCCATTTTCTGAGTTGCAGCTACTGCCCAGCAATTCCGACATTTTTTCCATTTTGTATATTGCAGCCAATCCTTTGGAGGATTGTTGTATTATTGTTTCCATGGGTTGAGAGATTGCTCCCCCTTATTTATTGAGCCATATATTGTCATATCTTTATGTTATTATATAATATGGAGTAATACCTCTTATAAACTACGTCCTCTTAGCCTGGGTTTATGCGGAAATAGCAGTGGTATTTTTATTTCATGTACATGTCTTGTTGAGGCTTGCATTGCATTTCTTGAGTGGATGTTTCCTCAAGAACTTGTACTTTCCTTATTGCTATAACATTATTTGTTGTCTAAATATATCTTCTTACCTCACAGCTACTAAAATAACGATGTTGTTCCATGATATGTTCATTCATTGTTGTAGTCCCTTCATCGGGCACTTTTTGAGGACATCTAAGTGTAGGAGATTTGTTTAACCCACTTTCAAGGATTTATTTGGAGCCTCCTCTTGGATTTAGCACTTAGACACATTTTTCTAAGGGATCCAGGTCTTGGTTTCAATTCCTATAGCAGCCATTACTGGAAAATGTGTTTTACAGTCATTCCTTTCTAGCCGTTCCAAATTTGGAATATTATAGTGGTATCAGAGCAACTTTCTTGGCTCAGCCTGTGAGTCTTAGCGCAAGAATATTAGAATGATGAAGAATATGAGATTACTCTCATCAGTATTTAGATCTAGAGATAACCTCTCCAAGTAGGTCAAGAAGATTGAAGAAGAAGGAGAGGAAGCCCCATGCAGTTCCTATTCTCATCAAGAAGAAGACAAGCATGAAGGACACTTGGATTATAAAATTCTAAGTGATTACCTTGTTGAGTACAGATCTCAACCTAGAGCCCTCAAGGAGACTCTAGCTTTACCTCATTTCATCCAGTTGAAGGAAGAGAAGAGACCCTGCAGCAGAAGAGAAATCAAAGGCAATAGATTTTTGTTGTCTACCTTTGATGGGTTATCTACAGCAAGAACTTGGGTGAGGAAGTTGGAGGCATTTTTCCTACTACATCCTGTGGCAGGGGAAGAAGCTATTGAAATCTCAGTGCTACACTTGGAGGGTGAAGCCTATGTTTGGTGGTTCAGCCACCTGAGCCATGCGAGGGTGAAATATTTTGCAGAGTTCACTCAAAGGTTGATCAAAACCTTTGATGGAGAAAGAAAAAATGAAGAGAAGCTCACACCACCATTTGAGGAGCCTTGTGATAACGCTGTCACACTCATGGAGGAGCAGCCACATGCATCAACAGTTGGGGCAGCCAACCCTTTGGAGGAAGGAACTCTTGCAACCGTACAAGAAGTTCCAAAATCACATCAATGTATGAAAATATTTCCACATTCTATTATTGCGGCGAATTCTTTTGATCAATGTGGAGATTTACTTTTGCATGACCAAGGGTCAAATCACACTGCTACCATAGAGAAGCTTGGTTGCACTACACTGTGCAACATGGAAACATCCAAGGAAGAAGCAAACCATCATTATCATAAGCCATTGTTGGATTGTACATCACACTTGAGGTTGGGGTTTGAAGACTTGAAGGAAGATAGTAGACATCTTGGAGTGAGAAACCCTTTCTCCTTTCAAGATGAAACTTTCTCAATGAGCTCCTCTCAGCTCAAAGAGGAACTTCTAATTTCAGCATATCCAAGACCTCATTGGTTTTGGAGGACTATTGTTGAGAGGGAGGTCTCATGGAGAGATCTCATTAGAGGTGCACTTCAACACACCATGGAGTGCAAAGATTTTCTTTCTTTCTCACAGGAGCAGATAGAAGATGGATGACATCTTAGGATGGATAACATATCTCATGCTTTTTTTGGAAATTCCTTGAGCCATACACATCATGGTGCGAGGTTTTTTCCTACCACCTATTTGGGTCCTTATATGGTCTCATTGATCCTTGAGAATATTGCATTTCAAAATCCCATGAAGTGCAAAAATAGATATTTGGTTTGGGAGGATGATAGCCCTCATGGGAGGAGTACCAAGATGAAGAGAAGGAGAAAGCATCCACAAGTGATTGAGTCGATTTGGTTGATGAGAAAGGAGCTGGGAAGATACTTGCAGATATATGACACTGAGCAGTAAGAGGCTTGGCTGCGCTGGTTACTCTTGAAAGAGTTTGGCCATCACTTGGCATACATTATTCCTAAGAGTAGGAGGAAGGAGGAGAGATGACAGGATACTTGCATCATTGTGCAGCATAGAGTATGGATGCATGGTGTTGATGTGATACTCATATCATTCATTGTGTCTTCATCACATGAGTTGTATGATGGAAGTATGGGGAGGCAACAAAATATTTTGTTGCTTTGCTTGTTCTTGGGAGAGCAAGAGAAGATTTTCTCTCACACTTTGCATGATGTTGCAGGAGGAGGAGATGGAATTTTCTCCTTGGATTTTGATGATATAGAGGTACTTCAACCTTGGGAGGAACTTCTTATGTATTGCAGCATTACTAGAGGAGTCTTTGGCAAGGAGCATGTCAAAGAACATAATTTTGTATTGACAGGAGCTTATTTACATGAGCTCACAGCGCTATCACTTGGGAGCAGAGACTTATGGATGGAGTTTCCCCAGGATCACTTCACATTGTATGCACTTGGTGAAAAAGGAGGAGGTGATGATGATAGAGTATCAGATAGAGGCATCTATCACTATGACATATTCTTCTTGACTTGGGTTTCCAAGCATGAGGAGGATTATCTTCTTACAACACATGGTTCATTCTTCTTCATAGCATGCCAAAAAACTATGGAGGACTCATTCATGGATCCATGTACCATATTAATTCTGGAATATGGTAAGAAGTTTGTTTATACATTCATTGATTTGCATACTCTTACCATTACTATGCAGTGCATTGCTTCACAAAGGGACAAGCTTGTCGCATTGCTCCATGATCATTGTTGGGCCAATCTATATGATGGAGGCAGCCATCTCTTATGTGGCCTTGGGAAAAAAATTTATCATCACATGTATGTTCAGTTGTTGCACTCTAACATGTACCATATGAGGGCATAATTAACCATGTAAAAAGAAACATTTTTCCTTGTACTTGTCCCAAGCAACAGCTTGAAAAACTGCGTTGTACACACCTAGGAGATTGTTGATACCTTCAAGCACCACATAAAGCCATGAATATTTCCTTCATTCTTGTACTGATCATGTCTTCATTTGCTGATATTTTTTCTATAATTTTTTAGAGCATGAATGGGAGACCGACACATGAGTTGGTTGTGTCCTTGAGAGGAGAAAGTTCCCACATTTTGTGCACTACATGTTCTAATGGGAGCATGGGAGGAGATATGGCCACCACAGCCACACATTTGTTTTATTTTGCGGTGGGCCATGAGATTGATATACATTCATTGCATAATCATGGGAAAGTATTTGATCATGTATTGTTGATGCATTCAGCCATTTACTATTCATTAGTAGATGTGATGGATTTTGTATGTTACTTGCCATGTTATTTTCTGAGATTACAGTGGATGAGACTGCGTTGTATCCTCTTGAGATATTGTTTGTATCATGCATCATCATGTAAAAATTGCAGAAAAATTCTCACTAGGATACTCTATGATGATAATGTCCTATTCATCATGGATGACACATTTTGGGCCAGCTTGTTCTTCAATGTTGGAGGAGAAACCTTTGGAGGTTTGATCTTCATTTTTCCACTTGAGGGCAATAATTTTGCAGCCCAGGATCAGCACATTCTCCATACTCATAGGGAGTGGAAAGAAGGAAAACTTGGGGTAAGCTATGATGCTTACCATGTTCAGATTTTGAGCCCACCTTCATTTCCGGAGCTTGAGGTGGAGGGAGATTTTCAGGAGTTGCCATGTTGGGAGGTGACTCATTTTGTTTGGATGATTGCTTGGGGATGGAGGATCCATTTGGGGAAGATGTTTTCCCAACAATTTTCAGTCTCCATGCCTTGGGAGCAACTTCTCAGTTATATCCTTGGAGTTTCTTGAGGATAAGCAACATTTGGGAGGGGAGGACTGTAATATTCCAAATTTTTCCTTCAATAAATTGGAATATTAACTTTTTCTATTTTCACTTAGGAGTTGAATAATTGGGTGAGAAGGCCCATTCACAATAAAAACATGGATAAAATCCCTCTATTATGAAAGGGGATCAGCCTTGGAACTAGATTTCACACCCTCATGTGTGAAAGGGGACATTTGCAAAGAGGATAGGTCAAGTTTGACCAAGTCAAACAGCACAGAGGTATGAGGTGGAAAGCACTCTATGGGACAGCACAGAGAAAGAGGAGGGAATATTCCTTGAAGGAGGAAACCCTAGAGAGTGGGACCCACAAAGAGAGAGATCTCATGTGTTTAAAAGGAGGGCAAGGCAGCCATTTTTTGATATGCATAGGAGTATAGATTTCTTGTCTGTTCAGACCATTGGCATTCTCCAGCTGTTCAGCTGAGTTGTTGTGCTACTTAGCACAAGGATTGCCTACTTAGGAATCCTTCTCCTTTCTTGAGAAGCCTCTTGAAGGATTTGTACTGATTTTCCTCACATCTAGGCTTGAGGCCAAGCATCCTCCTCCAGGCCAACGTTATTGCTGCTGCAACATAATTCTGTGTTGCAGGGTGTTGCAGTGAGGGATTACAACACCTCTTGCATCACTTTTTTTTCAGAGGAGGAGTCTTCCTTTCCTTTGGAGGATCAGTTTGGAAGCTATCAAATCTTATTGTAGATCTTGGCATTGGGCCAACTCATTCCTTTTCCCCTACAACGCAGTTTTCTTTAGTAATTGTGTTATTTTCATAGAGCATTTGCTGTGGGGTTTGCAGTGTTGATTGGAGGGTGAGATCTTCAGTGTAAGGATCAGCAATCCACTTGGAGATCCATTGGAGGAGATATTGATATCATATGTAGCATATTCAGTCTTCTCCATCCAGTTCCATTTTTGAGTTGCAGCTGCTGCCCAACAACTCCGGCGTTTTTGCCATTTTGTATATTACAGCCAATCCTTCGGAGGATTGTTGTATTATTGTTTCCAGGGGTTGAGGGCTTGCTCCCCCTTATTTATTGAGACATATATTGTCATATATTTTTTATTATTATGTAATATGGAGCATTACCTCTTATAAACTGCGTCCTCTTAGCTCGGTTTTATGCAGAAATAACAGTGGCCTTTTTATTTCATGTACATGTCTTTTTGAGGCTTGCATTTCCTTTCTTGAGTGGATGTTTCCTCAAAAAATTGTACTTTCTTTACTGCTATAACATTATTTGTTGGCTATCTATATATTCTTACCTCACAACTACTAAAATAATGATTTAGTTCCATGGTATGTTCATGCATTATTGTAGTCCCTTCATCGAGCACTTTTTGAGGACATCTAAGTGTGGGAGATCTGTTTAACCCACTTAGAAGGATTTATTTAGAGCCTCATTTTGGATTTAGCACTTAGACACATTGTTCTAAGGGATCCAGTTCTTGGTTTCAATTCCTGTAGCAGCCATTACTGGAAAATTCATTTTCCAGTCATGCCTTGCTAGCTGTTCCAGATTTGGAATATTACAAAAACTACTTTTTCAACTCATATTTTCAACTTATATCCCTAAGGTTTTTCTCAAATTTCAAGTAGGAGTACTCGTTCGATGCAGAATTTAACTCCTCATCCAAGGAGTACCCATGTTGCATACTTTTAGTGGACCCTACAACATGAAAAAATGTTATTGCAATCACGTTTTTCATGTATTTATCATATTTCATGTAGAAGGGTCCATCAAAAGTATGCAACATGGGTACTACTTGGATAAGGAATCAAATTCTACGTCCAATGAGTGTTTTCGCTTGAAATTTGAGTAAACCAATAGGGAGATAAGTTGAAAATACGAGTTGAAAAAATAGTTTTTTTATTTTTTTTTTCCCTCTAAAATTCGATGATGTACTCTAATATTATTTTATTGTTTCCACTATTATTTTACAAAATTCCCCTAATTCAAAGTAACCAAAATTAAATTGAATGATAAGACGGATGGTTTAGAAAATAAAACAAAAGGGGACATGGATGGTTTAAAAGGTGACATGGAAGGTTTAAAAGCGGAAATGGAAGGTTTGAAGGAAAGTTTAACAAAGTTGTTGCAAGAAAGGATTCTTAGTGGTGAAGAGGTACTCCATGAAAATCATGATGATGACAAAAGGAATATGAATTATGATTTTAAAGACTCTAATATTGGGTTGAAGACTAACCATATTCCGAAGATCGATATGAGAAATTTTGATGGTAAGTATATGGTAATATGGATACTACGATGTTGAAAATTGCACTAGGACATATTTTATGCTGAATTAAATTAGAAGAAAATTGTAAGTCCACATCACATGACAACTTGTACGAGTTAAATAAGTTAGTTTGACTTATTTGGTTTAGTTAATTCGAGTTGAGGATCTAACTTAAGTCATGTAGAGTGGTTCCTACTTTTTAGGAGCCCTGGTTGAGTTTTTGAGTTGTATTGAATTAATTATGTGTATCTGAGTTAAAGTCAGTTTAACTAGTTCCAACTATTGGAGGAACTAGTGCCAGTTCAAAATTTGGAACTTTAACTTGAACCAAATCCAGTGATCAATCATTTAACTGATGATTTAGCCATAAATAACTCATGCATGTGAGAACTAAGAGTTACCCAATTGAGATTGGAGTTCAAGGGTAGTGTAATATCAGTTGTATAATCATCTAAACTATGCAAGTGGTGCATGCAGTCAGAGGAATGACCTAGATGAATTGTGTAGTATTGGATGGGGATTTCCCTAATTAATAGGGGCTAATTACCCAAGGAAACAGAGCAAGGAAATAGGGACTTGGGCAAGCAAAAAATTGGTTAAGTATTGGCCAAGGCTTGTCTAGGAAGTATTCAGACAGATAGAGATAGTGCAAAGGTTTCTTAAGCATGAGAAAAGCATTGTAATATTCTCATATTTTCTTACCAATGTAATATACAGATAGCAGGGTTTTTAGTTATGGATTTCCCCAGGAAATCATTGTGTAATGTGTTGATTGAATTATTTATCATGTATGCTTTTTTATTTCGCGATCATTTATTGATTTATGCAATTGGTAGAGTAGATTCAAGTCTATTTTTTTAGCATATTACAATTAGAAGTTTGAATCTACAAGGAATTTCTACATGGTATAGGAGCTAAAATCACTATAGCATAGAAGAATACGAGTTTGTACTTGTATGAGGAAGAATTTTTCATGTTTCTTCTTCAGAGCTACCAGTAGGATCAGGATGGCATTCTATGGTGTGAGGCTCAAGTATGCCCTTGAGGGTAGGTCGAATTACATTTCCTGGAGAGACCAGATGGAAGCGCTCTTGGAAGACAAGGGATTGAAGGATTTTGTTGATAAGGACATCCCGAAACCAACTCCAACTGATGCAAATGATCTAGCAGAGTGGAAGAAGTGTGTGGGAAAGGTGATAAGGATTCTACTGGAAGGTGTTCGAGATAATATTGTCTCGAACCTCCATGGAAAGGAAAATCCATATGCAATGTGGAAGGCCTTAATAGATTTGTTTCAGAACAAATTGACCACATGAAGCTAGAATTGAAGGACAAACTTAGGAAAATCAACATGGAGAAGGGCGACACAATACCAAAATACTTAACCAAGTTCACTCAATGTCAGGATGAGCTTGAGAGTATTGGTGTTAAAATTTTCAAAGATGATTTGGTGAGTCTAGCACTTCTAGGCCTTCCCAAGAGCTGACACAACCACCCATATTTAGTAAATGAGAGGGAGAAGCTACCATAGTGGGAGAATTTGTGGTATGACTTGGTGTAAGAAGATATTCGACAGAACACCAGAGATGGATCCTCATCTAAGCATGATAATGAGGAGAATTGTGCCTTGGCTAGAAAGGGAAAGAAAATGAAAGGGAAGTCATCCCATTCCAAATCAGATTCTGTTCAAGTAGGAAAGAAGAAGGAATTGTTGAAGATTATATTTTTTCACTGTCACGAGTTGGGACACTATGCCACGAAGTTTCTACACAATAATCCCTTAGAAGGAGTGGAAGGTAAGAAATTGCTTCATGATTTGAGATGGATTTCACCCTCATTGCATGCATGCTATCATCGATGATGGGTAGTGTGTGGTACCTATATAGTGGAGCCTAATTGCATATGACTAGAAACAAATATTTCTTCATTGACTTGGAGGAGAAGGACCTCTTAATGCACATCGAGATGGGAGATGATGGAAGGTATAATGCAACCAACATTGGTAGTGTTACTTTTTAGAGGGAGTTTTTTTTCTCCTCTTACATTGAAGATGTCATGTATGTTTCGGGTTTGAAGAAGAATTTAGTTTTAGCTTCTATTTTGGAAGACCATGGCTACGGTGTGATTTTTAGAAAAGGAAAAGTGTTCCTTCATTACATAGCCATGGGACAGGTGAAGAAGATGGGGGTTCAGGTAAAGAACCTCTATAAATTTTATGTTGAAGATTGTGCTACCTTGAACATGAAAGCAAAGAAGGTGTAGAGTCGAGACATCAGTGATTTATGACATAGAATATTGGGCCATCTACACTATGGTGCTTCGAAGATCATGCATCATATTTATATAAGAATTCCCAAGGGTGCACTTGAGTAGCGTGATACATGCAAAGGGTGTACATTAGGGAAGTACACCAAAGCCACCTTTCATGATAATGACAGTAGAGTGCAAACGATCCTCGAAAGTGTTCACTCAAATTTGTGTGGACCATTCTCGACAACCTCCATGACCAAGAACAGGTATTATGTGATTTTTGTACATAATTTATGATGCAACTGTTGGATATACTTCATGAAGGAGAAAGACCAGAATTTTGTGAGTTCAAAGAACGTGTTTAGAAAGACACAAGCAAGAAAGTGAAGGCTCTCAGGAGTGACAACAGTGGAGAATATGTGTCAAATGAATTCAAGAACTTCTAGGCATTAGAAGGAATTCGATGGGAGTTAATAGCACCACATAACACAAAATAGAATGTGGTTGCAGAAAGGAATAATAGATTAATTGTAGGAGTTTCAAAAGCGATGTTGCATGATTAGGGCCTATCGTTGCACTTGTGGGCGGAAGCATGCAACACAGAATATATGTGCAGAATAAAATCCCTCAGCGATTCTAGGGATGACTACACCATAGGTATATTTTTCAGGTAAGAAACTATATGCAATGCACTTTAGAATCTTTGGTTCATTATTTTACTATCATGTTTCCAAGGATGCATGGAAAACTATAGAACATACAAGTGATTTGGGCATATTTGTGGGGTACAATGATACACCTCATAACTATCAAGTGTATCTTCCATCTCACAGGAATGTAGATGTACGTAGAGATGTGAAACTCACTGAAGGGATGGCCATGCAAATTTCCCTTGAGAGGGAGCATGCGAATGAGGATATTTTAGCTCCAAAATAAGAACCTTAATATGTGGAGCAACCACAAGCAAAGGATTAGATTTTGGAAGAACCCACTCATGCAAATACATCCATATATGGAAGGAAGCGCACAAGAAAGGTTGATAGGTCGATGCATTATGCTAGAGAGAATGTGGGAGCACCCACTTCACAATGCAAGAAATGAAGGTCACTAGATCGGTACACTGGCTACATGGCTCTTATGAGCGAGAGTGTAGAGACTAGTACATCCTCATTTGAGGAAGTAGTGCAACAAATAGTATGGGTTGATGCCATGGAAAATGAGTATGACTCCATTATTAGGAACAGTGCATGGGAATTTTTCCCAAGACCAGAGGATGAGTCAATTGTAGGATCCAGGTGGATCTACAAGGTGAAGCAAGAAACATATGGGAGTGTCGAGAAACACAATGCTAGATTTGTGGCCAAAGGGTTATCTCATGTGGAGGCAATAGATTACGAGGAGAAATTTTCTCCAGTATAAATGTACTCTTTAATCGTATATATTCTAGCACTTTCAGTGCATATGGGATGGAAGATACATCAAATGGATGTGAAGACAAATTTCCTTAATGGAGTGATTGAGGAAGAGGTGTACATAGAGCATCCAGAAGGATTTGACACCTTCGGCAGAGAGTTGCATGTGTGATACTCAATCAAGCATTGTATGTATTGAAACGAGCTCCCCATGCTTGGTACACCAGGACCGACATCTATTTCACCAAGTTGGGCTTCACTAAAAGTGAAGAAAATGAAAACCTTTACCGTATTGTGGTTGAAGGTAAATTATTGATTACAATATTATGTGTTGATGATTTAATTCTAACAAGTGATAAGAAGCTCATAAAAACTTGCATAGAAGATTTGGCAAGAGAATTCGAGATGAAATACATGGGGTTCTTACATTATTTCCTTGGTTTGGAAATTTGGAAAAGAGATCGGGAATTATTTGTCTCTCAGGGAAAGTATGCCAATGAGACACTGAAGAAGTTTCACATGGAGAGAAGAAAATCCATGGAGACTCTTCTAGCAAAGAGGAAGCTAGAGGATGCAAGATCCTACTTCAGGAAAAGAAGTAGAAGCTATCATTTAGAGGAAGCTTGTGGGTTCACTTATGTACTTAATGAATACATGACCATACATGTGTTATGTAGCTAACAAACTTAGTCAAGCAATGTTTAAGCCAATCAAGCTCTATTGGAAGGTAGCCAAACATGTGTTGAGATACCTCAAAGGAACCACTCAGTTTGGTATTTGGTCCAGGAGGAAAGAGGGAGTGAAGCTTCAAGGCTTCAAAGATGTAGATTGGGAAGGGATTCCATCTGACAGAAAGAGCACATCACGGGGAATCTTCAGTATTGCATCAACAATATTTTCCTGGTACAACAGGAAGTAGAGATCAGTTGAACTCAGTTCAAAAGATGAGGAAGATCATTTTTGGGTTGTTTGGTCAACAGATGGATCCCACATATATTTATTGTGACAGCCAGAGTTGCATCAAACTCTCGGTTAATCCACTTTTTCATGATAGCTCCAACCATATCAACATTTGATACCACCATCTCAGATACTGTGTGCATAGGAGGATCATGACACTATAGTAAATTCCTATAGAGGAACATGATGCATACATCTTCATGAAGGCACTATCAAGAGGAAAATTTGAGTTCCATAGAGGCAGGATTGGGGTATCTGATAATCCCTTTCTTGCTGAGAGGGAGTGTTGAAAATGGCACCAAGAAAGATTCTAATTTAATTTTCCCTTGAATTAAATTAGAAGAAAATTTTAATTCCATATCATAGGACAACTTGTACAGGTTAACTAAGTTATTTTGAATTATTTGGTTTAGTTAATTCGAGTTGAGGGTCTAGTTTGAGTCATGTTGAGTGGTTCCTACTTTTTAGGAGCCTTGGTTGAATTTAAATTGAGTTGAATTTAATTAATTCAGTTTATCTAAGTTAAAGTCAATTTAACTAGTTCCAACTGTTGGAGAAACTAGTGAGAGTTCAAAGTGCGGAACTTGAAATTCAACCACATCGAGTGATCAATCATTTAAATGATGATTCATCCATAAATATCTCATGCATGTCAAAACTTTGTGTTACCTAGTTGATATTGGAGTTCAGGGGCAATGTATTATCAGTTGTATAATCATCCAAATTTTACAGGCAGTGTATGTAGTTAGAAGAAGGCCCTAGTTGGATTGCGTAGTATTGGATGGGGATTGCCCTAATTAATATGGGCTGATTACCCAGGGAAACAAAAAAACATAATAAGGACTTGGGAAAGAAGAAAATTGGTTAAGTATTGGCCAAGGATTGTCTAGGAAGCAGTGAGACAGATAGAGATAGTGCTGAGGTTTCTTAGGCTTGAGAAAAGAATTGTAATCCTCTCATATCTTATTACTAATGAAATATACAAATAGCGGGGTTTTTATTATGGATTTCCCTAGGAATTCATTGTGCAATGCATTCATTAAATTCTTTCTCTTGTATGCTTTGGGATTTCATGATCGTTTATTGGTTTTTGCAATTTGTAGAGTAGATTCAAGTCTATTTTTTTAGCATATTAAAATTAGCATTTGGAATCTACAAGGAATATCTACATACATATGGAGAAATTATTTGATCTACATGATATGTCGCACACATAAAAGTTACGCATTGCATATTTGTATTTAGAACAAAATTGGTTTGTGTGGTATTGATGGCTTTGTTCTCGTAAATCAATTGTCACTTGGAAAATTTATATGAAAGAATTGGTAGCACATTGTGAGGGGGAAATACCTTATTTAGCCAATTGATAAATCTCAAACAAAAGGGTTCAATTGAAAATCACATTGAGGACTTTGAAATATTGAATATCAAGGTAAATGTTATTTCAAAGGAGCATAGGATTGGTGTCTTCATAGGGACTTTAAAGGAAAAACTCCAACATGAGGTTCACCTATTGGAACCTAATTCATTGGAGAAGGCATTCAAGGTGGCAATAAAAGCTGAAAGAAAAATTATGGCAACGAGGAAGTATACCACTCACAAATATAAATATGGAAGGGTTGTTGCTCCTAGCCTCCCACAACCTACAAGTTTGACACCAAAACAACTGGAAGAAAAAAGAGAACAAGGGATTTGTTACAGTTGTGATAAAAAAATACACTAAGGGTCCTAAGTGTGTTGAGAAGAAATTGTTTACATAGATTGTGAAGATGAGGAAGAAAAGGAACAAGAAACATCAAAAGAAGAGGATATACACTAGGAACCAACCACAGAGAAAAAAGAAATGAATTCATCCATGTCTAGTAATACAGTGGTAGGAATTGACAGTCCTCAAACTATAAAGATAGAAGGATATATCAATAGAAAAAAAAATAATAGTGTTGATTGATTCTGGTAGTACCCATAATTTTTTTCAATGTAAGATAACCAAGGAGCTACATCCAACACTAGAGTGTCAACTGATGGTTTCAAATGGAGGAACTATAAATTTCTCAGGTAAGTTCCATAATATAAATCTAACCATGGGGTAATATGTATTGAGTAGTCCAATGTTTTCCATTCCAATGGGTGGTGTTGATGTTGTATTAGGAGTCCAATGGTTACAATACTTGGAGATGATAGTGTAGTGTCCCACCTTGGCAAGGTTAATTTCGTTTCACTTAGAGAGGGTGATTTTGTTGTAATGATATAATATTATGCATGACAGTATTATGTACATGCTTATATGATATATAACTTGTTTGGATCATCCGATTGTTGGGTGGTTATGATTATATCTATGGTTGTGTGTATAAGAACTAGTTTGGTTAAGAGCATATTAGCGATGTTTTCTCTTTTGCTATCCTAGTTTGGAAATAGGTGTATGACATGTATGATGATCCAAGATAAAGACACATAGATCCAAGGATTATCATGGTTATGTGGAACATATAGTTAATTATGATTTATGTACGATACATTATTTGTATGATTATATGTTTAATCTTGTACTAAGCATGATGTTGCATAGGACCTCGTTATTTTCAAACAAGAATGCTCAAATTATAAATGTATGTGAAATTCATGATACATGATTTGTATGATTATATATGCTTAATATTGTATTGAGAAATATGTGATTAGGGACTTGGTTATTTAAAAAAAAAGGATGCTAAAATTATAAATGACTGTGAAAGTCATGATACATGATTTGTATGATTATATAAATTCTTAATATAATACTAAGCATGATGTGGTAGGGGACTTGGTAATTGCCAATAAGGATACTCAAGTTATACATGAATATGGAAGTCATTTATCCAAAACTAAAATCACTATGGAAGTCATGCAAAATCCTTGGTAAAATGTGAATAAGTTAATTATGAAATTCATTTGATTCCTTTGATGTATGAGATTGTGAAGTGTATAGGTCCTGGAACATGACCTTTCCAATGAACCATCAGATGGGTATGAGATCAAAATCAATACCTTAAAGTGAAGTGTGGAGTTTCAAAGCAGAGTAGGTGAGAAGCCATGGAAATTAGGGCGTGAAGTCCTAAATCCATGAAATATAAAGACATGTAGTCTTGGATATATAATAAAAGGATTAGGGCGCGGAGGCTTAAATCCATGAAAGATAAAGATATGGAGCCTTGGATCTAAAATAAAAATTTTAGGGCTCAGAATCCTGAATATTTAAATATCAAGGTGTGGAATCTTGGATCTTCAGAGTAGATCAGGGTGTAGAGTCCTCAATCTACTCAGGCACGGAGATGTATGGAATAGGAGTGCAAAATCCCTATTCTCCGGAAGACAAATACCACTCATGGGTAGCTCAAGGATGCATTTCCGTAATAAAATCTCGTTCTTGACAATTTTGGAGTGAATTTCTAAAATTATAAAGTCATGTCTAGCATCTCAAGTATGACTTTCCAAAAATAGTAAACCACCTCCAATCAATGGGTAATGTAGTATACTTGAAGTAAATTCACTTAACTTGTCATTAATCAATTATAATAGTTCAATCTTGAGTTAATCCTAAATATGACTATTATTATTATTATTATTATTATTATTATTATTATTATTATCTTTTATGAGACTATGATATTATTATTAAAAGGGAATTATATCTCCTCAATCACTTCACACCTCTCTCCTTGATGATTCTCATGGATCTATGTAACTCTCTCTCTCTTTTAATAATACATTACACTCTATTTTACACACTCGTCAAATAATGGCATATTCCTCTTACACTCATTAAAGACATGTCATAAAATATTCCTCTTACGCTCTCTTTAATGCATATCTTACACTCTTTTTAACTAAGGCATTCATACCTCTCCTTAATGGCATGAGTTACACTCCTGTAAATGGAATACAAGGCATGCATATTACTCCTTGTTTATGAAAAGAATTTGTTGCTCCTCCTATATATGTGTCTCATGTATTCTCACTTGGAGGGGGGTGCGTTGTGATACCTAGAGTTAGAGAGATTTAAAAACAAATGTGAGAGGGAGAGACTTGGAGGGTAGCCAAATGATAATATAAATTTCTAAGTAGCTCAACCCAATGGATTTGACCATGAGTGGTATTGAGAGGAAGTGAAAATTGTCTTCCTCAACTTGCCTTGTATATCTCTCTATTGATATATTTTGGTACTACTTGTGATCTCTTACAACTTGGGGGTTCCAAGGGGAGAAGTTATCCCTGGATATGGTTGGGTGGAAAAATGGATGGTTAAAATGAGTTGGTTAAGGGAAAAAATATGGATCATATTCTCATTTATTGGAGTTGAATATCTCTTCAAGCATAATTTTCATTGTCCGAAAACTATAATATAGATTTACTATAAAATAAGAAGTATAAATTTAAATTGTTGTAAGAATGTAATTTTGGTTTAATATTATGTTATTTGGAATGCTATTGGCTAGTTTAAAATGAAGACTAGGAGTGATCTACATGTATGGATGTTTATATATCAATATGTTATGGAATTATTGTTGGTGTAGTTTATTGTACTAACCTTTGTATTGTAGAATTTGAGAAAGGAAGGCCAAATATTGCTAAAGGTAATTGAAATAAAGAAATTCTAGAGGACTTGGGTAATAATTTCATGAGTTATGGTTTTGTTTCAATTAATTAGAGGAATCTTTTAGAAATGGTTTCAATATATTTTTCAAAGTGTTTTACAAAATCCCTAAATGGGAAATGCTATTATTTTTTATGATTATGTATGAATAAGATTTAACTTGCAGCCTACTAGAGTAGGAAAAGGATGCATACTCGAAATATACTTGGAGGATTCAATAGATCAACCCTTAAAATAACAATGCAAAAAATAAAATGATGACATCCAAGAGTTTCAAAGGGAATCATTGAGGTAATTTTCAATCAATATGTATTTCAATAGTTCAATATGCTTTCCATGTGTTCGTAGGAATCACTGAATACAAATAATGCTTGATTAATCTGAAATCCCATCAATTCATTTACATTGGATTAAATGATTTCAAAAATAATTTAGACAATAACTCAATGTTGTTATTTGTTTTGAATAGTTGTACATTCAATCTTGCATGGCATCTGTTGACAAGATTTGTAAATGAAATTCTTGGAGTGAGCATATTTTCTAGTTTTACAAAAATGCATCTAGGTGTGGTTTCATATTAATTCAGGACAACATGAGGGGGTATCTATGGCTTATGAGCCTGTAACCCCCAATTTAATTCCAAAAAGATGCTTTTCGGAACCCAGATCGTAAATATGGGCGATTTTAAAAATTGTTGTTGTTAGTTATGTGTGCTTGTTGTTGAGTTTTTGATAAAAGACTAAGATTATTTAGTCCATGTTTAAGATGTCAACATTTGAAGTTTCAATTTCTGAATTTTATGACTCTAAATAGGTTTAAGAAGAATCTCAAATTCATTTTTGCCAAGTGTTTGACAAAACGTCTCAATGACGTTTGAACGCATGCTTGAAAAATGTTTGTCAAAAGGCCCCAATGGTTGTAGATTGCATATTTGCAAAGTGTTTATCAAAAGGCCTGCATGGTTGTATATTTTGTGCATATAAATTTTTAGATTAAAAGTCTTACCTACCATAGTTTTTTATGTACTAGAAATTTATGAATAAACTATTTAAGAGATGTAGCTTCTTATGTCTGCAAGTTTTGGTATGAATGTGAGAATGAATTTAATAATTTTTTAAAGTGTGAATAGAAAATGGGATAGATTTTACTTTTATTATCTAAAGCTTTCATTAAAAAAAAAACAAACAAACAAAAAGGGGGTTATTTTTGGAGACAATTTTAGAGTGACTAATCCTATAGGATTTTGTGCAAATGAGCATAATAAGTTTTGTCTGAGTTTCATGTGTTCATGGGTGAATTATTTTGCTTCAATGACTGTAGAAAACAACTACTTGTCCATTGTTTTACTTGGCACATTTTGATGAATAATATGCTTCTGAATTGGTAACAATAGCTTCTCTCATTGCAAACTTCATAATAAAATTTTCATGAGTGAAGCATTGGCTTTATAATTGGGATTGGGAATTTTAATTGATGAACTTGGAATTGTTGTTGGATCAATATATTTTGTGATTCCATTTCATCAAGATATCCTATTTATTAGATTTACTAATGAAGAGAGGCATATTCTTCCCTCAGTTACCTTGTTATAGGTAGGTTAATATTCTTACACTTATGGTGTGGTTTTGTAATAGAAGCATGATACTTTTGTGGTTATGATATCAAAAGTCAATAAGTGGAGCTGATTTAGCATAATCCAGGAAATCAAATAGGTTGATCTAGCTTAAATGTCTGCACATCACATTAGGGTAGATATTATTTCAAGTCTTACATAGATCCCATGTACAAGTACGAAAATATCACATGCTATCATATTTTAAACTTGAGAGGAAATGTGTTTTGGAATTGATTTTAAGGGAAAGTTATCCCCGAATGCTTATGCTATATTCTTACATTGAAATAGTTGAAGGAGCATGATTACATGATAACTAAATTAGTCATAGTACGAGTAAAAAAAAAAAGAAATTGAGTAATAGTATTCAATGTGACTTTTACTTCTCTATACTATTGATAGCTGGTAAGGTGGGACCTTACAGATAGCTTTTAATTTTCATGAAATTTTCCTGGGAAGGAAAGGAAATTGAATTAATGGGATTCACAGGGAAATCAGGGAAGATAATAATCTCTAATGTCATGAATTTTTTTTTGAATAAAGAACAATGAGGCATAATTGCACAATTATGCTCACTAGATTCTTAAACATAGAAATCATTTGTTTCTCCAAATCTCCAAAGAATATTGGATAATAATTCCAAGGTATTTGAGACTCCCAAAGGCCTCCCACCTATTCGTGATCATGATCATGCTATTAACTTGATTCCAGGAAGTGTTCCTATTATGAGGAATTATGGATTACATATTAAACACATTCCATAAATGTGATGCTATGCATTTATAACAACATATCTGTTGTGTAACCAGCTCCAAAGAGAGAAGAAAAGAGATATTCACGCCTTAGAAATGAGCCACTTCGAGGGGGCAACCTCCAATACATTACATGAATGAACAATTCTTGGATGATACAATTTACAAAACCTCCTTTCTATATATAGGAGTCCATGGGGCCATAATGTAATCCTAGTGGGCCACAATGTAATCCTAGCCGACCTAACAATAATAACAAAATGGGGGTTACAAGGGTACAATAATAACAATAAGGGGGTTACACTAACAACAATAAGGGACTATACTAGTAATATAGGGATCTAACATGCCCCTCTCCTTCAAAAAAGTGTTGTCCTCAACGCTTGAGTAGCTCTGGGTGCTTCTGTATAAAATTCTCATCCTCCTATGTAGAATCTTCAGTGGGTAAGTTCTTCCACTTGATGAGATACTCTGAAATTGATCGATTCCGTAGTTGTCGAGTTCTTGTTTCCATGACCGCTTCTGGTTCCAATATGATTTTTCCTTCCTCATCGAGTTCTGGCAATATTGTTTGAACTGGAAGATTTTCTCCCATAACCTTCTTTAAGCATGAAACATGGAAAACTGGATGTACTCGCGAAGAAGCAGGAAGCTCCAATTTGTATGCCATAGTACCAATCTTTTGCAACACCTTGTAAGGACCATAGTACTTTGGCGATAATTTATTATCCTTCTTAGCTTGCTTGAGGGACATTTGTTTATATGGTTGTAGCCGTAAAAATACTCAATCTCCTATATCAAAACTTCTCTCGCTGCGATGTTGATCTGCCTGTTGTTTCATTCGATTTTGTGCCAAATTCAGGTTATCCTTTAAGAGTTGGAGAACTTCTTGCTGATGCTCGACGTGATCTTCCACTGCTTGAACCTTCGAATTTTCCCTCAAAGATGATGTGATCGATGGTGGATGATATCCATAAAGTGCCATAAATGGGGTCATTTTTGCTGCAGTATGGAAGGAAGTGTTATACCACCATTCAGCGAGAGGTAACCACTTGACCCATTGTGTTTGTTTATCAGATACAAAACAACTAAGATATCCTTCCAAACATTTATTTACTATCTCAGTTTGACCATCAGATTGAGGATGATAAGATGAGCTATGAATTATATTATCTTGTAAAAACATGGCGAATCACCAGTACAAATGGTGAATCACTACTAGAAAATGGTGAATCGTTGTCTAGTGGAGTTCGGGTTGTTGGTTCCAATGAAGATATGGTAGTTGAACTAGGAGTAGAAGGAAGAGAACCACCGAGACCAAGCATGGCACATGGTGACTCATGAGGGAAGTAGTTCTCGTGCAGTTTGGAAAACGTGTTCTTCTAGTTCTGCTAAGCATAGTGTTGTTGCTCATGCTACTACTAGCACTGATATTGAGGTTGGAGAGGAGTTTCAACAAATTGGGATCTTTGCAGATCATTTTGTTTCAACAATCCTCCAACACAAAGGCCCATGCCTCTACCGATTTCTTCAATGAGCAGAACAAGTCGAATAAAAATTAAAACGCCAATAACTAATGAACAGAGTCAATATGACAATCCCAACACACCTCCAAACCGATAGTTGTGCCTCACTGTCTGCTACGCACATCCAAACCGACTCAGCTCATGGCAGAATTTTCTCGTGGGAATGGATCGGGGAATTCGAGGGGGTGGTATCATAAATTCATGAAGCTCAACTCATCCCTCCACAGTCCAATGCAACAATGGAGGTCGTCTCTCCTCAATGCATATAATCACCAATAGGCACCAGCAGTTACACAAATATTACACAATCCAGGCCTCTCACAACAATGGCCTCTCATAAGTTTGACCGGCGACGGTGCTTGACTAAAAAATTTAAAAATAAAAGTTTGACCAGGAAAAGTAGTATTCAATTTTTTATCTTGTAATTAAAGAATTCAACATCCCAATATATAAAAATACCATCAAACGAACATTATGCCCTCCACTCACAAAACAATTCAGGATAAGAGAAAGTGTAACTTCTCATTCCATTCATAACACAACTCATGATAAGAGAAAGTGCAACTTCCCATAATGGTAAAACAAAAGGAGGAACTTTAATAATGATAAAACAATTCCAAAGTGTGGGGTATCCCACTTTTTATTCACACACCAAACAACCCATCAACAACTTACTTGCACTTGTCCTTGCCAGAAATCAGGAAATTGAATTTACAATAGAAATTAACGAAAAAAACTGCATATGGTAGGGAGCCTTAGTCACCGGCTAAAATTTTAATGTTGGTCATTATGGAAATCGACTTATTTCCAACTATCCAAACCTTGAAGTGAAAATTACATTACAGTATGTACAAAAATGGATATAGTTTGAACATGTAAACTCCCCAAGTTTTCTTGTGCCCCTCATTCATGGCTGTTGTTAAGCTGTAACATGGGAAACCCCCCTTCCCTTACAGTTCGCTGCTTAGGGTTGCATAGTTTCCATATCCAACCATCAATCCAATCAGCTTCTTATTATTTAGACGTTGTTGGTAGACCATTGGTTTTTCAAATATGTTAGCAAATTATGAAAAAAATCAAATAAATAATGAATTCATGATTATCTTTGGAGAGTATCTATGTATGATTAATTTCATTGTGACATAATAGCTAAAGAAAAAATATCATTAGGTAAGCAACCCAATTTAAATCTTGAAGATACATAATCTTCAGTGATTTCAATAACTGAACAATAATTAATTGCACTGTACCTGTTAGGGAACGGTATGAGGTGTGGAAAACTGAGCACATTTGAAGTCAAATGTAATCTTCATAATTTTATAATATAATACAACTCTCGCTTACTTACAAAAGAAAAAAAAAACATATTATAATTTCACTATCAAATATCAAATATCAAAAGTATGAATTATTTCTTTCATACGCCCCCTTCATGGATTCTAAATCTTTGATTTGTTTACATATTTAGTCTTTTACACACATTTTTTTTCCAAGAAAAAACTGTGTTTTCTATTTCAAGTGTGAAAGCAAAATATGCATGGAAAAGTTTGCGCTTTCATACAAAACTACTAGTCTAAATACATTGGAACTTAACCATTGGATTTACCCCAAATACATACCACATCCATCTTCTGCAATTGGTATACACTATACATGACAACAAGAGTTACAAGTCAACTAGAGCACCTCCCATTGTTCTTCTAAGTCAATAGAGGATTTTATATCTCACTGGGAAGCTTGCTTCCCCCCTTGAACTCCTTGAACAAGAGCAAACCTTTTTGTTGTGCCATAACTTTTTTTGAGAGTCCATTGGCTGATTTGTTAAATTCTCTATACAGATGTTGCAACGGACCAAAGAGTGAACCCTGTCTCCCTAATTCTGTGAAGCAAAGGAGACAACACTAAATTAGTGATTTGTCACTTCTCATTAAACCACTGCAATTTTCAACTTTGAAACTCCTGGTAGTTGCAAAGATCTGATTTGACACTTCTCAATAAACCAATGCCATTTTCAACTTTGAAACTCCTGGTACCTACAAATATTTGATATCATTTTCTAAAGCAAACGAAGACTTCAAAAAAATCTACAAGGAAAATAGTTCTATCCTCTTATTTGAACCCTTGATCAGCTCCAAACTTTAAGGTAGAGTAATGGGTGAGATAAAAACAAAACAACACCATATCCGCATCTTCTGGAATACCTTGCTCCATCAAAAACCCTTGCTTCATTATGATTTATCTTAAAATCCTTTGGCTTTTTATCTTTGCAACCTTCTTTATAGGAAATTCTAATTATATGCGTTGCCAGATTCTCTATCTTATTCCAACCGTCCACTTATTCTGCCAGATCCTCAAAATTCCACTTGTTCCAACCATCCATAACCCCCACATAATATAGCTAAGAAGAGCTCAAAATTGAGTGTGTGCAAACCATGTCTCAAGACCCTGAAGTAGGGACCCAGAATTAAATTGTCCTCGGCAATTTAAAGATTGGAGAACATCTTGCCATACAGAAATAACATATGAAAATTAGGCCCTTTCCAGTGAACACATAAGGATCAAATGCATACATTAGGCCCTTTTCATCTCAAGTACACACCTTAAAGATGAATGTATCAAATTGTTTCTTCATCTACTAATTGGTAGAAAATGACAAACAGAAATATTCTATCGTATGACCTGCTTCAAAGTAGTTTTTTGTGACATACAAGTTCTCTCATTTATCAAAATTCCTTATGGCTCCATTAGCCCATAACTGATAGGCACCAATTTCCTTCCTTCTCATTCATTCCTTGCTTTTTTCCATTTTTGTTTCTTCATCCTATTTCATACACTACAACCACCACTCATCTTATTAAATCACCTTGTGCCCCCATTCTATAGCCTAGAAATCCTACCTTTTAGGGATGCCCCCTTGAGTTGAAGAAGAGCCAACCAAAAGAGAAAGGAAAAGCTACTCAAAGTGAGTAGGTAATATTCTTGCATTGTAAAAAACTAACACCATCGTGATTGAGACTTTATACTTTTTGTGGGTGCTAGGTTTTGTTGTAACAATAGGGAATCACAGTGTAGATGAAAGATCAGATCTTAAGCCAATTTTACAGTTCAAAATGTAAATAATTACGAAAACAAGACATAATCAAGAAATGTAAAAATCATTACCAATAACAAGGCATATATAAGTAGCAGTAAATGTGTTCAATGCAAGTTTACATACCAATTCAGCTCTAGGCAATAAATACATCCAAAAATATTAAAAATATAAGGTGATAATCACTAGTGTAAGTAGGGTAGCAGCAAATTACATATACAAATTCAAAGCTCCCTCAAAACAACTAAGGAATCACAATAAAGAAGGAAATGTGTGATAATGTAAACTTACTAGAACTTTCCAAAAATTGGAACACAAATTTATTAACCAATGACTTTTTCATAAATGACTCTGATATGATGTTGAGTAACAACATTAGTATCTCATAACATTAGGCAGTTGCATATCCACTCCATCCACTAGCTTCCATAATATCATTTAGAAAATATAATGTATTGCTGAATAAAGGTATAAAAAAGCTGAATGTCTGGAGTCATGGAAAAATAAACTTAATTTTCTTCAAAATTTGGAAAATTAGACTAACAATAGTGGAATGAATAAATGGTGAAATTGCAATGCCTTGTATGAGGTCATTGACTTAATGTTGCTGCATGATCAACTTCATCTAGAAGTTATTCAATTTATCCATGAAGAAGTTCACTCAGCATGTTATCGACTGTCAAGTGATTCAAAACCACCAATAACCAGGAAAAAACTAAAAAGGTTCACCCTAAAAGTAATTTCTTCAGTGTCAATATTCAGTATGCAAGCGCACATAAGCAACAGACGGATGTGTGTCACAGCAAAGAAAACAAGAATGTAATTATTTTGGATTAAGAGGGTAGCTTACTAGTCATGCTGAAAGAATTATCAGACTCCAACTAAAAAATAGTTTTAAGCTATAACTAGCAGCACAGATGCTCAAGAAAAATCGTTAATAGTTGAATTTCATGGTTCCATGGTCTGTTCATCACATTCTAAATACCATCTATAGATTTTAGCAGGTATCAAACTCTCAATACTTCAAGCAAAACTATCATATGGGCATTTTTCGAAGGAACCTCATATGAATACTCAAAATGGGTTAACTGAAATGTAGGTTAGTGACTACAAGAAGGCCATACTAGGAAACATGGTAATGAAGATACATAAGTGTTTTAAGCATACTTACAAAGATTAAACTTTTAGCTC